>WHPX01000303.1:0-286751 GCA_011057435.1 Actinia equina | reverse complement strand
TTCGTTCGTGTTCGCGTTCTCATTTTTCCTCACATCTGTTCGTTCTTTGCTCAGTGAGACATTCATTCTTTTCTTTCTTTTCTCCTTCCTTTTTTTCACGTTCCTTTCTTTTCTTTCGTTCTTTCGTTCTTTCGTTCTTTCGTTCTTTCGTTGCTTTCGTTCTTTTCGTTCTTTTCTTTTCGCTCTTTTTCGTTCTTTCGGTTCTTTCGTTCTTTCGCTCTGTCGTTCTTTCGTTCTTTCGGTTCTTTCGTTCTTTCGTTCTTTCGTTTCTTTCGTTCTTTCGTTCTTTCGTCTTCTCACTTTCTCTCTTTTTCCTTTCTGAGATTGTTAAGATATCTCCGATTATGCAACGGCTAATGAGCTAGATAGACCATGGCTATCAAATGCAAGACTGACTGCCCAAACTGCCGTCAACCTATTTGTCGCTGATAGTAATTAACTGATCTGCAAGCCAATTTTTTATCGATTTTTTCTGCGATTTAAAAAACATTATTCCCAATAAAGTTAATAATAAGAAAACTGAGAAAATCAAATTCAAAACGTTGATAAGATAAGCGCTGAAGCCTATTTCCTATCCAAAATTACCGTACTAAAAAAAATTTTCTTCAAAATTGTAGCAAAATTAACTGATCGAGGCCGGAAAAGTAGGAGTGTTCCTTTGCAGCATGATGTAAGTGCAGTGATGCTTTCTATCCATCGAGTGTAAAAGAGGTTTTTGAACGCGTATACATGACATGAGATGATGAAATGGCAAATGAAGAGTTTCTGAGAGCTTTGATATAATCATATATCCTGCCATAATCTTGCCTCTCATTTGATCCTAAATGACCGTATTATGTACAACGTTATATTATCTTGGGAATTCTCGTTGCAAAAACATACTTGATTTTTGACACTGTTTAAGTTTAATCTTATATCCAACCTTTCCCAAATTCCTTTTTGCTGTTGTAAGAAAGTAGTTGTTGACTTTGTCCCGTGATTTTTTTGGGTTTATATATCTTACCTCCGGATATTTATTCTCTTGAAAGAGATTAGGGTTACATGAGGATATAATTATGAGGAACTGTAATGTACATTAAGTTGGGTTTAGTCAAGTTTGGATTGAATGAAGTCGAAAGGAGAGACAGTTGGACTTTGCTGCGTATTCCATAGGGGAGGGGAGTGAGGGGGCGTGGTGGACATTATTTTTAAGGAATTGAAGAGTTTCAGATGTCTGTCAAGAATGTTGGCTTATAGAGGAAGGAGGTTTTTGACTATTGGTTGCTAATAATTTGAGTATAGGGATGTCTGGTTAACGGGGATGTGATTGGAATAAAATATAAACGCTGAATTTTCTCTCTCTCCCACTCAAATCCAATCTGGCTAGAGCTGTGCTTCGGGGTTATACGTGGACTGTATAGCGGCTGCCAGAGGCGCCTTTACATGTTTTCAAGTTCGATCCCGTTGAGCTGCGCCACTGCTGTACTTTGTGGTTGTGATTAGCGATGACAACTTCTTTTTTTTCGATCATTAAAACAAATAAATCACTCCCCCACCCCTGTCCCCTGAATTTCTCATAATTAATATGCAGTTTTAGAGTGTATTTATCCAGTGGTCGTATGTCTAAATGAAGCGGACGTGGGGTCTTTGGGATAAGCTGATTAGTTCGTGTTATACATTTGATAAGCTGGATGTTTTTAAAGGTTTTGGGCAAACTAAGAAAACAATTTTAAATTTGGACTAAATAAGAAAAAATGTCACTTGACAAAACAATAGAGCCGATTCGTTCAGCCGTTTGGAGCCAGAAAGAAAAGAATGCAGACATGTCAAATAATAGAAAAAAGAAACACCTCTCTCAACTTAACACTATTTTAATTGCACATAAGTCAACATGAAAATGAAAAGGAAATGGCACGATTCCATCAAAAAAACCGTGATTTTTTTTTCCTTTTAGCTTCACTTTCAAGATAATCTTGAAAGGTGTCTATGAAGGAATGGATGAAAGAATATTGTGGATGTATGAATAATTAGAAAGTACAGTAGATAAGAATTAAGTAGTATAGCATGGCTACATCCGCCAAATCAACATGGCTGCCGTCACGTGATGCGGTGAATCAGGAAAAGAAAGAAAGCCATTACCCAGATAGCATTCAAAATTAGTGAGTCTCAAATGACAAAATATTTCTTGCTAATCAAATTAAATTCAAAACTATAGCCACATTTTCTTAATTGCTCGTTTCTAAAGTGGCCAACTCCTCGAAGAACATTTCACTGAGCACATGACGGAAGAAAGAGTCAACGCGAACGAAATATGCAAATGAGATCCTTCATTCTGATTGGCTGCTAAGATAAGATCAATAATAATATATAAACATAATAATATATGTTATGTTGTTCATTAAAAGCTGCGGTCTAATCTGGCAAAACGTTGAGCTTCCTACGACGCTACGTTCTTCAGTCGTATTGTAGTCTCAATTGCTACCATTACAAATGTTGTTTTTAATGCTTGCAAAACTCTAAGCTATATCTAATAAGACCACAAGTCTACGTCAACAGTAGTGTTGTTTTCGCAGTTTTTAAACGTGGTTTTTGAGGTTTGTTTCTATGTGAATGACAAGAAACACGCTTGTCGTAGGCAAATGATATGAGCCCACTTTGATATTAATCATCTCGTCGTTAGTATTTGTGATTATATAAAATTATTAAACAATCACTAAAGAAAAGCTGAAATTTAGCAACTAAGTTTTTGGAATCAGTTAAGTAACGTATATAACAATAATATAATGAATTAAAGCATTTCGCAAATCGTTCACAAATTCGATTCTACGTGGATTAATATATCCTATTAACTACTGACCTTTATTTCTTTTCTGGGATTCATTTGTTAATTTTAACGAAAAAATGTCAATCCGGAATTTTAAGAGGACAAGAACAATGATCGAGCAAAATCAATAATAACAACATGTTTTTTTTTGCCAATGGCGTCATAACTTATCATGGTCGATTTTGATGATTTCCCATAAACAAAACACCACGTACCATATTACATTATGAAAGAATATTTAAGTGTATGAGAATATATATGAAATATATATAAGATAAAAAATAATGTTGTGAAAGACATGGAAAAGTAGGAAGAGCGTGAAATGCACATTTCAAACCAGTTTGAAAATAGCTAATTCGATTCGTCACACGGAAAAAATGTCTTTTCAAATTATAAAGGAAGTAATGGAAGCTTAATCAAAATAGTACCTTACCTTTTTAGGGTAATTTTCCCTCAATTTTGTTTGAATCTCGTAAGCCTAAATTTTCGTCAGGAGAAGGCGATCGTCCAATGATGTAAATCTGAAAAAGTTTAAAATAGACAATGTTTTGATCAGGAGTCATCGAGGCTGCACAAAACGTGTTTTGTGCCAACTGCCGTATTATCAAGACTAAAAGCATAAGAATTCTTTTAAACGAACTACACATACATGTAATACAATAAAAAGCTATTTATGGAGTCTAGAATCTTCGTCTCAATGCAGTGATGGCGATAAATCTGAATGGATGGAGCCTCTGTGGTTCAGTGTGCTTTATACATGAGTCTGTCATTTGGCCCTAGTTATTCTGCTCGTACGTAGCAGATGTGCTTAATAGACACATAAATCATGACACGTCAATCGGGTAATATTTTTTTCGTGCTTTTAATGATATTCAGTGAAACACTGCCTCCTCGTTGTCTGAATATTTTCAAACCGTAATTGACGGACTAGCTGTGCAAATCTAGTGCTTTAATCATTATTGGGGTCTCGAGTTTCCTCTAACAAATTTAAGAGTCAAAATAATATGTGAATCGAGACCTTTGAAGAAAAAAAACAGACCGAAAAAACAACAAAATGTTTTTCAACCCAACCAATCAATAATGATCGGGTTGATAAGAAGAAAGGAATGATTACAATTTATGGCTGGAAAATAAGTTTACAGCCAAGTTTATGGATTTGCAAGTGTTTTCGCGCCATTTTTTTGGCGGGTCAGGCAGCAGCCGCGCGCGTGCGCGTCCATTTTATTGATAACCAAAGCACCATATGTCATATACACTCTTAAGATTTCAAGGGTCGGATAACACAACTACATTAAGGACAAGTGTTGTCCAAACTATCTACATCCTCAAAACTCTCTCTTAATGGGTTTTTCACACGGTCTTTTTCCTATCACCATGACAACCATTAAATTATACATCTGATATTTGCTTTAAGATGAGCGCAGATAAACACACATTTGACCTATAATATGAAATAACTCCAAAGAAGTCAAAAACATTAAACTACGATTTCATTTCCCCTATGCCGTGCTTCTACCTAACACTTCCAGTCATTGATAATCCATTACCTCAGATATATTTTTTGCGGCTATTTTTCCTTCCTATTTAGTTGCCATGGTGACGGCAGCTATCTGTGCTCCTACCTCGGATAATTGTGCAATGATAACCGAAATCAGTATTAGTTATTATGTATAGTGGGTAAGACTAGCCAGTCTGATATCTTTTCACGATAATTTCATACCAATAATGCCAATAAAAACTTTATATTTCTCTCTTTTACTCTTTTGTTAAGATTTGTTAAAGATATCTAATCAAGACATAAGTGGCCATCTTTTCACCTAAGCTTTTAACTAATGACGTAATTAAAGTTGCAGCTGTTTTCCAAGAAACTAACTGAAATGTGGTCAACAATTTAACTATAAAAAAAAAGCTTTAAAAAAATGAACTCCTTCTTCTAACCAACATGATTTCAAACATTAAATCCCTTCGTTATGCTAAAACTAAGAAAATTTCTTTTGAAAAAATTTTCCTTAAAATTTCCTAAAACTGTTTTTCGTTTTGAAACGGGTTGATTTTGAACTATGACTCGCATGACGCTGAAGCTTATTATATATCATTAATTTTAGTAATTTCCTTGTTGAAGTTAATAACCTTAATTTTCATGAAATCACGTGATACAGCCTTTCCGAAAAGCAAGTTTTACTATAAGAATTTTCTAGCGAAAGGTCTTGGCTAAATTACGAAGAAAATTGATTTTCATACAAACTGTATAAAAATACAGTTACAATAATACAAATTTACAAAAATACAGGGTCGAGTTGATGTTGCACTGCTGCTTTCGGCGACATATTTCCAAGATGTCGTCTATTTCGCCCTCAGACAGTTCTACAGTGCACTGCAATGCCAATTATATGAAGTTTTTCCCTCGACCTCCGAGTGGCTAAAAATAAATACGCTAATAGTTTGGTTGAAATGGCTTCCCAACACTTACTACTACCACCTCATTAATAAATTTGTAAGACACATTAACTCACAGAGTTATATGTTGTTCCATACTCACGTCCTTTTCCCTTCAGGCTCAGTTAAGTCGGATTTTTTCCCTATCTTGGGCGCGCAGGGAGTGGGAGCTAGTTTTAAGCGGACCCTCTCCTCGCGCGCCCAAGACGGGGAAAAACCCAACTCGACTGAATTTGAGAGTAATGACGTCACACCCACTAAAATAGCTGTCGTTAGAATCGTAACAATCGTTTTATTGTTTTTGTATAAATTGTTTTTCGTTGTATTGTATTCATCTAATTAGGCTATACTTCTTAGAGCTGCTACCTCGCCGTATATTCTGTAACTCTCGCTACTCCTCCGGTGCCCTTTCACTCTGGTGTCCTAAGCCCCAGTCTCCTAGTTTCATCGCATGCATGTTAAGACTTGAACCCAGTATTCAGTAATGCATATGGTTGTATATTGAGTTGAGTTTAAATATATCTAATTCTATCGATCAACTGACTCTCTCAGGCGATAAAGTCACGAAAGCAGATAAGCTGATAATTACGACTGGACGTGATAACGTCAACTCAGAGTATTAACAGAGACAAAATAATACTTCCGTTTATCACGGGTGCTTTGTGAATGATCAGACATCTGACATTAAAGAGAGGCATAAAGGTACGGTTTGCAAAGAGCTTTTATCGACATCCTCAGGCTAGAGAACTATGCATGCATAATAACAAAACTATTCTGTCAAGAAAAATTATTATACTGCTAAGAATAATAACAGACTCAGTCAAAAAATATCGGAGTCATTTAAATCAATTTCGTCTTGCTTCTAAAATACTAGTAATGCCTGTGTGCTTTTTAAAAAGGTCTCTATCATTGCAAGCTCACCGCTCGCCGCTTCGATGCAACGGCACGGCTACCTTTCAAGATGGCTCAGGGAACTGTAAAAGGGACTTTTCTAACTGGTTTCTGCAAAAAATCGCAAATTTAGACTGATTTCAAATCTATTTTGTTTCGAAATGCCAAAGAAGAACCTTTGGCTCTGGTACTCGGTCTCTGCTCTTTGGTATCAGGCAGCTATGTGGCACTCAGTTTACTGACCTCTTTGCTCAACCTCATGAAATGAAAACAGCCAGCTGTAAACCACCCTCAGTACAAGGAAAAGACAAAGGCAGCTTGGCAATGATCTTCCAAATAGAATTTATAGATTTATAGTGATGAGACCTGATTGCCTACCACTAATAACAGGTAATAAGTCGTTGGCATATTGAAGGAGGCTGAGTCCTGGAAAAGAAGCGGTGTGGCGGGAAACCAAAGGTGTTGATTCACCTGCTACCATGCGTTTAGTCTAGCCTATTAGCCAAACCGGTAATGTTCGCATTATCAATCAGCTATAAGATAAGCAGAGTATGCCAAATATAGACCAGAAATGCTTATATATATATATATTTTTAAATCTATTTACAACTTGTGTTTTACTTATTGGAAACTACATATTTCTACACAAAAATTAAAGGAAAAAAAGACGATAAAAATGGAGAAAGATTTTTTTAAAAGTGATAATAATACAACATTCATAAACATATATCAATGCCAATTCAGCTAAACTTGTAAAATTATCTAAAAAAAGTTACATAAATACTTACAAAAATATGCAGAACGAAATAAGAACTCATAACACTGATCCAGAAATATCATCGAAAAAAAACCTGGGAAGTTCCATTTAATCGTTATACAATTAGTTTTTATACTGGTATGTCTTTCGACGCTTGAAAACAAATTGATGTATTTTGAGCCGTTTCGAGTGTGCATTGCAGGTCATTGTGGGGCTGTTTTAGGAGACACATTTCCAAGATGGCGCCTATTTCGTCCGCTAAGCATTCCCACAATCCACTGTAATGTAGGCTCGACCCAGTTTTCTCTTCAATCTCAGCGGATGTGCGGTGAATACCATACACTTCTACAAAGCTCGAAGCGGTTTAACGGTGCAGAATAGCGGCACAAGCGGATAGATAGGGCTTTTAAGATGAGGAATTTTAAATTTATCTAAGTCAATTTAATTCATGGATCCTTCGCAAGTTGATCGAGGTTTCTTTCATTTGAAGTGGAAATGCAACGTAAGCGGCTAGCAGGAATACACTCCTAACTAGACATCAAAATTGTACTCTATATAGGCTTCAAACCATTGTTTTAAGCCGAGGCATTAGGGTCAAAACAACTTAACTCTGATATCTGCTATAAACGAACTACCGAAGTGCTGAAATGCCGAAGTGCCGAAGAGCCGAAGAGCCGAACTACCGAAATGCCGAACTACCGAAATGCCGAACTACTAGAAAATTATAATTAAACAACGCGGAAAAGAAGCTAAACGCAAACATCGAGACAGCAAGCTTCTTTTATATTACATGGCTCCTTCTGTCCTTTTTAGGGACTAAGCCGGATACCGTAATAAAGAAAGTATTATTTAAAATTAGGGCGTTAACAGAACCTAGTTAAATGTTGACACTTCGTGTCTTGACATTTTCCCCTCGCTTTTTAGAGACAAACATGATACAATGTTAGCAAAATCCATTTTAAAAATTAGCCTCACCTTTCAAGAATTGACATTCAATTTTTATATTTTTACGAATTGTTTTAATATTTAAATTTTTTTTTTTACAAGGTGCTTGTTTTTGTATGGGTGTAGTTCTGATCGCTGGATTTCCCTTCAAGCTGGAAGGTTTCAATATATTCATTAGTCCTATGGTTCAATTGAATATAGTTTTTTTTCCTGTCATTGAAAATGTTCATATCCTGCTTATTGGCAGTGTCGAAGTTCCCTGTCGCATCTAACAATGTCTGCTTGTCAAGCAAAGCTACTTAGTATACTAGCAGAAAAGGCAATATTGACTGAACTGAAACTTTCTTGACTAAGAACTTTAAGAGCTGACAAATCGTTGCCGTGTTTAATAAGAGGAAATTGAAGGGGGCTAACTTGAAGGAAAATGAGGTCATAGGAAATTGCAATGTTTTAAATAATAATTTAAAGGTCTTTATGGTATTCACTCAAGTCAGTGTTCATCCTTCTTTTTTACATCGCATGCTTGCATGCATGTATCCATCTATACATCCGTCTATCCATCCATCCATCCATCCATCCATCCATCCGTCCGTCCGTCCGTCCGTCCATCCATCCATCCATCCATCTATCCATCCATCTATCCATCCATCCGTCCGTCCGTCCATCCATCTATCCATCCATCCATCCATCTATGCATCCATCCATCCGTTCGTCCGTCCGTCCGTCCGTCCGTCCGTCCGTCCGTCCGTCCATCCACCATCCATCCATCCATCCAACCAACCAACCAACCAACCAACCAACACTTGTTGACCAATAGTATTATGGCTATTTCTTAAAAGTTTGAATACTGAATACTGTAAACTGAATAGTGCATTCTAAGACCGAAGTGCATTGTGGGTCATAATGACATTGTCTAAAGTAGGATTAATAATAATTATTTATTCTATTTTAGTGTATTCCATCTGAAACAATATACAATATACTATCTACATGTAGAAAGTTAATTGCTAATATACTTTGTATATTTCAAATTAACGAGACCCTTTGGTTTTTTGAATGCACTGATTAAGTATGCAGTATTTGAAATAGCTGTATATAAAGTGGGTCTTTATGATATTGATGGTTGATGCCAACAGTATGTTCAGTTTATGTTATCTGAAGAAACATTTTAAATAAATAATAAAATAACAATTTAGTTAGTTTATTTAATGTCTTAAGGTATTTCATTAATGTATTTCTTCTCATTTTCACCGCTTGAAGCATTACATGGTGCCAGGTTCTAGGTAACTTTGTTTTTAAAATAACGCTGTTAAAAAGTGAGCCTTCTTACAAAGGAAGAAAATTCATATTTTCTTATTTACATAACATATATACAGCTCTTTTTGAAATGAAAATAAAGGCGAAATAGCAGCGAAGGATCAGGAAAGTCGTATATCCAACAAAAAGTAAAACTAAAAAGCAAGAGAAAGACATGGCTATGTGAAAGAAAAATATACATGGGCATTAAACCCAATATTTCAAAAAAAGCACATATACAATCGGTTGTCTTTTGTCTTTTGTTTTTGCCTTTTTTATTTTATTATTTTTTACCAACAACATTCTTTTGCCAGTGACAACTTGGTCAGCTTGACAATTTAAAGAGCATCCTATGGTGAAAATGAGTTATTTTGTTTACCACCAACTGTCAGGTTCTTATCACATTTTGCTTGTCCTTTCAGTCTAGTTAATTCAAAATTTTCTGGACTCAACTTTGCACGGCACTTGACACTCTTTTTTTATTTATAGTCCGATAGCAATAACAAAAGCATGCCCAGCTGAAGACTAAAATAATGTTGAATTGATGAGCGCCGAAAAGCAGATAAATCCACTTTAAAACCAGGAAATCGTGCGCAAGGTAGAGCCGACAAAAATATATACAAATTATTCGGATCAACGAAATGTCTGTCTGGTAGTCGGTAAAGGATGCCTTCCGCATCGAATCGGACCTCCGTTGGCTTTGAGGTAATGTTTTTCCCATTTCAGGCCAAATGAATGTCATTCTCTTTAGAATAAGACTCTTTGTTTGAGTTGTATTTATATTCATGTTTCTTCTCCGTTAAACAAGAAATATTAAGAAATATTATATATTATATATTATTATTTCAACGTGTTTTAGTCCAAAAACTTTGTTGCCTAAACATTACAGGGTTTATTGAAAAGTTATATACTGGCTTTCTAGTCACCCCCTTGGAATAAAAAGACCTTGTGTACTCGAAAAAAATGCTGTTGAAGGCTAGCGACATAGCTGGTGATCTTTTGCTAAATAAAGAAATTTTAAGAATTCTCGTCCTTATGAATAAAATACGTTTCCTGAATTTGAAACTTAGTTTAGATTCTGTTACCAGAGACACCATTTTTTTCTCGTTTTTTTGAAAAATTTAATTCGGAGTTCCGTTAATCTAGTTTCAAAAATGGAGGATCTCTCGAAAATAAAGATGAAAAGAACTAAATGTTAAAAATTCCGTTCAACAGCGAACTAGAATATGAATTTGCATTAAAACATTGATATCTAACCACTGCTTTATCTTGACTGCAATCACCGGCAAAGCGAGCATTCTATATATTCCCGTATTAGTAAATATATCCCTTAGACAACCTATTTTTGATAACAGCTGATCCATATAATCGCTCGATTTACGTAGAATTTGAGTGGGCAGATGATATTTTTTCTGTGGAATTTTGGTTTGTTTGTTATGCTCTCTTTAAGTCTTTTTATTCCGTCGCTCTATAACTCTAGAGCTTTTTTGTCAAATTCATGTAATCTAACTTAGTAATTTTATAAAGTTTTAGGGTTTATCAAGAGAGCAATTGGTACGTGAACTCAGTTCAAAAAACAGAGCCTTCATTTTTCAGCTCATTTGTGACAGCTTATTCTTTCGCCTCCACTAGCTCAGTATCCGGCGTTCAGTTTTGATTTGAACATTGAAGATTCAGCAGGAAAATGAATGACACTGATCAGTTTTTAACCAAAGTTTCATAGCAGAATATAAGATTGGATGTATTTATAGCTAATATACTGGAATATATTTTCAGAAAACCAACATTTTAATTTAACTTGTGTATGATATCTGACAGACCGCTAGCACAAAGCTACCGAGTTTCGCTTGTTGATGACAAAAAAAACTATTAATCACAGGTAAAAAATCTTTGGTATTAATATAAAGATATGATGAAAATAATAAGTAATACCTTATCAGTGTCCAGCGATTTTAGAAACTGTTCCCCACGTATTGATTTAACTGTGTTTTGTCTCGTTTTTCATTCGAACTTTAAACAGTCGCCGACAACCTCGGAATTGTTTCGCTCCATGACGTCAGTGCTCAAAATAAACCAATCAGATTCGCAGTAAGAGGAGAAGGTGTCCAATGAAACTTCATCAAGCCCTTATAAATATGGAATTGTTCCATAAAAATATTTTTAACATCCCCCCCCCCCCTAGTTCTAACAGAAGATGTCTTAGAATTTCCCCCTAGTTCTAACAGGAGATGATTAGCACCTGTATGAGTGTCGACGATAAAAATGTCTATTTTCCTGTACAAGGCATCAAGTTTCCCCCCCAGAACGTACCTGCAATGGATTTTCCATGGATTAAATAAAAGACAAATATTTTATAATAAATTCGGTATATTTTTCCCCCTTACTTTTAACATAACTGGTTGTGCATGTCTCCTCTAACCTTTATTATTAACAATATTCGATAATTCGATTTTAAGAGATTCCGACACAAAGCCTTTTTCCATTTCGTGTAGCAAATGTCTTTAAAATATTTTATACCTAGCTTTACAAAAAATTCCAAATTGACTAAGATCATCATAGTTCTTAAAAAAGCTTGCCGTAATTTTGTTACTTTGACCAACTAAGCGCAATAACTGGGTCCAGTAGGGAAAATGTTATCCAGTACATACACTTAAAGTGAAAAATAAAATTATTTCAATAAAGTTAGTCACCTGCAAAGCTACAAAGCTGAGGCCGACAAGGATTATGGGTAGATTCATTTTACACGTTCAGCCGCTTGATAACTGTTCATGGACTTGCGAATCTCTTACCGGTTACAGTCTCACCTCTTCTGAGCATCAACGAGCTGCAGTTTGTATTAAGAAAGCTTTGTATATATATGCTTGTTTGATATGAAAAGTTTCCCATGATGCTTTGTGATCTCAGCTTTCTAGGTTTTGGTGACTAACTTCGTTGAAATAAGTGTATATGCCTCATTTAATTTTCAAAAATGACTAAGATTATTATAAATCTAAAAATTATATAAAACTTGTAGACATTGTTTTTCGTTAAAGGTATAAAATGCTCTAAAAGGAAAAATCTTAATTTTTTAAACCAGAAAAGGTTTAATAACAGTTATTTCCGCCGTACAACTCCCTTTTGGCGCCTTTTTGATATGGCTGTTCATAAAAAACAACCGGCAATCAAATTTATTAACGTTAGGCTAGCGTTGTCAGATAATTGAACATTCTAATTATGATCATAAACGATGTGGAAATTAGCACAGCATAATGGTGTTACGGGTAGGTGTCCAAGTCACCCTTTTCGCCCTAAATTTAATTTGGCAAAAACTATTCCCATCAGGAATGAATTTCAGTGATATCTAATATACAGTTTCCTATTCCTAGTGATCAAGGTAACGGTCCTAGTGATGAACTCTGGGGAACTCCTGTGGTAGTGACCTGATTCATAGCTCCAAATCCGGCATTAAACTAGTTATTCCCTGTGCGAAAATCAAACCAAATCCTAGATATCATTGTATTCCCTATATAATATGTATATATATATAGGATATAAAAAGACTGTATCTTTTATTATATCAAATTATGAATAATTAATAAAGAAAAGCACATAGAAATCAGTTACCCATGAGAAGAATTTTTGAAGAGACACGAATCTAAACTTCAAGACATTTGATACAATATTAGCTTCTTATTATATTTATGTGTTATTTAGTATAAAACCCCATGTATTACATATCGCATGCTCCATAACTGCCAGAGAACTATCGATAATCTATACCTTAAAACTTATTTTAACGGATCTTGCAAGGGAGCAGTGCACAGGCAATGATTTGCAGAAACCAATTTAAAAAGAAAAGGTGACCCCCTCCCCTCCCCCTCCAAATAAATGCAGAACCAAAAAAAAAAAACAAAAACAAAAACAAAACAAAAAAAGAGAAGGAATAAATGATGGAAACTGGTCTTAATCAAAAAACATTTACTTGCAATTTTAAAGCAAAAGGAGATAGATAAGCGAACCTTAAACTTGATGGTGGGGGGAGGGGGGTGGGGGTGCACGTGCAACCTGTGTTTCCCCCCTGGTTACGGCCCTGGCCGAGATAGAATGGGGACGGATTTGAGATGGACTGTCAATAAACGTGAAAATTATAAATCGACATGGACGACTTCTACTCGAAACGATACTCAAAAACGACGTCCCAAGAACTTCCTTGACCAGGATGAAAATACTGCATTGGTAAATGAGAGGGACTAGAAACAACCTTGGATTACTGAGTTTAACGCTTTTCATGACAAATTTATCTTTATTCAAAACGGTGATAAAATCGAGACCTTTGTCTGGTTCCTAGATGCTAACATTCATCATTTTTAATGTTTATATTGGTTTCCTCTTCATGCTCGTAAACTTATATATTTGTACATGAAATGTTATCAGTCAAAGTTGGTTCCAATATCAAATGCATCTTGCGAGCTAGAATATCACGACAAAACAGACAATGCACTATATCGTATAATGTTATTATTATTGGAAAAGCACTCAATCTAACGTTTGAGTGTCCAAGGTGAAATCCAAGTTTTACTAAGCTTTTAAGAATCTGAACCAAAACATTTGGGGACAAAGTGAACTAATTCAAATTGTTTTTATTTATTTTTTTGCAATAACAATGTGTTTAGTAGAATAATTCTCTTTTGCTCAGCCTTAGTATCGGTTGTGCGTAAAGTATTCAGGCATTCTCACCAAAATCAGTAACATTTTAATCAATTTGAATTGTTCCGCAATACACACTTCCTTACTTTGCAATGGGCCTTAATAACTAAATAAAAAAGGCCTTTGCACAGTATTGATAGAGGTTAACCCAAAATGGCAGTATTCAGTAACTGAATGAATACTATGTTATACCTGTTCTATCGTGTCCAGCTGATCGGTTTTTTTAAATCAGGGTAAATAAAGAAATTATTATTATTATTATTATTATTATTATTATTATTATTATTATTATTATATGTCTTTGTTTGTACAACAGAAAAATTATTTATTTATTTTAAGACGATGAGGTATCGATTCCCAGTCTTAGTCGATAGAATATTGATTAACCGTATTCGTTTTGAAATACCGACAGCTAAGCTCCTACCTTTTGCAATTTTATCATGTATTTTTAAAAATTATTTGTTCAAAAAATGTCTCAATGCAGCCTTTACTGTTTTTCTTAACACATGTTAACGGTCATTTCCATTCATTGTTATCATCATCATCATCATCATTATTATCATAATTATCATCGTCATCATCATCATCATTATCATTGTCATTATTATTATTATCATTATCATGATCTTCATCATGATCATCATCATCATCATCATCATTGTCATTATCATCATTATTATTATCATCATCATCATCATTGGCATTATCAATAATATTATTATCATCATCATCATCATCATTGTCATTATCATTATTATTACACGTATTATCATCATCATCATTATTATTATTATTATTATTATTATCATTATTATTATTATTATTATCATTATTATTATTATTATCATTATTATTATTATTATTGTTGCTGTTGTTGTCCTAGATGAGAAAGCATACTAATTTAGAACAACTTGCAGTTACTGTTGTTTAAATCTTCACTTAAATAAATGTTTCTTTAAATAATAAATGAATAAAATTAATTTTGTCCCTTGTCGCGTACGTGGGGTTTTTCGGTTATTTTTATCATAAGATTTGCAGTTATTATCATGTTAGATGTGCAATATCCTGTGCTAATGCTTTTAACAGTTACTTACTTTATTTTATCAGATGATTTTGACATGAAATTCACTGAACATGCGCAGTGACACGGATGTAACAAGAAAAAAATACCATATACTTTTAATAAAGTTAGTCACCAAAAACCTAGAAATCTATGATCGCTGAGAATCATGGAAAATATTTCATATGCAACAAGTAAAGCTTTTGACAAAAACTGCAGCAGTTGAAGAGGCGAAACTGTAACTGGTAGAAGATCTCAAGTCCATCAACAGTTTATCAAGCAGTTGAAAAATGTAAAATGTATCTACCTATAATCCTTGTCGGTCTGAGTTTTGTAGCTTTTCTGGAGACTAACTTTATTGAAATAAGTGTATATCGAACATATATCTATAAAAAACTGAAAAAGGATTTCGCGTTCATGTTTTTCAATTTGATGACTAGGTTTTTTTTACGACGTCATTTGTAATTAAAGTAATAGATATTATTTTTTACTTTTTATTTCATTTGTTTTGCTTCTCGGTTTTCATTTTTCGGTCTTAATTATTCGGGTTAAACTCGGAAAGTTGTCGTTCGGTGTGTCGTTAACTCGTGTTTATCATTCGGCTTTTGTTTGTTTTTTATTGTATTGTAGTATTGTATCATTCAAAATCTTTTGTATAAGGGACTTAATATATACCCAAGCACATAAAAATCTTCTCAATATCTTTTTATATTGTTTTGAAACTACCGATCCTTATATGTGTCATTATTTGGGTTTCCCTTTCAATTTCTTAAAACCTTATCAAACTTAACCATCTAGAGTCCGATTATAGCGTCATGAAAACAATGTTTCGCATTTAGAGGGCTTTTTTTCGTGTTCACGAAATGTCAGATTTGGATGTAAAAATTTCCATTTGAGAAACATTTTCGAGACTGCGACATTATGGACATACGTCAATTCAATCGACCAAATCGTGTCAACCAAAGTCGTTATCGATTTTTGTGTCTAAAATCTAGCAATGCTGGTATGTATTGCTATTATTTAATTCCTAATATCTTTCCATGAAAATGTTTTTGTTTATTTTGTTTTAATTTTCCTTGAGGCTTTTAGATATTTTGTTTTTGAATTTAATTGACACAAAAGACTTGACAAGCCCCGTGGCACTGTTGGCAGCTCATTATTATCTTAGTCCATCGGCTAATTCTTTCTCCAATAAGACAGGAACAAAAAATCAACGTTAGTGAACCTGAAGGTGTCTTCAAAACATTAGGCATAGGGCTGTATGAAAACAAATCAAATTGTTATGAACAAAGTAGTTATTTGAAAGGAAATGAGAAAAAACCCTTTTAACATATTTAAGATCGACACAAGATCTCCATAAGTGAATTATTTCTGACCGCCTTAAGATTCGCCGAAAATAAAAATCCGTATAGTTGTTCGTTTCCCTTTATGCTAGAAATTGCTGAAATTCCTTAGAGGAGAATTAAAATGTCGTGGCCAAAACTCAGTGTTCTAAAATGTTTTTTTAACACGAGAAATGTTTACTCGATATGCAATTTTTTTTTTGCTGAGAATTGAAGTCCATTAAGGTAAATGCTGTGATTTACGTTTATCTAAGCAGTCCACGTATTACTATTATAAGGCGAATCATTACGTACTTCCCATTCAATAAGGTTGATATTATTGAGAAAGCGATAATCTAAAATCCTTGCCATGACTTCTGACCCATTAAACTGGAAGAAAAAAAGCACTTGTTTTGCATGACTATCAGTTTTGGTCTAAATAGAATTACTGTACCTCAAACACAAGCTTGTACTTCGGGAAATACAACGTTTTCTTCGTTTATTTTTTTGCCTTCAAGTCTGAAAAAATATTTTTCAGAGCATTCTCTGTCAAGTGCATTGCTCTTGACAATAACGAGTAATCACAAGCCTTGTACATTATAGCTGAGACCCAGTTTGCTCTATCTTACTGTTCAAACACGGAACGAATTCAAAAGGCTTCACCGCTAAGAGTTTCACTGCAGTTTGTCGGTGTAAAGTTGCTTAATTGAATAAGAATCCATAAAATCTCTACAGGAATATAATATGTGTTTTTAAAGTTCTTTTTTCAGAGCACTTACGGTGATTGTCTGTGATCTTACCCGACGAGATATACAAGCAAGCCGTCGCGAGCCGCGCTACCGCAGTAACCAAGTTGACTTTACATTGAAACACAAGTCATAGAAAAAAAATTCTGACCACAAAGGATTTAATTTGCAGTAGCAGCACAAAGCAATACCAAAACTTTATATCTGTATCTCGGAAATTAAATACCGAGTCTTGCAAAAAGACAATAAACTTAACCTAATTCCCGATGTTATTTTCTGGACTTACCTTTCTGTCGCGATAGATTTTATTTCTGGAGGAAGTTCAATTTATGAAAAAACTTTAATTTTGTCGAAAATTGTTTCATTCATTTTTCCACCGCTATTCGATCTTTCACCGCAAAAAGCTCGTTTGTTGATAGTGCTGTGTGGATTTCGTAGTTGCGTCTTGAAGTACAGGATCCGCGACCTAACTGACGAGGTCCGGTTAGATAAATGAATTGTGATCAACCCGGATAAATGAAGACGTATTTTCAATTTGTTTGAAAGGTATTCTGTCAATAAGCATATGCCCCCCAAACCAACCAATCTGCAAAATGTATTCCTACGGATATTGCGCATCATTAAGTGTACTGTGACTTACATTTTAGTTGAGAGATCTTCTTCAATATCGTCAATCATAAACACGTTAGACAACTAAATCCAAGTACACCTGGGTTCATTACATGTAAAAATATTTTAGAGTTCTAACCTCAGGGCTGTTTTGTTGTGTGCCCAAGGGGACTTTTTCACATGATTTTTTTCCCACGAATCAGAATCGAAAACTCCAAGGATTACTTAACTCGGTATATCTCGGTTACCGCACGAACTTCACGTACCATTCGCGAAGATACACTCCACGTTTATCTAAAAACACTCTATTGATATTTTGGAGAAGAGCTTGAAAGCAAAATATCTTTCCATCCGAAATAAAATTAGCATTTTATGAATTCAATAAACCATAATATTTAGAAAGAATGCCGATTACTGTCACATTGTCAGTACTAAACTATTGAATTTCTTCTCCAAATTTAATAAAAGTTTACATACAGCCTAAATACACCCTGGAAATTAGTAGGTATTTATATTATATTTTATTTAACGCCAGTCATTTTGCCTCTCTCGTTTTTTCTGAATGCTAAAACAATCAACCAAAACTTTCACTGTGTCATTTAATTTGAAATTATTAACCAATTTCATAAAGAAAGCTTTATGTCAAACTGAGGACGCGTTTGAAGTTAATGAATGTTTGCAAAAAGGCTTTTTCTTTGCTGCTTTTTCTATGTTTTCTTATTGGAAGAAAAACAAGTAAACTGTGAGTGGTTTTGGCGCCAGAAGTATAACACTATACCGACATATACTATAAAAGATAGGTCGCACTTGTACTAATAGGAAAAAGGGAATTCATACGTAAAAACTTTGATATGAAGGAATTGAAGGAACGATTCAATTGATTGAAGGTCGACAATTTTTTCTAGAACATGACTCGGCACTGAAAGTTCGAAATTTATTGTTTGATAGTTAAAGTTTCTTGAATTATTTATGAACTGTAAATTCTCTAAATGGCTGGAAAATGTATTTAGTAATCGACCAAAACATCAGGGAAAACAATTCAGGACGAAAAATGGAAAGAAAAGTAGATTGTAAATCGAACTTTGGAAAATGAATGGGTACTTATGAATATGTTTATTTTTCATTTAATTTTTATTTTATTTTCAAATAAACCACCCTAGTTGAAGCAAAAAGAATAATTATCGTAGTTGCAGCTATAAAATAACACACACTTTTATAAATGGTGATTAGATAATACAAAAAGATCAAAATATATTCTTACAGAGAATTTAGAGTATTCAAAGTTAAAATAATTGTGATAGTTATAAAAACTACAGAAGATTTTCCTCCTAAAAATAAATAAATAAGCACAAGGTTATTGTATTTTTTTTATTTATTCTGGGCAGTTTTGCGTCACGTAGAAAGTATAGCAGATCTGACGTGCATTCTATCCTACCGGAAAATACTTCTCTCTCATGTCGACGTCCCTCTTTTAAAAGCTATTCCAGTCCATTAATGACGAAAAAACTCAAAGATTCATTGATTGTTTCAGTTTTGCAGCCTTTTTGATCAGACCGACATAAAAAAAACCTTTCCATCTACCCTAAGACATATTCATTGAGTATTATCAGAGGTTTTGTCTACAGAAATAGTCTACAGAAATGATACTGTTATTTCAAAAAGAAAGATGAGATTTGATTTAGTGTCTACTTTTTGGCGTGTTCCTAAGGATAAAAGGAGTTTTAAATTATTTGTTCTGTCTTACTTCCCTCGGGTAACCGTGAATAATGACTGAAAAAGCCAGACCAATGCACGGGTTTCAATAAATGAAAAAGAAGCCATTGAACTTCAAAATCCTTACTAATTCTGGATTATTACTTTACGTAACTATCCTACTTGCTGAGATTCTATTCTTATCTATACGTTTGTAGTGGAAAAGTAAGCGATATTTTGCAGTAAAAGCTAAAAGAATTGAACGTTTGAGTCATTGATTGCAAAAGAAAAAAAGAAAAAATCTCGACGAAGTCAGCCTATTAATTAACTTCAAATGGCACACTAGAAAAAAGGAACCTGAAGAAAATCATTACGTATTAGTACTCAACGGAAAGTTAAAGATTATTGATCAGTCGGTTTAATGAAGCTTTCTTTTATTTGCGAAAATTTTCCAAATTGATTTAGTAAGGCCGAAAAAGTCATTATGACTTAGGTCGTTTTTTTGCTCTATCTCAAACAAGAACGTCATAAAAAAACGTAAATAATAAGAGAGAAATAAAGGAAGCGAATTATTAGCGAATATCATGGTAAATACGGGTGCTGATAAAGCCCTGATATAAACGTAGCTACTGCTTGGCGAAGCAGACGACGTTTTTCTCTGCTTTCATTTTTTCCTTTTTGTTTTTACTGCCCTTTTTGAAGATTCATGAAAAAAATAACAAGAATTCGAACAGGGAAGCCTCAGAAAATAGAGCCTAATTTAGGACATGGTCGTGAATTTTAAGGGAAAAGAATTAAATATTTCATGAATAACAATAATGGTTGGGAAACGTGCCAGACGTAAATGCACTCAAGGCAGACAGTTGTTTGCTTTATCTCGCTTAAAAACAAGAATAGAAGAAAATCTTGTGGCTAAATATTGGCTCTGCTTCTAAATGAAAGGAAAAGTTATGAAATTTCGCGCGTTTTAGGGCAAACATGTTTTTCTTATTACTGTGGTCACGAAGGCTGTTCTTGACAGTCTTATCTCCGCTTTGGGGCGTGTGGTCGTGATGAAAACACGCCCATATATATAATATCTTCTTCCCGTTGAGTGTGTGTCACGATCAATGTCCTATTATATTTTCCCACCACGGAGGTAGTGTGTAATCAATTAAGCTTATGAATGATAGCAAACGAAATTGCGTGACAATGGCCTCAAGGGTTGAGTCACGACATCTCTGAAAGTCACGAATCAGGATTTAAGACACCGAACAAAAACGACATGGAAAAAATTAAATTAAGAATTAAAAGTAAATGCCGAAAAAAGAAAAAAAAAACAAATATCGAACTGGAATATATTGAATTTGGTTGTATGATTTTGCTTGATAGATATCGAAAAGTGCTTTAACCAAGAACCTCTAAAAAGCCATTATGTTGGGAGACAATATAGACGCGTGATAAATATAAAAAAAAGTTGGTTGACAAAGTAAAGTGGACTTGATATTCTTCAGAGTGCTAGCCTGTCTCCAATCTTATCTGATTTGTATCATGTACTTGATTTATGGTTTGTATTCTACTTCAGAGAGGCTTCTCTCTTGTCACGCGCATACCGGCTTATCCGTGCCTCAAAGAACGCCGACAACCATTGAAAATGACAACTCAAAAGCTCAACACAGGAAGCCCAGACCGAAAACTTGCAGCTAAAATTATGATGTAAACCGAACTGAGCGCAGTTAAATTTAACTTTACAGCTAAAGTTTTGATGTTTCAAAATGATCCTATGTTCAAAACGAAAAAAAACAAAACGTTGTGTCCCTAGATTAATAATAATAATAATACAGTTATCGTAGATTTATAAGTTATACACCGTAGTGAAAATAGGAGCTGACGTTTCGGACGTTAGTCCTTCGTCGGAGTCAATCAACGATAACTGTTTCGTTCGGAAACACCGACGCAGTCCACGCTAGTGTTTACTAACCATCATTTAAATAATAATAATACTTAACACTTATATTGCGCGTGTTACATAGAAAGATGCTGCATGCGCATTACAAACTAAAATAGAAATATAAAGATATAAATTATAATCTGAATATAACATGTAGGCCCGTTGCAACAGCGCCAAAGTAGCGCAACCAGGAGGGCAGCAACGGACTATACCATAGGTAGTTTCTATTACTCTGCCCACCGAATCATGCCCAACAGGAGTTGCTGCAAGGGGTCAATGGTTAATAATAATCGTGTATATATATATATATTGAATCTAATTATAAAACTTATCAGCAAAATGCTTATTGAATAAATGCGTTTTAAGCAGCTTCTTGAATGAATGCGTGCTGCCAGCAGTGCGTATTTCTGCTGGGAGGGCGTTCCACAGCTTAGGCGCAGCAACTTCAAATGCGCGGCCGCCCAGAGTGGTTAAAGATTTAATCCTTGGTCTCTCGAGCAACAGATCTTTGGATGATAGACTAGATTACATGCCGTCTCATAGAAACAAAACATTTATACGGTTTTAAATAAATAAAAACTAAATACACCCCAATCAGTTTCATAAAAGTTATTTTATCCAAGCAAAGAAACGTTTTTACAACCAAAGGATTATCAGCAATTATGTATGCAATATCCCTGATTGGGCTACCTGTGATGTGTATGGTATCATTTGGCGTAAATGTGTGTGTGGGGTCGACGTAAAAAATATGTTGTTAATATCTATTTATTAACAATAACACAGGAGCAAGTTATTTCAAACGTATCTTTATATACATATTTTTTTCGTATCCATACATTTACCCCACAACTCATTGCTTGGGCTGCCTGTGCACCAACACGCGCGCTTTCTACGTACAGTGATCAGTTTATTACTGTCCAAGTAATCAGTTCAAATTCAAAACTCAACAAGTAATTTAGCGCAGGCGCGTAAGATATATACATGTATTCGTTCTGTTTATCAAGGATTTTCGACGAACAAATTTTCCCCTTCCTCCCATCCCTCACTTTAAAATTGAAGGAGTCTACAGGCTTCCCAGTTATCCTTTCGTTTTTTAAGTCTGTATTAAGTTTACAGAACCCACCTTACAGGTGATTTCAAAATGAACTTATAACTTGATGACGAAAGAGTCGGCTGATTAGGAACTGTTGTACTGTTTGGACTATAAATATAGACCAACGGATGCACTGCCTCATTTACAATTACACAGAAGCACGATGTTCGTGTACGTGTTAGGAAACCCTGAAACCTTGTATCTCATCTAGTATAAAGCGTATAACTAAGTCTTGATCTAATCACTTGTGATGGTCCAATAAATTGATAAATATCTTACCTCGCTAATTCTTTCGGTGACACGACTTTCCTTCCTTGAACTGTGCTCAAATTGGACATGCAGAGGTGTTTTCAAATTATTGCTAAGAGCAATTATAATTTACTAGCCTAAAAATTCTGGGGAAATTACGGAAGTTTCTCGTAGGAGTCAATAAAGGTCCTTTACCAAACTGGAAAGTCTAACCAAACGAATTCAAATACATAGATAGACGAAGACATACGCTAGCCCAAAGTGTTAAAAATGCTTACATACTATACAGAAGAATGCTATTCACAAAAGCCTATTATCAGTCGATTGTTTTAACTTGTAAATTCCTCGTAAGCGCGGCTCATGAATCTTCATTGTTTGTTACACGATAGACCTGTTTGCTCGGGCTTGTTACTCGGGCCTACACGAGTAATGTTTGCCATTTAAGACCAGGTGTGTTTTTAAATTGACCGTTTTCTCAAGGTTGCGTGCGCATCCTAATTTAAGGAACTTGACGGGCCATTATACCATAACACGAGTATTACCATGCATTCAATATAAACTTTTTTTCGATAAGAATTCATAAAATCGATTATTCTACTCCTCTTTGAATATAAAACTGGCTTCTCAACTTTACTGAACTTGCGTTTTTTCAGTTTTGTGGGCCATCAAATTAGTTTCGCACGCAACCTTGAGAAAACGGTCCATAGGAAAACATTATTACGCCCACGTTCTTAGTTTTTAAATTAAATCGATATCTGGCGGCGCGTTTTGGCTTGCAACAACTTGGCTATATGCAGACACATTGAGTTTAATCTAGAAAGATTAACGACCTAAAAGCTTTCAGTTTCCCTCTTATAATCTTGCTTTTAACCCCATCATTCAAAAGTCAATTACATTTATTAGCATAGTAGTAGGAGCGCACATAAGCCAAAGTACAAATATATAACACTTGTAGATCGAAATAAGCTCGATGTCCTTAAAGAAGAAAGCATTTGGACAAGTCATCATTTCTTCATAAAAGATGTTTTGTGCTTATGAAGCAGGCATTTAATTGGAAGAGTGGTACCGATATGCTCCAACTTTTTCCTTCCTCTTCTACACTCTGCTCTACTCTTTGTTCGCGTTTTGCTTGCATTTACTTACTTCAAACCGACCTTTCATTTTTAGTCCTACTTTAAAATAAGCGGCCATCCCTTTCATCGATCAAAACAATTAACTAACTCCAACCATCCGCACAATTTCCCATGTGCCATTTCGGTCTCAGCTTCTGTTTTATCTTTCTGAACCCGACAACGATTCTTCAATTGAGTGTATACGGTATTTGGTGGCGCTTATCCTTTTCTTCTAAAGTTCTATAACTTAAGTTTCGCAATACGTTTTCATTCTTTGTTGTTGCCGTTTTGTTCCCCCTCCCACGACCACTAGCGTTAAAACGGAAAGATTGTTTAATATGACGCCGTAATGTTGTATCACGTTCAACGTATTCTGTTAGTATAAAGCGCCTGTTATGCAAGCGTTAATTGTTAATAAAAGTGCTTTGTGTCAAATAATAAATAAAATTAAACAGAATACAAAACGTTCATACTACGCCTCCAGTGTCGACCACGCGGTCTTCAAGATATTGACTTTGTGCAGAGACGTCATTGAAGTTCTACTAAAGTGGTTGCCAAATTATGGAGAGAGCTGTTTATAGAAACTAACTTGGTCACGAAAGATGCTTATTGGGGTTTTTAAAAATGTAAAAAAGGAACAGAGCTAGAAGCCTTTACCAATGCGCATGCGCAGTGAACAACTATTCTTATCCCATGACCAGAGTATCTCAATTTCTTTTTTAGGTCATGGTTAGCGACTTAGAAAGCATTTATTTTAAAGGAAGCCTTTATTGAAACGCATGCGCAGTAGAAAGTCATGTCTTAATCACGTGATCAACTATGCCTGCGACTTCTGTGTGTATGCCCAAAAATGCTTGTCTGGATTGGAAACAATACGTGTCATTCCCTAACGGCGACCCATGCACCAAGTTTGTCAAGTTGTACAAACTTAAATAAAAAACGAGTTGCTGCAAATTAGACGAGTTGCTGCAGACACCACAAGCTTAATAAATTGTATTACGATTTTTTTAAATAATTCAGTTTATTTTCTTTTGATTTCCACAACTGACAAAGTTAACGATTTTTCGCCTGCTCTCATATATTCTAATTTCAACTATCATAAAAAAGCTTTCTGTCAACACTGATTAGATCAGGAATGACTGACGCACATTAAAAGCCCAAAGAAGGCAATTTTTTCAATACAGCAATAAAGGGTTTCAATAGCAGCTATTTGTGGGACCATAACAGTGCAATCAATTTACGACTAGATATTTTGTTTCCCAAATTTCTATCGTTTTGTCCTCCAACATGGTTGCCGTGAAACGCCTCTGACACCAAATTTAATTTTTGTAACAGGATTCTAACGCAATAATAACGCATCAAGCAATCTAAGACACGAAAAAGCAAAAAAATAACCTACTTGTGGTAAGCAGGCGGTCAAAACACAAAGACCTAACAGTTTTCTAGACTTAAGTTTACAAGGTCCGGACTAATTTTCAGATAGTCAAAAAGTTGTACGTTTAGGGGTTCTGTTCATACGGGAATCAGCTATCCGAATAAAACGTCGTACGACTAGCCGTGCAATTTTGGGACTGGTTCGTGTAAACAGAAGGTATTCGTTATACACTTAACGAGACAGTTTCGCGTAAAAGTTATGTACACGTCAAATTCTTAACCGGTTAAAAATTCGTCCGTTATCGTGTAAACGCAGCCTAAGTTTCTCATCCATTGTATCGAAATACATCGATGAATCAAAGACGGTTTGATAAACACTTCTCATCTATTGCGTGGATTCATAATAAATAAAACAAGTCGTAACATAATGTAACATCTTCAGGTATTTTCGGCCGTGTTTTTTTCAGAATTTTTCCTGATTTCCTTGGTCATTGTATTTTCTTCTCTTGTTAATGACGGAGTAAAAACGATACTAAAATAACGTGAGAATCTTGCTGAAGTGATATCTTAACGGGACAAAGGTAAACAGTCAAACCAAAGCTTATAGTAAAAAAAACTCAACATATACAGCCAACGAAGTGATTTGAGAACGATTGATCAAATGGGAAACCTATCATAGGATGACTCTCAAATGGCTTTCACAGTCAACCAATCAGAAGGGTGAAAGTAAAAACTATCCAATCAGTGTTTGAATTCTTTTCGGACGCTGTTTAAGGGTCATGAGGTGACCCTGATTCTGATTGGTTGCTTTCACAGTCTCCCAATCAGAAAGGGGAAAAAACTATCCAACCACAGTTTTTGAATAGACCCTTTTTCTTGATTCTCATTTGCTCAGGCTCGATTTTGTGAAGAATATTCAAGGTCCGTCAAGTTTCAAAGTGTTTGTATTGTTGAACTTGTGCATTCTTTACTTTATCGTTGGTATTTGCGAGTAATTAGACACTGATTCGAGGCTAAGCCTGAGTCTGTAATCAAGAAACACAGCGGTAATCTGGAACTCGAAAAGGGTCTATTCTGTTCGGAAGCCATTTAAGAGTCATGGGGTGACGCTCAAATCGCTTCCGCAGTCAACCAATCAAAAAGGGAGGAAACTATCCAATCACAGTTGCTTGAATTCGGAAGCTATTTAAGAATCACAATATCATGTTTCCCATTGATTTGAAAGCTACTTCAAGCATGACCTTTTTTTGGTTGCATCTGGTTCTCCGGTAAACCACAAAACATTGGAATTCTTTGTCACCTATTATATCTGTCAGGTGTAATAATATTGTCACGCATTTTCTAATATACTCTAATATCTCTTAATGGATATTAATAACAGCCGCATTATATATTCAAAAAATTTGTTCTCCAATATTCTATAATCTTTTTTCTAATAGATAATACTTCGGTAATAATATAACAATAAGTCAAATTGACTTGACTTTATAATGCCAAATATTGACATGGCTATATTTTCCTTAAATCATACATTCTCCTTTCGCAGGTATTCAGAAATATTAAGACTTTGTTAAAAGAATTTAAGCATTGATCAGTGTCGTTAAACACTGGTGAACTGACTGAAATTTGTGGCTGCCATAGCGGAAGCTTTTAACCTGACGAACAGTTTTCCTCGTCTCCATGGGTTCTGTAGCTCTAGCGGCTTAAATTCGTCGTTAAAACATTTTTCCTGCGACCCAACGACGCATACTAAACAATACTTCCTTACATCCGGGACATTCGAGCATACTTTCTTTCTTTCTCGACAGGTTTTCTCTAGCTGTTGTATCACCATGCCAACCACTTCACTAGCAGTCGTTAAGGGTGTAATGCATAGCTTTAGGAAAACATGACAGGGATTAGCAAATAATCAACTTTAAGTGGTCATGAAAACAATGTGTTAAACATTGACGTAAGCGTACGTTAAAACCATATATGGAGCGGGTGATGACGTCATAACAACAGGGTGCAGTATCACGTGGTATAGTTCTCCCGTCTTGTGACGTGTTCGTTCATGTGATCAAGCGTAATATATTGCGACTTGTCAATCACGTGATGTCAAACGCCAAGCCATAACCACGTGACACAAGTGGTACGGTTGGGAGTCTCATTAGCACGTGGTACAACGCAGTATCGTGAGATACCATCAGTCATGTGACAACTATGGTGTTAGGTGACCAGACAATAGCTATCACGTGATCCATTTAATGATCACGCGATGTCATATCCATGTCTCGTGGTAAATTAAGGCATGCAATTGATGACCAAAACGCACAAACAATCAAAGTGAGTACAGACGAACTGAGACAGATGAGTTAAGTAGAACAGCAGCCAATAGCGTTAGAGGTTTTAAAGCTTTACGTTATATTTAACCAAATTAGACGAGGATTACATAGATTTACAGTTATTCCAGTACCGTTACTTCCGCGCCAGCAGGTAACCCAGTCTCTCGCGTCGAAAACACTTTCACCACGCCCTCCTTGATTGAATTGCGACCTTAAGAAAAGAGAGAGAGAGAGAGGATGCAGAGACGACAAGGCAGGAAGGAAAACGCAAAAAGTCAAGATTAAAAAGAATAAAACTTAATTTTTAAAGCTGAAAAATTTCACTGCAAGAAGAGAGAACGAAGTCTTGGAATGCAGCGTGTTTATAATAGATTATTGTTATTATTAATAGTATCATTTACCAGATTCACTGTTTATGTTGGTCAACTCATTCTTGGTCATGTGACAAGGTGAGAACTTGAACACTTCGACCAGCGGTATTCCACCACGTACTTGTCGATCACGTGCGTAGTGTAGTGCGTCTAGAATCCATCGCATGCCTTTCCAAGTTTCGTCAAGTTCCTGGAAGTATGGGAAGAAATATACGAGGAATTTGTAAAGAATGATCCATGTGTTAGGATTATTGAAAGGTGGGAAGGGTAGGAAGGGGAAAGATAGGACGAAAATGGAAAACGAAGAATTTTAAAAGGAAAGAGAATACGAGGAAGAAAGAAAGTCGAAAAATAAACAAACAAATGAAAGGAAAATAAGCATTGAAAAGAGGAACATAAAGACAAACAAACAATTAAATTCAAAAAATAAATAAAGCATTAATAAAATTTTTGATCTCAATAGAAAAATATCACAACATAGAAGTCGAAAATAATCAGAAAACTATCGAAACTCAAAATGCTTTTTAAAAGGTTACTATGACAACAGCAGCCGGTCGTACATATGAATACATTAATCGGTCTGGTGCGCGGCAAGTAATCTTATTATCATAAAATGAGAAAATATCTTATGCAAATCAACCGCTCGTCCACGAAAACAACAGCAATAACTATGATACTAACCAAGAAAAATGTTTTTTACGCAGCGATAATTGTACAAGCACTAATTCTACTTTATCTTATTATACCTAGTGATAAAAATCACCCCATATTGGACTTCACAAGATCGTCTCTGGCGTGGTTTTTAAATAATAACGAAGACACGAACATTGTACTTAACACGACTCACGTTTGTATTCCGCTTAAACCGACTATAAAACACAAACCAGGCGAGATATTTCTACTCGTTCTGGTGATAAGTAAGGCACTGAATGAGGATGCTCGAGAAGCTATACGAAATACATGGGGAAGCAAGAAGCAAACTACGAATGAACTGGTCAGCTATGTCATATTTGTAGCAGGTTGTACACCGAGTATTCATCTAGACCACGAAGTTGACAGAGAAGCTTCAAAATATCGTGACATTCTACGTTTTGGTTCACAAGAGGACAAGGATCCTCATGATATAAAAAGAATTTGGCATGGTTATCGATGGGCGATAAAATATCAGCCTAAATTCATTATCAAAACACACTACCATTTGTATGTTAACCTTCCTCGCATTGTTCAATGGCTAAAGAACGCTGAAAAGCCCGATAAACTTTATGCTGGGAAAGTACATAATCATGTAGCAGTCAATCGCAACCCAAAAAAGCCTTTTGTCGTCAGTGAAAAAGAGTTCTCGCCTGCAAACTTTCCTGATTACTGTGCTGGACCTTTCTATGCATTTTCGGGGAAATTACTGAAAGACTTGCTCGACTTGGAAAGAAAATTACCCAAGTTTAATGTTGAGGATGCCTATTTAGGTGTTTTGATGAAGAAACTAGAAATTGAGCCGACTAATATTGATAGTAAATTACACATTCAGGGTCAACTGGGCAATGAAGTTCAGTCCTGGACAAACCAAATGTACATTAATGCTAATGTTATAGGAATGGATCTACAGCCTAGTTCCATTCAATATATTCATGATAGATATAAGGGTATAGAACAAGCTGCCTCAAAGATGGAGAGAGCTTGAAGTTTGGTTGAAGACAAAGTTTACTTACCAGGAGAGGGAGCGTAGATATTGTTTGAAGACTATGTTGACTTACCAGGGAAGGGAGTATAGACAGTGGCTGAAGACAAAGTTGTCTTACCAGGGGAGGGAGAGTAGAGATTGGTTGAAGACAAAGTATACTTACCAGGGAAGGGAGAGTAAAGATTGGTTGAAGACAATGTTGACTTATCAGGGGAGGGAGCATAGACAGTGGCTGAAGACAAAGTTGTCTTACCAGGTAAGGTAGAGTAAAGTTTGGTTGACTAGCTTTGCTAACAAAATTAATCATTTAACAGTTCACAAGGTGGCTTTTACCAATGTGATAAATGTTCTTACCATTTGAAACTCCATTAGCTGGACTTGTCTTTGCTTCGCTTTTTCAAGTTCAACTGATGAAAAAGCCTGTCAAAAACAAAACAGATATCCATTTAAATAACATGTATGTGTCTGCTTTTCAACTGGAACATGTATTTTTACCTTCTGTTTTCTAATTTCTAGAAACAAACAAATGAATAGGCTGTTTTTCCTTTTTTTAGTAACATTAAACAGGCTGGGAAAAGACTCAAAGTTCACAAGAGCTCAGCCTGAGACAAGATACATATAAACTACATTTAGACAAAAATACATTATAGTATAAAATGAAAGTAAAGCTTAAACAAAGTAAAGCTTAAAAAGCAACAAGAAAAGATAAGAAAACAAAACTTTTGAAAAACCTTAATGGCTAAATATGAAAAAGGTAATAAATTTTAATGTTTGATCTACGTAAACCTTTTCTTCCTGGTTACTATGGTTACCCTGGTTGCTATTATTACCTCTCTCAAGGCCTGCTGTGCAAGCACAGAATCCATGTCCAGCACAGATGAAAGCCTTGAGTAATGCGAAATAAAATCGGATTGGTAGGTGCACATATGAACTGAAAGTGAAAAAATGGGAAATAAGAAATAAAAATACTGATTAAATGGAATATTGGGAAATAAAGTAGTGAAGCAAAATAGTTTATTGTAAGGTGCATGTTAACCACCACATAAATCGATAAAATCGGGTCCCTATTTTGAACCACTGTTATGACCTTACCCCTTTAGAGGTAACTTACTCATTTCAAATGTCTGTACAGGAAGAGAGATGTATTTCTTCCTGTGTGTCAATGTATCCACTTGACCTGGTGCGCTACACACATCTTCAGGCGGAGGAAACACAATTAAGAATGACACATTCTCATCCAGTTCAACGACCTCACGATCATAAATACGATGGAGCTTGCCAGCCTGGCACAAAAATCAAATGAAAAAGAGAGAGATTAGGTATATAATAGGAAGATTACAGCCTTTTTCTTAATTACAGGATCAATGGCCTTCTGTAAATCAAAAAATATTTACTCAGACTGTTGGAAATCTGATTGTCGTAAGCCAAAATTCCAGACGACTCGAATTATAGCTAGTTGTCTGCGTCGCATAATTATGAAAATACATATAAATAGGATAAAGGTTGATGGGATGGGATGGGATGGATTGAATCGAATAGATGGAATGGGATGGATGAGATGGAATGGATAGGATGGGATGGGATGGATGGATGGATGGATGGATGGATGGATGGATGGATGGATGGATGGATGGATGGATGGATGGATGGAAAGTAAAAGACAAGCTTGCCAAAACACATCATACATACATCTTTACTGACACCAACTTCTTCCATAAGAACTTCTGCTGCTTGAGCAACAAGTAGTTGGAAATCGTGGGCAGTTTTGCTGGGCTCGCAGGTTCTTTCCTATAAAAATGAAGAAACTACATAACTAGAGGTATTTGGAGAGGAAGCTAGACAAAGACAGAGACAACCTCCTTGATTAAACGATACTTATTTTGAAAGGAAATTTTTCATAGCTCTAAAACGTTTCGAGTCTTATTCTCACCCCTAAGGTATCCATACTTTGTAACCACTGCCATTCCTCTCTGGAAAAAAAGCATAAATGTAAGACTTACATAGCGCACATCTTTAAAAGAGAAAACGGAAGCTTCTAAAAATGCTGACGTCACTATTCACACCGATTGTTTTACGCATGCGCAGCTGACGATATTAAAACATTTCCGATCGAATCTCGTACCCAGAGCCTGCGTTTCTTCTAGCCTGTGGCGAAGAACCAGGGCACTGGCATAATCTTTTCTTTTTGAGACCAGGATTTCTTGGACTTCCGGTATAAGTGCGCATGCGTTTAAAGTCTTGTCAAAAATAAACAAATATGTTCCCGATTTTTTATTTTTATTTTAATCGAAAGTAAACACAGAACTCTGTTATAAAGCATGGTTTTCATTGATTATGTTTCACTTAAGGAAAATTGCGCATGCGACAAAAATGGATTATGCCAGAGCCCTCGTTTTCCCCACAGGCCAGAAGAAACGAAGTCTCTGGATACGAGCTCGTTCCGATCGCATTTGCGTTCGTGATCGTTGTAGCGTTTACGATATGATAACGCTAGTGTGAACGTGAAGCTTTTGATTCGTTTTTCGGTGAGATAAAAACGGATAGTTTGGTAGTTTGTGCGGGAAAATATATATTTATATACTTCTAAGTTATTGAAAATAAAATTCATTGATCGCAAACCACACTAACTTTCAATCCTAATCTAAATGGCGTCGAGTGCTTTACCTGGATACGTTTGGATTATCGCGAATCTTCACATGAGGAAGGACATTCGGACAATTCTCATCCACTACAACGTGAATTGCATCTACGAATGTCCGTAGCTTGAGATAACCGATATACATTCCCCTGAAATACGAAAAGGTCAATCAATGGGGTTTAACTTTATTTGAAGACTGGCAACATGGTGCACATTTTTGGCAGCGAAGAAACGGGTAACCATAAATGGCGGGAAAATCTTAACGTGCGTGCGTCAGGTGAGAGATGGTAATAATGACGTAAACCTTGAAGGAATTGAGTAATCATAAGTAAAATGAATTGAAATGTTACCTTTCTAATGGTTTTCTGCTCTGCTGAAAATAACTAACTTTTTCCTGTAAAAAAAATAAAAAAATTTAAAAACCATTAATTAAATTTCGCTTCTTTCAAATAATATAGGGATGTTTTTGACATTTAAATAAGTAGCGGCTGTTCTTCATAACAGAATACCACTCTTTCACCACTGAAATTGTAAATTTGATTTCTTGTTCACTAAAAACACTACAGTGCAACCTGTATAATCCGGACAACGAAGGGCCAGAGAAAAGCGTATGTAATATAAAGGTGTCCATAGAAAAGAAGTTATTTTTACAAAGAATGTAAGGTGATTTTGCCGGGACCCAAAGGACTGTCCGTAATATAGAGGTGTCCGTAAGGAGAGGTTTAACTGTATTCCTGTATTTCTATAAGTGTATGTAGAATGAAGAGTAAAAATAACTCTTTGAAGGTTTCGTTTTAGGGTCAAAAACTTCCTTTTCAAAAGAATTTCTTTGTTTTTACGGTGTATTTAAAGAAGCCTAAAGATTTTTCGTTCGTGTACCTTGATTGCAGTGATAAGCATATCAGATGCATAACAAAGATCCGCAGGTAGGTTTGAATGGAAAAGCATTTTCTTCTGTAACTTGTTCAATGTCATCCACTTTAAGGCCATTATTCGAGGACGGAACATACTGGCATGCTACAGACAACAACAGCACGGCGTTAAGACAACTGTTATTGTTATTTGTTTATCTCTTAATTATTATTTTTTGAGTTAATTCAACAAAACTTATTGAAAAAAATTATTGATAAAAAGTTATATAACATTTATGATTCAAGATCGATCATCACGAGCATGCAGTCTAAAACTGAACTAATTTGATAGAATTACATGACTCCAGAAGTATCTTCAAGAAAATTACACGTGGTCTGAAGTGGGGAAAATGTTACGACCAACATAATGGGGTCTAATCATGTAACGTGCTTACGTTAAGATAGTTGACAGTAACAATAGCCGTGCTGCCGTTTCGATCTTTCACAGGTTTGTAGTGTAACTGTCCAAGGTGTTGTTTCCCAAGGGCTGACTGCACAGAAAAAAATTAAAAGACAAAATTAAAGGCAAAACATTCTTAACATTAAAACTTGGAATTGTAACTGTAGATTTTTCTTCTTGGCCGGGGATGGGGGATAGGGTGGGGAAGATTAGACTTCATTAGCTTGGGTGTAATGTTGTCTCATTTCAGACCACATGTCATTCCCTTGAGAATAAGATTATTTGTTTAAATTATATTCAAATTCATGTGTCTTCTCATGCACAACCATTGAAAAAGAAAATAATACTCTAGGGAATGATGTTGGTCTGAAACGAGCAAAACATTACTCTCAAGGTAAAGGTATTATCATGTTTTCTATGTTGAGAGGAAGAAATGACTTCCTGTAAAGTAACGACAAGTACGGAAAAAAAACAACTAAGGGATGGGAGAGTTACCTGGAATGCATCAACAGCGTTCAATAATTTACAACGGAATAACACAGACGTAGAGGCGGGATTCTTCTCGACTTCATGTTTGAGTTTTTTGACATCCTTCCACGTACATGCGACCTGTATGACAACACCAAGAACTCGTTAGTTTCAAGAGGAATTCTTCCTTTGTTGCTTGATTTAAAAATACGAATTGGAGGCGAGGGGGTGTGATGGGATTTTTGGCTCAAAATGGGGCGGTTAAAAATTTAATTCCTTAGGGAGGGGGTCTTGTGGATAAGTGAGTTAGAGGGGGGCGGGGGAGAAATATAACATTTTTTCTAGAAGGTAAGGATGAAAAAACATTTCGTTGATTAAAGTGTTGGAAGTACAAATCTATCTTGCTACTAGCTCGAGTATGAGAACCTCTTCCTTCCCTAGGCCCTTGAAAGGACTGATTTTATTGACTATTTTTATGACAGCCGACTATTTTGTTCTGTCCTGTCTCCGTTAGTGTCGTCACACACCACTCGTGACACTATGAGCAGCTGACTAGGAGACTATTTTGTTAGAGGATAGGAACTGAGTTGGGTGGAGAGTGGAGAGTGGAGAGTGGAGAGTGGAGAGTGGAGAGTGGAGAGTGGAGAGTGGAGAGTGGAGAGTGGAGAGTGGAGAGTGGAGATCGGAGGGTTGAGAGTGGAGAGTGGAGAGTGGAGAGTGGAGAGTGGAGAGTGGAGAGTGGAGAGTGGAGAGTGGAGAGTGGAGAGTGGAGAGTGGAGAGTGGAGAGTGGAGAGTGAAGAGGAGAAGTAAAACTCACCTTCATAAGCCAGCAAAAGTCTTGTAGAAATGTAGGAGGATAATTATCATCAACCTCGATGGTAGGAATATTATCATCTATCGTAACCAGCACACGGTCGTCACTAGTATACACTATAGCAGCCAAATATACGCCCCTAGAGACAGGAGACAATGTCACGTGATAAGTTACAGTTCATCTCGGTGGCGGGGAGATAAAGGGAACTGGCGCGAGAGGAGCAATAAGGAGAATTGGGGTGAGAAAAATGAGAGAAAACATGGAAGCATAATATTGTATCACAAGATAGAAGTAGTCTCTAGAAATGGTATATAAAAAGTCGTAGAAACATGAAAAGCGCTTTTAGGTAAAGAGAGGGGGTGGGGTGGGGAATCTACAAACCTCTTCATGTTTTTGACAAATTTTGGGGTCGAATGGAAGAAGATATTGGTGTATTTGGACAGACTTTTCTTGACGGAATCCTTTTTGCTTGACTTCGGTGACATCCTACCTTCTGCAACTATGAAAAAGGGGACAATCAGAATATTTATTCAAGTCATATTTTTGGTCTCCACCGCCACACATTAGAGTACATGGATAAGAACTTTACCTTCAGCTTCGTTAATACTACGTGGTCTTTTGGAGTCGTTGCTATGGTGATGAGAGAACTGTTCGTGACTCTTCCAAACCCGACTGAAGAGATTATCGATGACCACAAGTCTGCCTTGGAAACGAGGCTTTGAATCGTCAACCTCATGCCAACCTATTGTCAACGAAGGGAGAGTTTTTTTAGTTCAAAAACCGGACATACACAACTTGACTATCATTAGTAGACTAGATATCTTACTTACTTGATGGCATGGTCGCTGGGGGAGTGGATGGTAACCAGGGCCCAAACCCTTTAAGATTACCACAGGCAACCCGCACATAATACAAAACGGACTGAAATGAGTCAAAACCATTAAATATATCAGTGACTGTTTATGTAATATATATCCGTATAACAGTAAAACAACACTAGCTCCATCACTTCCCCCTCATCTTAGGTCCTCACATGGATTTGACAAACAACGATCTCAGTCCCTCCCCATGAGTATGACAAACCTAATACTACCCCTACCCCTGTGAGTGACAAACTTCATCGGTGTCCCTGATTAGTGTTGACACTTGTGGAACGCTAGAAGTTTAGACGCATTAATAACGCTATAGATTTTGATTTGATTAATCTAAGTCCCTCTCTTTGAGTATGACAAACAAATTTCCTTAATTTCCTTCCCTCTTCCTGCGTCAACCTGTGTCACACATAGTATCCCTGACCTCCCCTTCCCCTCCCAAAAAATGGACTTACCTTTTGTAAGTTAGGTATGGTATATTCCAGACATCGTACGTCATTTAGTACAAATTCTCCTTCTAACGGATTGAAATGCTCATTCCGACTCCATTGAACTGGAAAAGGAGAAAGAAAGTCAATGTGACAAGAGGACTGGCTTAAGAGGTGTCTGGCCAGAAAAGTGCCAATTTGGGCAAAATCGAAAAAGAGTTAGCTCAGGGCCAACCATTTTATATAGAGTATTTCATGACATTCCAGCTAACGTCTGTGGAATTTTTGACGTTGTCCATTTTCAATAATGTCACTGACACTGTAATGAAGCTTGCCCCGCGTAAATGAGTCTGCAATCAAGGAGGTCAGCGGTATGGAACGAAATTTGAAAATAGTCTAATCACGTGTTTACTTACTTTTATATTTTGTCGACATGTGTTTTTTTCCTACAGTTTCAGTGAAGCGAACCAGTAAAGAATCTTCTGATGCCACAGATAAAGTAACGCTGACCGGTGGACCAGGAGGGTCTGGTAACAAGGTAAACAGTCTTAAAAACAATTACTATTGGCAGCATGCATTCTATCTTGTGAGAAGAAAAGGAAAAAGAGACATGGCAGCCATATTGGATGACATGAGAAATTACAGCAAGACGAAATCTTCAGTTCAAGTCATACGACATGGTTGTTATGACGTCACACGGATAATTACAAAAATACTAAATAGCAGTATTGCAACTAGATTTCTTGTTGGACATTATTCCCCTATCGAATACGCTCAAGAAAATTCGGTTTTGCAGTGGAAATCGAGTCGCGAAAAAAATTGTCAAAGTGCCTGGTATAAAGAAAGCGCTTACTCATCGGAGAAAATCTTTAATTTCTCCGGCTGTACATAAGCTGCGAGCTCCCAATAAAAAGTTTCATCGGAATGGAGCTCTGGCTACCTTAGAAGATAGATAGTTTTCTACTATCGCGCAGGATGGCCACAATAATAGTTAACCTAAGAGACACCAAAACCAAATTTTCGGTTAAAGTCATCCAACATGGTGGCTAAGAAATCACACACACAAGGAAAAAAGTCATGGCCGCCATGATTGGTTACATTACATAGAAACCTACCAACATGGCGGCTACGACATCAAATGTAAAACTCACTTGAATTATTTAGACCAATAAGCATTCTTCTTAAAATTAATCGTCGCCATTCCCACTCCTTAAGTTGTCGCTCGGTTTCCTAGTGCCGAGAAGAAATGGAAATTAGTCCCCTTACAAAATGCAACCAAATTGAATAAAATGTCAGTACCTTAGTTTCTGATGTACTTCCGTTTGTTGCATGTACAACAGATATTGTGAGGTCCTCGACTTTGTGTTCAGCTTCGTTGATTAACATCTTCAGGTGCTTTTCGAAAAAACTACTTTGTACTGAAAATAACCACAGAATTGCTTGGCATCAATTTCAGGTAAAGGTAAATAAAATCAAACCAATCTGAAGGAATTGATAGAACAAAAGAATCGTTGTCATTGGTCGAAGTATATCAAAAATCAACCAATCAGAAGACACTGATAAAACAAAAGAATCGTTTTCATTAGTCGAAATATATCTAAAATCAACCAATCAGAAGAAATTTTTTAAATTTTCATTTCTTTCTACTTACATCGTGGACTTTCTTGGGCACCATATGCTTGAAGAAGTTTCGCAATGTCATAAAAACCAAGTAAAACAGCAAAATCCAGTGGTGCAAAACCTTCGGTGTTAAGTCTGTAAAAAAATATTTTTTAATTCAATTTTCATTTATTGCTTTTCCTTTTCCCCCTGTTTCCCTCTAGCAGCGTTTCATTCTCTCAATTATTTATTTATTTTCTGTTTGTCTCTTAGTCAGCCAGTAAATTACTCCGTCTATCCGTCCGTCCATCCATCTATCCGTCCGTGCGTCCGTGCGTCCGTCACTCAGAAAAACAAGTTTTACCTGTTTACATCGATATCTTCAGTTTCCAATATTGTCGTAACTTCATCCATGTCTTGACAAACAACAGCATCTATGAGACCTGTCCATCAAAACACCACCATTAATGACATAAATTCATTCAGCTCCATGTAATTGGCCTGAACCATATAGAAGTGAACATTATTGCAAAAAATGAAAAGCAAAATATATGGGAATGAAATATAGTGTGAGATTAATGGTGTTAATGAATGGTTCTTTTTACCATCTATATTATTTTCTTTTCGTCTTTTCAGTTTTTCTTTTAAATCTGTAAACAAAACAGACAATTATTTCAATCATTAAAAATGAAATAAAAAGTAAATAAAAATAACTAGACGCATATCTGCGTGAACTCGGGCTTCATAGCAGAAAATCGAAATAATTCTTCGTGAACATTGTCACCCTTTTAGATGGTGCAAAGTCTGTGCAAAATCACGCGTGCTAAAAATGTTGAGGGTGTATTATTCATTACTTGAAACAGCGACAAGTCCTTTCCCATATCCGATATTACATGTGCTTATGGCTGATTCTACTCATGCGCATAGACTTTGATTTGACGCATGCGCCTTAGGACTTCGAGGGCGATTTGTGACTGAAGAAAAAAATAACGAAGCCCAATTTATACCTCGGGCATTTCTTCCAAAGCCCGAGAAAATATTGAGAAGCAGCACAGAACATTTAATCATAAACAAGAGCAAAAGTGCTCGTAACTACGCCCATCTTTTAAGAGTTAGTAAAGCCTGAACGGCATCACACTGAATTAATGTACATCCCTGTGAGTACAAGAGGGCCAAATGCACCCCTGAACCCCCTTAGTCACGCCACTTTACAAAGCTAATTTTAGGTGGTTCAGAATAAGCAGGACTGAGTTAATTTCACTGTTATACCCCTTACCATGCCCTTGTGTGCCCACCATCCCCCTCCCATTTGACCTACCTCTATTACTACCGCTGAATCTATTTTCAACAGAAGCAAGTCTTGTTCTCGGCGAAGGTCTATGGTTCAGTGACATGGTCCTGTACAGACCTGGGGATTTGGCAGCACTATTCCTATCAGGCGTACTCACATGGCCCGTATTGGTTGGCGAGGGAAGATTCTCTAGGCTTTGAGACCGGGGCTGGACCCTAAGTAATACACAAATACAACCCTTAATTGATCAACGCTTAAATGATCCGTTTCAAAGGCCCCTCATGGATGAAGTCCTCAAGTATGAGTCTACAATATTCAATAGCAACATTAACTGGAGTAGACACCTTGTTGGCATGGCAACGCTCTGTAACACACCAAGCGGAAATTGTACTGATGGTTGCCTTTGATATTAAAATTGTGTGTTTTTATGCACCTGTTTGACATGATAATACTAACATGGTTAGCAAACAGACTACTGTGGTTATGCCTTTCATAATTCAATTGCTATAGCAACCCGTTTATTGATTACCTCTCAGCCACCACTTGAGGTTTACGCTGACTCCTGTGGCTCAGTTTTCGCGCCAACTTTACGATGCTGCTTGTCCTGGGAGAAGATAAAATAAGACTAGTTACATTAGAACCTTGATGTGTTGGGGAGTTCAACACCATAGACATCGTGGGAAATCTTTGGAAGGCTTCCTCCTCAAAGCCACTCTCAAACTCAATAGCGCAGCGCACTGATTCTTAAAATGGCTTAAAGATTCGGACAAACATTGCATTCTGTTTAACCGCTACGAGGATTATACGAACGAATTTATTTTTTTAAATTCAAGTCACAATAATAACCCATGTAAACTAAGATCAAAATTATCTGCTTAAAGTATACTTGTAAGTTTGTTTGTCCGAATTTCGCCTTTGTCTTCGTTTTCATGATGTCACGGTTGCGCTGCGCTATTCGTTGAGCATGCACATTTAGTATGACGAGGATCTGGGGTCAAGAGTGCCTCACAGCCAATAACATCTTGAAGTTCATCTTAACACAGGCTTCCCACTCATTTCCACAAATTTACCCTAATAATGTAAACATACTTGCGGGTGTTGATTGACAGGTCAGATCCCTCGCTAGAACTGCTGTGTTTTGACGATTCTGTGTCATTCCCATTCTATAAATAAATCACAACTTCTTAATATTAATTGATGTCGTTTTCTGAGTCTCAAGCGAATTAGCTAAAGACTAGATCATCCTGAATCGCATGAAGGCTGGTGAGGCTATGCAGGGCGAAAGCTTTTGTTCCTGTCAACATGTCTGCCGCACCAGAAAGGTTCATTGCACGTCTTCAGTAGCATTTCTATCGGTAGTACTGGTTTATAATGCATTGTGGTACCCACCATAGCTCCTCTTGAGATCTTTCTCTGTGGAGTTCCCTCCCCAAGGTTATTCATGAAGTATAGGCCTCCCGGCGTGTAACCAAACGGGACCTCATCAAGATAATTCAGGTTTGGACGGTCATCAACATCATGATCATCTTCTAGACGCCACGCTGAACCTAGTGGAACAAAAATACCATCGCAATCAAGAACTACAAGGAATGGGACCCAGATGCTTTCGTCTGCGTAGCGGCGCAGAGGAGGGCTGTAGCTATGGAGGGGACTGGAGCTAGAGAAGGGAACTGGGGGCCAATCCTTTCCGACTAAGATAATTCCAGATACGGTACGTTTTCACGTGCTAGTATCCAGTTTATCACAATTTCAAAACGATCTGCGTTAGTGTCTTTTTTATTTGAGGCAAGTTACAATTTCAGACCGTGTCTGGAAGATTCTATAAGTCGCAGAGACAAGCTCACTTTCTTTCAGTTTCTAACGGGTTTCACTTACTTTTTGTTGACAGCGAGAATTTGAGTTTGAGAGGCGCCTTAAACATGTGCCGGCCATTTTTAGCCGATGATGGAGACGAGTCCTGGTTCGATGATAACGAAGAGATCGTAAAGGCGCGAAGTAGGGGTGGACGAAGACGGACTGGACTTCGAAGGGGATGAGGTTTTTCTACCCTGAAGGATAAATAATAAGTACTTTAGGTGCTACTACTTTAGGGGCTAGTACCTTAAGGACTAGTACTTTAGGGGCAGGTACTTTAGGGGCTAATACTTTAGGGGCAAGTACTTTAGGTGCTAGTACTTAAGGGCTAGTTCTTTAGGGTCTATAGTACTTGAGGGTCTAGTACTTTAGGGGCTAGTACTTTGGGGGCAAGTACTTTAGGGGCTAGTACTTTAGGTGCTGGTACTTTAGGGGCTAGTACTTTAGGAGCAAGTACTTTAGGTGCTAGTACTTTGGGGGCTAGTACTTTAAGGACTAGTACTTTAGGTGCTAGTACTTTAGGAACTAGTACTTTAGGGGCTAGTACTTTAGGTGCTAGTACTTTAGGGGCAAGTACTTTAAGGAATACATGTAGTACTTTAGAGGCTAGTACTATAGGAGCTAGTCAAGTTAATAATTATTGGCCACAGGTATATTACCCCCTACAGCCATAGGGCAAGCTTGGGAAAATCCTGAAAACTGAAAAAATTATAAAATTGAGCGCAATAGAAAAATTTATACTTCAAATATTCGAGAACATTTCGACTTCCCACTTCCCGCTCGCTCACGAAGAACAGTTCCTTTGATGCATTTTCGTTCTTAAATCATTTACTTGCGGAAAAACCGGAATAACCAGTTTTAAAATGCAATATTCATAGATCTTTTAGAGCGTTCAAACATAATGCCTTAACACGCGCGGGCGGGAAAAACCATTTCAATGCTAAGTTACGTTAAAGTGCTTTAATTCAGACATTTATGAAAATCTGCTCAACATAAAAAAGACCAAAATTTGAATGTAAAATTTATTATGTTAAAATACCGGAGATGAAAACAAAAGGGGAGTTTCGTTCTTCCTCGAAACATTTTGAAACACTTTACATAAAAACAAATCAATGAAATGACACATTGTTTCAGAAAACCTTTTCGCGGTCAAAAGAACGTTCGCTTTCGTTTGGTTTTTCTTAGGTTCATGATATTAATGAATAATGACTCAACGCTTTCACTTCTAGACAAAGGAATAAGAACAGAAAATATACAATACAATAAGATTTAAGTGCACAAAGAATTTTTTTTCGTAGGAGACAAATGTCACTGCGTTTAAATAAAAATATATATATATAAATGAGTCGAAAAGTAAGGAAGAAAAAGCGAGCTACATCGAAAGACAACCAAACGTAAATCTAACTATATTTATAGTCCATGATTCGAATTTCTTTGAAAAAATATATCCTTTAGACATCGATTTATTTTGTCACCTGAATGTTTACATTGATCAAAAGTATTTTTTTTTTATTGTTCAGAACTAATGTTACTAACCTTGAACATATTTTTTTAGACGAAATTCGATTGAGACGACTAACAGACATTACGAAATGTAAACTCATCCATTGAAGTTACGTTTTAAAAACTCTCTTCTGAGAGCTGGTTTGCGTGTCATCAGCTGCAGACTGTGCTTTGTTTGGTATGGTCTTTCGCCGGCGCATGGAAAATTGAATTTCACATTAATAGAGTCCATCCGGACTGTGTGGGTTTTTCCACAAACGTTCGTAATTTATCCACAGCTGAACTTGGCCTTAGCTAAGTGTACTGCATTCCTGGTGTTCAACTGGAAGGGCGCCGTACTACACACAGGGGAGGGGGATGGCAATTATTAATTCCTTTTTTGATTCATTGATTTTTGATGTAAAATCTTCATAACTTCTATGTACACGTACACGCTACGAGATGCGGTAACATTGAAATGGCTTCCTATAGAATGGTTCGTATGAGTGGAAAATAAACGGTACTGACGTACAGTATATATACACGGTACGACATGCCGTAACATTGAAATGGCTTCCTATAGAATGGTTCGTATGAGTGGAAAACAAACGATACTGACGTACAGTATATACACGGTACGACATGCCGTAACATTGAAATGGCTTCCTATAGAATGGTTCGTATGAGTGGAAAATAAACGGTACTGACGTACAGTATATACACACGGTATGACATGCCGTAACATTGAAATGGCTTCACATAAGAATGGTTATCGTACAGCACGTACACGGTACGACATAACATTGGAATGGCTTCCCATTCTCCTCCAGTAATTCATCCAATCATAATGCGTGGTTACAGCTACGGTACAGTACGACTACGAATCATTAGAAAATCGCAGTACGGAAGAGGTACAGTTCCCGATCACGAATTCTACCGACATCTTCTCTATTTATGTTACATATCACGATCTTCGAAAACGTATACTGATTTAACAATATAGTTTAGCAAATGTTGGCGACCCCATTAAAACCACAAATCAAAAAGGCATTCACTTTATGATACCTTGGCTAATTAAAAACGAAGTTAATTAACGTCCAAATTTACATTTTTTTTCAGCATTAATTTTAGACTCTAATGACGTCATCGATCAATGTGTGACGTAGTGTCATTTATTTCCATGGCGAAGTATTCTGGTTTCTTTTCAATTTTGCCCAAGCCATTAACTCCCTGATGCATCGATTCCTTATCGTTGTCCTATAATTGGTTTTGGTGGTATCCTCTTTCTCACTCTTGTGTTTTTACATTTCTTAGGCATTGGTTTTAGGAGTCAATAAGAAATCCTATTAAGAGAGGTACAGACGAACCGACGTCAAAGTGGGAGACCATTTTTCTTGTTAGTGAAGTGGCCATCAATATAACCACTTTAGGGCTCGTAATGCAACTTATACATGAGATACATACAGGAAAAATACGACGAATATACGGAAGAATAATTGGAGAAACATGAAATTATAAAATCACTAACTTTAAAACAACCAGGTGATGTCGCATTTATTTTGAATTTTGATTCGAATTATTTTGTTTGTAGCTCAATATAGTTTCGGGTTTTCAGTGAGAAAATAAATGGATCAAAAGAAAATAAATCAGTAATGATTTATCAAATATCATTTAAAAATAGCATATTTTGTCGTTGTTAGTGAAAAATATTTCGTTGTATTATTTGAAAATTATTGAACAATGTAACAATGTATTGCAAGCCTAAATAGGCTGGAATTACTGAGCTTTCGCGCATTTGTATTCAGCAACTTCAAGACGCATCTGAAGTCACGTGATAAATGTAGACCAATCAGAGGAAACCAGGAGCAAACATTTAAAAAAATCTCCCTCTTGATAATTACACTGAGTTATCATACCAGAATAGTTTTGCCACGAGCTTTCTCGCTTAAATAAGATTAATTAAATGAATGGGTATTTTTTGTGTAGTTTTTACGGCTATCAGATAATTTGATATTAGCAAAATATTTTTTTACCAGTAAAGAACGTTCTTTTTCACGAGGTCAGTTTGACGTGAAGGAGGATTATTGAAAGACGCGGGCATGCGTAAAGGAAGAAAAATAAATGGATGAAAGGACAAAATTGTGGGAAGGAAGAAAGACAGAAGAAATATAACTAGAGTAAACAAACAAACAAACAAACAAAAGTACTTAGGTACCCCTTCAAAAGTCCACTAGATACTGAAAAGCCTTGTTTTGATTAAGAAATTATAAAATTACTAATCAGAAAACGTTAATACATTATTTCTTGGTTAAACGTTTCAATGACTTGAACAAAAACATGATGTATAGAACAAGAACAAAAAGGATGTGACATTTTGCTACGTGTTTTTCGCTGTTCAAATAATTCAAGTCGTTCAAACCACTCGACATTAAGGTCCCTCACGTACGAGCTCGAAACATGCGTTTTATCATAACCACGAAAGCAAGGATTTCCGTTTGTTTTGGAACTTGTTAGCCCATATTTGTTGTTGGAAAACTGAGATATAATTTAAAAATAATAATTAGTGTTAGTATAAAGTGATGACGAGAAGCCAGCATACTTTGATTGTCATGTGTTGATTTCGGCGCGAAAATGATCCTTAAATACTAATAATAATATAAAGTTCTTAACAAACGTATCATACAACTTCTCGATGCTTTTTACAAAAGGACCAAACGGATATCAAGTTTGTGGGGGAAAATGTAAAAAAATCATGCAGTTACTCCTGGTGAACAGGTAGTTTTAGTGCAGATTTAAACTATGGAAAAACACTTCGTAAATAACTCGCAAAACAGCTGAAAATTAAATATTACTAATCTAAGGCTTTTATAAATTCGCTGCAATAATTGAAGTTAACAGAAAAATGCAAAAAGAATCGAAGATATCTACGGTTTTTTATCGATAAAGGATCATCTACTCTACTTTATTTGTGGCTTAATCGTAACAACTCGGACAGTGACGAACTTCCAAGATTCACAAATCGAAGAGAAAGAGAAAAAGAAATTTTCAAGATGGATTTCAGCGATAGAGAATCAACTAGGGTCGTTTACTGCAGCTTCAATTCTAGAAATTCTGTAAAATTCAAAAAACCAAAATTATAAAATTTGAATTCTTAAAAAATGATTTAGGAAAAAATTTACGTAGAAGAAGAAAGACGAGAGATTATGATTTAGATGGCATAAGATAAGATGAGCAAAAAAACGTTGAGCGATGTGAAAACATAACTGAGCACGAGTTTATAACTCCAATGTTATTCTGCCGTCAAAAAAAACTTATCATGATATATTAAGATGAAAGTCATTCAAATGAAATATTGAGTTGAATTAATCAAATGGATAAGTAATTTGAGTATGATGGCGTATTCGAAAACATTTTCCTTGCGACGTTTCCTGCTTAACATGATTGAACCTTTCCAACTTTTGAACCCTTGACAAGATTAAAATGTCCAATTTTCTGCGTTCTATCTTGAAAAACGATAATATAAACTCACCGAAAAATGCCAGTAATGCTGAATGAACGTCCCAATGTCACGCTACGAGCTTTCTTAGGGCGATAAGTAGGTTCCTCGTAGATGGAACACAAACACTTTTGTATATTATAGTCACTGGAATACATAGCAAAGCAGGGATAAAATACCAGCAATGTTTTTAGCTAATTAGGTAGAGAAAATCCGAGTTTTTTCGTCTTTCATCGAAATGGCAGGATTTCCTCGCATTCCGAGAAAAACCGTGACGAGAGAAATTTAACTACGTCAACTCTATGCGGAGAAGCCAGCAGTAAACAAAAGTAGTAGTTATCGAAGTTGAAAGTCCTTAATTTTTCTCCTCCCACTTTGACGTCATAATTACGCTTTTATATAACACTAGAAGACTGGTTAAGCCGAGCAGTTGCTGAAGCTGGGAATTTTAGAGAAACGTACCAAAATAGTTGACGAGAATTCAAGAACTTTAATATCTAGCTTGATTAGCTAGAAAGTCCAGAAAGCGAAAGAAAAGCCCACCACAATCGAATAATCCGGGTTTTTTTAGAATGTGCTGGTTACTTGTTTTGCTGCTGTGAGGAAAGATATTGTACTTGTGCTGAAACCGGGTATTTTTAAGAATATCGAAAGAATTATGGACAAGAAGGAAAGGAATAGGTTAGAAAAGAAAAAGGAAAGAGAGAAGTGAAAGAGGAAAAACAAAGAGAAGAAGGAATATAGAAACAAAAGGCGAAAAAAATGGATGAAAAGAAAGAAAGGAAGAAAGGAAGAAAGAAAGAAAGAAAGAAAACTACATTCGATTCGTATCAATGCTGGTCTTCCCACGTATTCACCCATTCTTCACTAAACCTAGACATAATAAAAAACTTATACGTCGTTTTGAATTGATGAAAGATTAAATAAAAACTATCAGAGTGTCAGTAATAACAAGGGCACAAGTGATAACCCAAATAACCTTGCGATATTTATCAAACACAACACAATAGCCGTTACTAGTAACAGCCCACATTGAACAATACTTTTAGTGGCTATAAAGGAACACGAGAAAAAATAAAAACAAGCAAGAAAATCCCGGCTAGTTATGAAAAAATAATATGTTACTGCGGTTATAATACGAGTATAATTCTCAGTTAGGGTTAACAAAGAATAATAGTATAAAGAATAATGGTTTGGAAACTGCGAGATAAAAAATAATTAGAAGTCATACTGTGAAAACGAGTCTTGGAATACCGTAATATTGAACCAATATAATTTTCATACGTTTTAATTAAAGTTTCTTATTTTGTTAGCATATCTGTAATTTTTGTTAGTGTTGCAGTTGTTTGCTTTGCAATTTTTTGTTCGTTTGTTTGCTTCACGTAGCTCTACATGAAGATTTCTAAAAACTTTTATTTTTCATTTTTAGCCACTAGGCAGCTAGCTCTTCATCGAAACACGGCAAATTTCACGGGTGAAAAGCAACTTAATACCAAAACAAGCTTTAAAATGTCAGAGGGTTTCATGACTGCGAACGAAAAAAAACAACCATTAAATCAAATCCTTCAATCTTAATCTTAATCGAAAATACAAATTCGTTTTCAAAGAAAGCCGTCAACGTTAGACGATCATTATAACGTTGATGATGCAAAAACTCTGACAGAAATTGCAAGTCGGAATCTTTTAAAACTCGTTTGAAAAAAGGAGTTTTTTCGATTAAAGAAATCATAGAAAAGAACAAATTAATCTCCAAAAAACTACCAACCCTCAAATCTATTGAAAATACATTGTAAAGGGAAAAAATATTCTTAAAAGAATTTTCAAAGAAATCTCAAACGACCTCTCCGCGGACGCTCGCTTTGAACAAATAGTCAAACGTTATTTGACTCGACTTATATTAGTTAGAAAAAAGCTAAAAAGTCAGACATAAAATTAAGATTTCATGACGATTCGCCTCCAAAGCTGTCATGGGAAAAATTACCAACCAATCATTTTATTATTGAATAATCTTTAAACGTCTTTATCACTATTCAACGAAATCCTGAACTCGCTACTTCTCCAAAATTTTATTCATTGACTGAATATGTAGAATTTGTAAGTTACTTAATGGTCATATCAATTTTAAGTCTTAAACTGACAGCGTCTTGGAGCTGTGCATTAAGATATTTATCTCTGGGCCCACTTTCATCGATCATTAAAGCACGATAAGTTGGTAAGAAAGAAGATTAAATGGTCGACACAATTGAATAAATGATAGAGAACTTAAGTGACCACTTCTAAAGCATTTTAGATTTTAGTCTGGGTTAAGCTGGCCATGAGACGATGACCACACAATCCTGCGTAATTTATGATAATAATAATACTTGAAGCTAAGAGTTCGAAATTACATTACATTCTATTCCCTTCCATTTCCATTTCGTTCTATTATATTCTATTCTATTCCATTCTGTTCTATACTACTCCATCTCGTTCTGTTCTATTCCATTCTGTTCTATACTGTTCCATCTCGTTCTGTTCTATTCCATTCTGTTCTATACTGCTCCATCTCGTTCTGTTCTATTCCATTCTGTTCTATACTGCTCCATCTCGTTCTATTCTATTCCATTCTGTTCTATTCTCTATTCCATTCTGTTCTATTCTATTCTGTTCTGTCCTATTCTATTCCATGCAGTTCTATTCTATTCCATTCTGTTCTATTCTATTCTGTTGTATTCTATTCCATTCTGTTCTATTCTATTCCATTCAGTTCTATTCTATTCCATTCTGTTCTATTCCATTATGTTCTATTCTATTCCATTCTGCTCTATTCCATTCCGTTCTATTCTATTCTGTTCTATTCCATTCCATTCTGTTCTATTCCATTCTGTTCTATTCTCTATTCCATTCCATTCTGTGCTATTCTGTTCTATTCTATTCCATTCTGCTCTATTCTATTCCGTTCTATTCTATTTTGTTCTATTCTATTCCATTCTGCTCTATTCTATTCCATGTAGTTCTATTCTATTCCATGTAGTTCTATTCTATTCTATTCTATTCTATTCTATTCTGTTCTATTCTATTCCATTATGTTCTATTCTCTATTCCATTCCATTCTGCTCTATTCTATTCCATGCAGTTCTATTCTATTCCATTCTGTTCTATTCTCTATTCCATTCCATTCCATTCCATTCCATTCCATTCCATTCCATTCTATTCTATTCCATTCTGTTCTATTCTATTCCATTCTATTCTATTCCATTCTATTCCATTCTGTTCTATTCTATTCCATTCAGTTCTATTCTATTCATCTATTCTGTTCTATTTATCCATTTTAGTCTATTTGTTTTTAAAATAAAAATGAAAAAATCAAGACAATCACAATCAAGGAATGATGCCCAAAATGCAAAGCCATATTGTCAAGCTGAATGGTGTTTATGCTGTAATCTGAGGACTGCTTGCATGAGGCTCCCTAATTTAATATTCTTTAATATAATAATATTATCCGATTAACTAATAAATAACTCAGCATTTCAGGATATTCAAAGCCAGATAAAACAATTTCTATTTTAACATGATTTGAAATTCTAATTTCAAGGAATTACTATCAAACAGGTGAAAACCATGTTACATACATGATAAAGTGTTCCTTTTTTTAGAAACTAGTTGAAATATTCATGAAAATAATAATATCTTTTATCTTCAACAAATATAAAGCAATTACCTAGAGCGAAGGCATTTAACCCGTGAAATAATAAATGTTAGTCAACAAATAGTCAAAAAAGAAAACTATGGAATTAGGGTCTAATAAAGTGTATTAGTCTAATATCTATTGCCAAGTTTAGTGACTGCACTCTAGTCAAATAGTCAAAAAAGAAAACAATGGAATTAGGGTCTACTAAGGTGTATTAGTCTAATATCTATTTCAAAGGTTTAGTGACTTCACTCTAATGTGACATTATTTAATCACTCAATAGAATTCGATAAAAATGCAGAATTCATCGTCTTCATTTGCATAAACTTTAACTTGGATTTTCTTTATCAAACTTGGTTCATTTCGTAAAGAATTCAGTACGTTCAAAAAAATTGTAAATCATGTTTTCTCCTGCTAAAACACTCCTGCTAGTTTATTACAGTACATAATGAAAAAATAAGGAACTTGAGAAAAGCTTCACCAAAAAGGTTAAAAGTTAAACTTTTTAATCAAAGTAGCTTTTGGTAAACCATTTAATATAAAAACATTTAAACAAGACTCAATCTAGATCCTTCTCTGTTGAACAGAAGATGTTGCAGTGATGAAAATGAAATGCAATCATGTTCTACAGGTTTTTTATTATTAAATTAACCTTCCTCAGCACATGCAATTATTGCATCACATGTACTGGTAATTCTTTCCATTTATAGGTTCAGTGACAGTACATGCTGCGACAAAAGGAATCGGCAGTCATAGAGTAAAAAATTGCAGGTATGATTGAGCTCATGGTACCAAAAATTGTTTAAATTCTATAGAGAAAATGAATTACATGACCTTGCTTATTAGATGTCGAACCAATTTCAGACAACACATTCAAATGTGCTTCCATGACAACACATTCAACTGTATTTCCATGACAAATTTCTATAGGAACTTATCCTTGAGAAGTCGGTGCTCCTGGCAATATTTCACATCATGGAAATATCAAAAATTGACAGCGACCAAGATGAACCTATTATTTATAAGAAAAAGATCCAATATATGTTTCTGAAGGTCAAGCTGAAGAACCATGAGAATGTTGGATTGAAATGAGATTAAATCATTAGAAGATAAATATTGAGTTGAATTATTTAACAATATATTAGTACATTAATTGATTCCTCATTATGATAACAAAAATATGCTGGAGTACAAACAGAGGCTTTGATTTGGACATGCAAACTTCTACTAAGACATGCTTTTATCATTAATTTTGTAGTAGGATGTGTTCAATTCATTCTAAAATGAGCTATGAACTGTATTTTATAAAGAGAAAAACTTTCAAACTTACTTGCTCTGCATCTTGAGGGTTGAAAAGATGTTTGAAATATTGCAGCATTGATAGGAAAATCTATGGTTCTTATACAGAGAGTCAATCACAAGGGAAAAACACAATGAAGAATATATGAGCTAGAATACAAGTCTTTTATACTAATTTTCATTTCAGATTTCGTTTAAGCATTTTATCATTACTGAAGGGTAATATTTTAAATTAAATATGCTTTGTATTAAAAAGTCAGAAAGTATGCATTAAGGAAAAACAATAAAAAACACCTGCAGAGTTACATTACCACATAATCTATTTTACAAAGTTTATTGGCATACAATATAGAGTGACCATTAACATACTTATTAAATAATATATAAGACTGCTGTAAATTATGCAGTAGGTCTTAAAAGACAATTCATGTGCTTTTAATGCATAATTATTATGAAAAGCCAAACTTACCTTTATTTATTGATTATAATATTTTTTAAACTGCTTTGGACTATATTTCAAATAGTCTTTCACACATGCAAATGAATCGTAACCTAACTAGCACTGAGTACACACACTTGTATAGAATTTGTGGTGAGAAATTTAATGGTAAATTCTTTCCTGTGCAATGAAATACCACATGAGTCACTTAGTGATGAATATGAGACTGCAAAATAAAGGTGTATGGAAAACTTAACGATGTTTACAAATCCACTAAACAATAAAGGTCTTCATAAGATAGGGATTAAAACAAGCTCTCTTGTATTAAGAAAATAAAGAGCTTAATTACAGTCCCCATAACTCTATCCCTATGTTTTAGACGAGCATTATGAGGATGTAAAAGAAAAAAGTTCAAAATTAACAAAGTTAACAGATTTTTGCATAAAACTTTAAAAACTATGTCAAAGAAAATTATTCTTAATTGTTAGCATCATTCTATTTCTTTAAATACAAACCAATAGTTTGTGTTTGTTTTGTGTGTTTTGGTATGCATTCTTCTAAAATATTCAGAGCTAGAATGGTAGATCAACCATTTTAGCTGTAAAATGCAAAAACAGATGAAAAATAGCATCCCATTCTTTGAATTGATTTTTTATTAGAAATTCATAATTATAAACCAAAGATTTCTGGTCAAGGAATGAAAATCTGTCAAGGATTTAGTAATATTGAAAATAATTCATTTTGGAAAACGAAAACGCGTTTTACAGTCCATAAAAGCCTAGACCAGAAATGACTTTGTCATTATGAACTCTGCAGCTAATAATCCAATGAATGTGCCAATCTTCCACAAATTTAAAGGAAATAACGTTCTACAGTACTCAGTGTCAGACAAGCTTATATATTCTTTCGGGCATTAATTAATAAATTATTAAATCTTAATTAGCGGAGAAAATGGTATTTTCCACATATCATATGACACTTGAAATGCTTGAAACGTGAATGGGAAACTGCAAAGCGAGTTCAATTTTCACAATTCTTAATATTGCAAAACGTGTAAATATCTGTAACTCTTTTAGATTATACACCAGAGAGAAGGCCAGAAGTAAGATTGTACGGACATTTATACATAAAATTATAAAATAAATTTTGGAAGAAAAACATTTAGGCCGTTAAAATGAATATTGAAAACAGCAAATCTAATTCAATCAAGACTGCTGGTAATATTCGTACTTTTACTGGAAATACTTACGATTTTTTTTCTTTCAGGTCCAAAATGATTTCTTTTTCACTAATAACTTTTGCTTCTAGAGCATCTGGTTTTGTTGTCTCGAAGGAGAATTGTTTTGAGTTGAATAAGCTGAAAGAATATGTTCAAAATCATTCATAAAATGAGCATTGAGGATACGCATTTGAAAACTGATATAACAGTTTCTGGAGAATATTTAAAATATATTTTATCGGTCCAAAGGATTATTGTAGGTAAAAGTGACAGACTGTAGTTATGAATATTATAAAAACGACAACAAACAGAGACGACTCACCTGAAGACCTCATCTGCATCTTGCGAACAACTATCTTCACTAACTGGCTCAAGAAAATCCGTAGTTGACTGAGCCATTGTGAATTATGTACAAGTTCCCCAAGATCAATATATAACTAGAGAGCAATCTAACCAAAGCTAACGAAAAAGCTTGACCAGAATACTTCACGACTTAACCAATGTATACGAAACAGCTGCCTATCAAAACAGTCATAATCTGCAGTTTTGAAGCTCCATGCTTAGCCCTTCGTAGTTTCTCCATTTTGGTTTCACGGCTTTTCCTCCTCACATAGATATAATATGGTTCTCAGCTTTATATGATAAACAGTTATGCTAAAGGAAAGAGAACAACAAGATCGGAGCGTTGACGAGCAGGACTTCGTACAGTATTTCGATGGCCAGCAGCTTGAGCATCACATCCCAAATAATCGCGCCAACAATTCACCACGAATCCACAATAAAACCTTTCAAAATTTTACGGTTTGTAAAAATCAACGTCCTGGCCAATAGCCCTTGAATTCCTCAAGTTTCTTTAGGCTTCATCGAAGAGTATAAAATAAATATTAAAGACTGAAGGTGCACAGCTTGATTCAAGTCAGGATTGTTTCTAAGATTCACGTTCGCTCGGTTTACATTCGATTGATCGTTCTACGCATGTTATTAATAACACGATTACTTCCGGTTGTGTTTTTGACCAATCAAAGACGAGTAATCAAATGTAAGTCAAATGAGAGGTTTTTTTCCTATTTTATTATTTTTTGTCTCTTCTTTTTTGTTTTCCGTTTCTAATTACTCCTCATGAAGGTCGCTTGTTTTGGAAAGAAGCGTAAATAACGATACTAATAATACTTTCTTTCTTTCTTCCTTCATATCATTCTTCCTTTCGATCTTTTGTTGATATCTTATGTCATTTTTTTCCTCCTAGCTTAAGGAAATATTAAGTTCAACAATCAGACCAGGTCAAGGTAATCAAGGGTAGCTCTGACTTAATTAAGAGGCTCTATCAGCAAAGTGATGAAAACTGAACTCGGTCAATCAATTAGATAGGTGAACTGACCCTATAATCTCCTGCTTGTCTTCAAGTAAAATCAGTATAATCCTGTTATTCATGCCAACCATTATAGGTCAAATGTTACTCAAACGTAAAAGAAGAAAGCAACAATTCCAGTTTAGAGAATTAAAGAATAATCATAAGAAATATCTTAAGAGACAATTGTATCAGTGAAAGTATGATATTTAATATAATAATAATGAATATTGCTGAGAATAACGACTTGAGGTCGTCGAAACCGTTAATACTTTATTCTGGTCTGGCGTTTTTATCTCGAAAAGCGTATTTCAAAACCACTACTTAATCATACGAATCATTGTATCTAAAGATGAATGTCAAATTATCTAAAAAGTGGAAGAGACAATGAACAAAAGAAGCACGTAAAACCATTAATATGTGTCATCTCTCAGGGGCGTAACCAGGGATCTTGTAGGGGAGGTGCAAAGACAATGATTTACAGAACCAAAATATAAAAAAAGTAACCAAGAATAATAGCAGAACTAAAAGAAATAAAAAAAGTAATGATGGGTGGGCGATTCTTAAAAATGCTACAATATGCAGATAAAAAGTGGTCTTCATTTAATCAAAAAAACATTTCCATGCAGTTTTAAAGCAAAAGGAGATAGACGAGCGGACCTTAAGCTTTTATGGGGTGATGCACCAAGTGTTCTCCCCTGGTTACGGCTCTGTCTCCTTTCGTTGTCACGGAAAGGAGAACTCGTTCCCACGCCTCCCTCTCACGTGACTAGATTTCTAACACTTTTGAATCCAGAAAAACTGACTCAGACTGAAATTGCTTTGGAAATAATAATAAGAATAATTAAAAGAGTGAGTTTGCCTTTCTTCTTAGAATAGCTATTTGTACTTAATTTTTAATTTACTCCAGAATATATTCTGCCTTCGTTATCGTGATTGCGTGGAAAATCGAAGAATCCTCTGATTTTCTGCTGAAAACAATTTCGTATAATCCTTAATAACATGATTTTCTTGTTACTTAATTAAAACAGAGTTAATAGATTCCCCTCTATTAACTCTGATTAATACCGCGGCAGGCTTTTTATAAAGTGTTTTTCTTATAATGTATTTATGCGAGAATGAAGCCTTCACAAACATTTAAAAAATGGTTGGGTGCTTTTCCTCAATATTTTGATGAATTTTGGACTTTAAGCCCAGTTATTTATAGTCATATTTCAAGAAGATTGAGATAAAACCAATATAACGGCTTCATGATTGTTATTGTTCTAGTCGTTACTGAGTAACCAAGCCTTCAAAACACCCAATAATATCCCACCCACTCCTCCCTCCGTTCACCCCTCACCCTTCCCCCGTTCGTTATCACGAAATTTAAACGCATTTGACTCACATACCCTAGTTCAATACGACCAAAGACACAAAGAGAAAAGATGTATGATACACCTTATACGAAAAAGAAATGCAAGGGAAACGAAAGAACTAAAGTTTTATTTGGAAGGTATTACCACAGGAAGCCGAGTTATAGACCTTATTCGTGGTGTGACAATGTTTTCCCAATTCAGCGTGACAAACCTCTGAGGGAATGAAGAGCTATTGTTTTGAAACTCGTCGGGATATCATGGTTATTCCTTTCGTATCCTTTGGGATACTTATAAATTTTTTGAAGAGTAAAAACAATAGAAAATTAATCCCCTGGAGGCTCGTCACGCTGAATTGGGAAAACATTGTCACACCATGAATAAGGTCTATTATTAATTAACGTTTCAGTTGCGATAGTGCAGCGAGCCTTCGTATCCTCTATAAGATTAGAACGTAACTCTCAAATGAGTTAATTACATGATTACAATAAATGCGTGTATTTATAGAAATTTTTACTTCGTTTTCCCGTTTCAGAGCACATGCCACTTACTTGAGTATTATATCTTTCTTTTCTAACATTGCTTGATACCGGAACACAATTGTAAATTTAGTGGAAAAAAGACGTTTATTCGCAATATTTTGAAGATGAAAAAACATGCCGCCCCCGATTTCTGCTTTGCTTGTCACGCCAAAGGTTTAACTACGAGCTATGTGCTAAATTAAAGGTACTCTATTCACCTGTCACCAATCACCGAGCATTATGAATTAAATTACGATAGGAAAATCTGGGTTACGTCTTTGCCGACATGGGACCTCAGACAGCATGCGGGTCGTATTTGAAGAAGTACATTTGCATTGATGTTCCAAGAGGCTCTGTATATGTCGTGGTGTATTTATAGATTAAGGCGTCATCCTCTTCTTGAATCGAGGCAAATTTGTGATCATTAAGGCTAGCTAAAGTAGAGATTTAAATGTTAATCACATATATTAGGTCAACATAACCTTGCAAAGGGTAGAGCACAATGTATTTTTCAAATCACAAAATTGTAAGTGGTCACCTAGTAAAGTTTTCCTCGTGGGAAGTCGACCTGCTTTTCATGCCAAAAATGCTGGCAATTTCGAATAATTGGCTGGTTACCAGTAATTTATTCACGGACTGAGAAACCCGTGGGTCAGCTGCAAGCCGTCGGTAGGTTTGGCGCGAAGCCGAGAGAGATGAAGTCATTCGAACCTGAATGCCTACAGCCAATCAGAAGCGAGTGAAGATTTCACGTGAGCACTAAAGGATGATCACGTGAGCAATAAAGGATGATCACGTGAGCACTAAAGGATGATCACGTGAATACTAAAGGATGAGTGGTTTCCAAAGGTTTCGTATATTAATAACACTGTCCGAAAATCAGTCTCGTTTTCATGTCTGCGCCTGCGATGTTTATGACAGCGCTCGCGCATCTTGGACTCGTAGTCTTCTATTACCTAGTGCTGACTTTACTTACCTAGATTGACAAACCCGTTTATCAATGACTGTGATATAGCAACAGCTTTAGCGGAATGAAAGATGTTAAGAACTCTGGACCACTCAAACTGTGCCTTGCTTGGATGCCAGTGAAGTAAGAAGAATGGATAGCGACGGCCTGTCAGGCAAATCAACAGAAAAACTCACTCTAAGATACTACCACAGGCTACCCGCACCTACTCACTCTTTAACTGCTAATATTACCTTCTAATGTTGAGATAAATTCTACTCCCTCTCTGTCGTAAGAAGTGCTGGTGATGCGGAACAAGCTGTATAGTCTTTTTATTTTACGATATGTCTGTAGAAAGTATGAGGAGAATGGAATCAGTGGGTGTTCAAGGCGTTTGTTAGCTGTGGTGGGAGCATGCGCAATAAGAATAAAAGGATTCTTGGGTCGAGAGTGCCCTGATTAGAAAAAAAATTAAAAAAAATAAATGGGAAGTTCTTATATAGCAATTATTCGTGTGTCTCACAATCTTTGATTTTTCAGTGAAGGATCTATCTTACGGGCTGCTTCATAAGGCGGCATTGGCTGCCACGCCGCGTGTGATTAAGTGATTACTTATAGTATTATATCTCAACAGAAATAGGCTGTTGAATCAGGAGACAATCCCTTAATCTAATGCAAATAGTCTAATGGCAAGTTTTTGTTTAATATCCCCCAAATACTGCTTAAGGAAGGTCGGGAATAAGGCCTATGGGCTTTTTTTCCAAATCCTCAATACACCTTTTTATATATACGATATATATATATACGATGTCCATTTTGAATAGCTGACTTCCGAGATATGTTTCAGTACAAGGGTATGTGCTCAACTGAATGTATTCTTTTCTCCTGTCACGAATCACTGACCATTAAGCACGGAGCCTCACATTAAAACCTTTACTTGTGACAAGCGAAGCATATCTAGGAAGTGGGCTAATCTATTGTTTTAATTAAGACATCATAGGATGCCGAGAAAGCAACGCGTATTTGAAATGTATAGACTGTTAGAATGTCTTTTTTGCTTAAATTTTTCAATGAGAAGCACATTTAAAAAGCAATCGAATTTGCTGGTGGTTGCAAAAATATGTGAAACAAGAAGACTTCGAGCAATTTAAGAATCAGAACCCTGCCACTATATGTTTTATACATTTTCTACGTGTTTGTCCCCTCGGCATCCCATGATTAAAGATGGCCAGCGTACCAGTCAAAAGGCCTCTAATGTGAATAGTTTTGTATGCAAACAATTCTCATACCCATACAATACTTATTGATCAAAGAGTATTGATAAGAAGCACAGTAACTCATGAAGCATGGGTTACCTGTGGTGAGATCCCCTTGTCATGATTGTTGTAAGCAAACGGTGTGTTTTCCATGTAACTTATGAATCGTCTCGGAGTATTTCTAAAGAATGTACTTGTTTCAAAGTCTGAGAGCAAAGAAAATATATCATAATGAAGTTAGTGAGAAAATTCTTGCCTGCGCTAGCCTCCACGCAGGCTAAGAAAAGGCAGACAATCCGCTCTGTTCTTTCTTATTTATTTCAATAACATCACTGTCTCCATATTATCTACTAACTATAGCTATGACGTAATGTTTTTTGTTTTTTGTTTTGTTTTTGCATGCTGACTATACTTCCCTTTTCAACATAGTTGAAGATCCGTTTCTGTCAGCGCTTAGCTTAAACAATGATCTTCGTTCTACCGCCATCTAGTTATGACCATAAGCATCGTAATAATAAGGGTATCCTCTAAGCTCCCCCCGCAATTAAAAGTAAGCTCGCGCCTACTTGGCTGCCGCTCCGAAGCTCTGGAACGGTTATAACCCAAAGATATTACAGATGCTGAAAGCATAGATATTTTAAGGAATAAATTGAAAACACCTTTCTTCAATGAAGCTTTCAAAACAATGAGCACTTAATTAGAGTTATGAGGCATTTATAAATTATAATATACTTGGTGATTAGAAATTTATATAAAGACATCTTAACGACTACATAGTCGATTAATAGACCTTATTCGTGGTGTGACAATGTTAATTCAGCGTGACAAACCTCTGGGGGAATGAAGAGCTACTGTTTTGACACTCGTCGGGATATCGTTGTATTCCTTTCGTATCCTTTGGGATACTCATGAATTTTTCAAAGAGTAAAAACAAAAGAAAAATGAATCCCCTGGAGGTTTGGCACGCTGAATTGGGAAAGCATTGTCACACCACGAATAAGGTCTATTATTATTATTATTTTATTATGAGACTATATTATTTGGTAGTTGGTTCAATATTTTTTCCTGTGATTTCCCGATGCGGGATCCTTGTGTGCTATATGTCATAATTGTCTCGTACACGCGGCGGCCATTTTGGATTCAAAGTGAAGCTGACCACGCTTGAATCAGAATTCAAGATGGCGGCACCTGTAATATTTCAACTCAACTAAATTTGCCTTAATTCATATTCGATTATTTAAACAATTTTGTTAAAGTGGAGAAATGGCCATTAAGCAGTCTAATTAAAGAATATAAGTTTGATTGTGAAGGATTTATCAAGGAAGATGAAGACGACGACGAAGATGATGATGATGATGATGATGATGATATATTTACAAAGTTAAGCTGGTATTAACCAGCTTTCAGTAAACGGTATTGTAATATATACATCCAAGGTGCTTCAAGTCACTTAAAATGAGTACTGATGTTTTAATCAAAAACTGAAAAAAGAAAATTGCGCTAATTAATAGGTATATAAAACAAGTTCATTAGCTTACTGTGGAAGTTTAAAGTCGTGCTAAAGTTCTTTGCGTCATTGAATATTAGAAGCCGCTCGTCGTATTGTCCTTTAGCGAAGCCATAACCCGATGCTATAAGACTAATAGTTTCTAGCCCTAGACATTCTGCCCAGATGGGAAACACTCGTCCTTCTTGATTAGACTGGAAAAAAACACAGGAAAGATAAGAGTCATCACGGGGAAGAGTATCGCGGGCGCGATAGAAACCCCGACGGCTGGAAATCTTCGCCTAAGCACGCATGCGCAGTTTTCTTTTTATTTCTATCACATAAATTAACTAGTTAGAAAAATGGGTCAATTACTGGGCCAGACCCTGCCTTCTAACGCTCTCAAAGCCATATATGGAATTTTTTGGAACATACTCACCTTTAATGCAAGTTCAAATATTTGCTTGCCCACAGTGGCATATCTTGAAACGTTAAGCTTAACATGGCCGCCCGGGAATATCGCACTGAATATGACAGGAATTACAATAAATATAAATTTGATTACAAGGTATTTAAGTTGAGGCACCTTCAGGACCTTGCCTGGTTTTCCCTTTAATAAATGTTTGTTTTACATTCAGTAAATGGCCCCTTTTCAAAATAGGTCATTTGAAGGAAATAACCACGTTTTTGCCAATCCAGCAGAGCCTTCCAGAAAGATCTGGCTATACGCAGGCTATCCCCAAGGAACATTTGGCTAAAGGATTCGTTATCACATAGTTAATGGTTCTTGCCTACCCATTTATAGAATAGAATAACTTTTCAATCTCTTTCGGCGTTCTATCTATACTGTACAAAGCAAATCAAGGAAAAAATCATGAAGTATCTGGTTAGTTCTCGGTATTACTTCGGTAACTACTAGTCGGGGTTTTCTCGGTTTTCATTCGCTTTGAGCTCGAATTTAACTTGTATCATGTCCTTTAAAAATGTTTAAAACGGGGAAGAATTACACAACGATAAAATGGCACACGTTAGTTTTCAAAGGATACAAAATTGGCGCCACTCTCGCTCCAGCTGACTCGACCATTTTGACATAAGATGCACTAAGATATTGACCGCTTCCCAGTGCAAGATGTTTGCCATCTACCTCTTGAAGCAGCACGCCTTTATTCATATAAATATGACATGAGATAAACAGTGCGTGCAATCATGTGACTCAAAATCCCTTGAGATATAAATAACAATGAAACAACCGCCATATTGGTCGATCTAAACAGGAGAAGCTGATAAGGAATGGTTTGTTATTGTCAACCAAGATGTGGTTATAATGTAACATTCACATGCTCTAATGAAGAATACTCTGTTCAAAATTGACAGGTTTTGGTTAAAAAAGACTTTGAGAGTGCAAATAGCAAAAACGTTATCACGTAGCAGGCAGTACGGCACAACATCGTTAACGCGAGTACAAAGGCGAACAACCGCGGATTTGGCCATTGTGCGCATGATCGGAGAGACATGTGTCATAAAAGAGAATTGCAGACTTTTCGTGGTCAGTACTTGTGTAGATGTTTTCGTTGTCACATCAGAGTAGTTTTACTTAACACATGAAATGCTTAGAGAAGTATAAGTACATATTATATATGAACAAACAAACAAACAAACAAACAAACAAGCAAGCAAACAAACAAACAAACAAGCAAGCAAGCAAGCAAACAAACAAACAAACAAACAAACAAACAAATAAATTTGAGTCTACTACTATGTATTACGTTGACTATCTTTCACGGGCGAATCAAAATCACTCTACTTTGACTGTTACTCACTGATTATATGTAGGCAACTTTGTTTAACGAGATTGTAAAATCACTCTATATTTTTATTTTCATTTGTTTTTTTATGTGTCTAGCTATTGGGCTTATTACACATTGACAAGCAGTTTCTATTTAACGGGTTTGCATTTCTACACCTCACAGACCTGGTGACGGAAAAAAGTACATATAACGACTATATTACAAGTACTTAGTACGGGGTAAAATTATTCGTATTAATACTATTTTCAAGATAGTCATATTTAACTTAAAATTTCCTCTTGATCTCGATAAAAGACAAATAAACAAGCAAACATTGTTTGATATTGTCGAGAAACGTTTCTCGATTTAATCCGCCTACCTATGATTGGTTTATTCGTCTTCGCCTTCATGGTTTCATATCTTGTCTTTCCCTTCGCGAAATGGTACCGTTTCCTGGTCGCAGCGTCTCCACGGTGTTGACATAAGAACAATCCAAAAAGAATTCCCCAAAAACATCTCATTTTACCAGTAGAGGTTCCTCGGTAAGCGGTGATTTTTGAACGACGAATGCACTTCAAATCTTACCCGTTATTATTTTTATCATTACCTGGTTATAAAGAACATGCGAGGCGACAAGCCTTAACGTTCTTTGACCTCCTGGGGTCAGCTACCTGGGCCTTACCAGCCACGCCACGCGTACTGTTATGATTAGAAATGATTCTGTTGCTGTGATAAGGCTTTGGACTATAATAGAGATGATGCTGTCCAGCTATTTGTAACTGACTAAAGGCTACTACGAAACTCTAGTTCCTTCGAATTAATCGATATCTAACTCAATTTAAGAATTCCCTTTTTTTTTGAATTCTAAAACGCGAATCAGTCTACGCTTTGAATTTCGATAAATACTGTTTACATGGGAGCGGGATGATATTTATAGATGATCTTCCTTACAGGCGAATCCACCTACCACCTATTTCTTTTAAAATATATAAATCACAGTAGTTTTGTGTTTTTTCCAAAAAAATGCTTCGACAGATTAGGTAGTAGAGGTTCCAGCAAAATACGACTGGTTCTTCCGAAAAAAAAGTTTAAATTCCTTAGATATAAACGATATAAACGCACATTGGCAGGCGCTTCTCGGGTACTAGGATATTCCTAGACTCCTCCGCTGCCTTCATTAGTTTCGGTCCCAGATCCTCGCGGGCCTGTGAGGATCTGTACCGAAGCTAACGAAGGCTGCGGCTGCGCAAAAGACTAGGATATTCCTAGGGCTAGGATCATCCTGTCTCACTCCAAATAGAAAGATCCTAGCACTAGGTATAAAGATTTTAAGATCCTAGTTTTAGGATTACACTAGGTTTTTTGCAATTAGAATGAAGTCATTAAACCCGTGAATGAAAAGACTGATTAATTTTTTAGTAAATACGATGGTATTATTTAGTGATTTTGCGTCACATATCGAGTGTCGATAGACTGACCGGTCACACAGAGAGACCGCTGCAAAACCATTACGAAAAATACGAAGATAAAACGTTCAGTGAAAAGTAAGACTTCTGCTTTTCGTATAAAAAAATGGTTGGACAGGATATAGAAAACATAACATTTTTCGACTGAAAAATATGTCTCTCATAACCGAATAAAGACACAAAACCCGTTCTACTCATGACTGACTGACTCATTGCAATCTTTATTGGCGTATTCTTCATGTTTCATGCTTAACTTAAAAATTTAAATAAAACGCAGGTTCTGTACTGTTATTATTTTTCGTTAGTTTAGTTTGCCATTATCTAGATTACAATGTGGAATTGTCTCAGTATATAAATTACATAAATGTTTTGAAGAAATTATGTAGAAATTTGTAGAAGCTCTCTCCTTCCGATTGGGTACCCTGTGGCCCTTGGGCACTCGCGTCATTTTTCGCGCCAAAACTTCTGAATGAGAATGTACTGAAGATTGCGTCTTTTAAATAACACTACTGAATTAAAATTCATTGAAATTAAATTGGAATAAAATATTATTAGTATTTTTCCACAAGTGAATATAATATATATCATTGGTCACAATTTACGTCTTATCCTGCTATTCACCTACAGGCGCACGCGCACGCTCGTTTGTCCAGAAGAATAAAATTCTTGAAAAAACAAAAAACAAACAAACAAAAAAAAAACAACTCTCTCTCCATATTTATTAAATTCACTTGTGTTAAAAATACTGAAACGGTTATTCTCCCCAGGCTCATTGAATATCGGGGAATATTTACCTCGCCGCTCGAAAATTGGCGTCTCAACGATATTCACTTCGCCTTCGGCGAATAATCATTAATAATTGTCATTATATTAATTCGTTTTTTTAAAGTTATGAAAGTAGGTTTAATGACTTCGCAGTTCCGAATAAAGCTGCTGTTCCAAGAAGACCTCGACCTAAAAATAGTATTTAAGGAAAGCAATTAAAAAAATGCCAAAAGGAAGTGAAAACAACAAACCAAAAAATAGGAAAACAGAACAAAGCCCATAAAAATGAAAGTATAAAAAGAAAATAACAATATAAAATAAACCTAAAATGCGACCTTTGCCAAAGAATTGAAATTCGATGTAAAACTGAAAGAGTACCCGATTAAAACCTAAGTAGAAAGGAGTTGTTTAGATATAAAAAAGTCGACAGTTAAGATATAACTGGATATTAATAATGAAACTGGAAGATTTACAGCCGAGTTAAAAGTTAAGATGTAAAGCCGACTGAAATACCTTGCAAGTAATGCTGTCGGCAAGATTCAGGAAGTGAGTTATACGTCAATGCCATCTGAAAACAAAAAAAACAAGAGTGGCATGGGTGACGTACGTTGAGTCCAACAGGTGGGGTCGCAAGTTCAAGCCCTGCGGTCGCCACCTGTGAATTGAGTTTGTTTGATGTGTTGTTCTCTTCTATGCTACGAGGGGTTTTCTCCAGATTCTCCGGTTTCCTCCCTCCATAAAAATCAACATATGAGTCGAGCGTTGTGTGCATAGAGTATAGAATGTAGTGGTAGTGTGTCTGAGTGAAAAAGTGTCCCCAATTAGTGCGAAAGCGCTAGAATGACTAGACACTTAAATGAAGCCGACTATACATAACACATGGCGGACCACCACGGCAATAAACAACTCGCCAGCGAAGACAACCGCAGAAGCAGCAAAGCCAGAATGGACAGAGTAACACAAAACAGCATCAAAAGCTATCAAAATGACTAAGAAGAATAGATTAAGACATCATTATGACATCAAAAGGCATCATTAACAGACATCTTAAAAGATAGGATAAGCAATAAGAATAAAATCTCGATCATCATGACCACCACCATCACCACTACCACCATCATCATGAATAATTATCATCACCATCAACACAATAAAACCATCAATACCAGCAGCAGCCTCACCATCATCATTATCATCCCATCCCCTGATCGATAATAATAATCATCATCATTAACAGCTATTAAAAACAACACTTAACACAACAACCGCAACGACAACAACAACAAAAAAACAATGCCAGCACTAATAGATGCATCGCTGAATCGCACAAGACTGTTTTACCTTAAAGCAAGATTTAGCAAAGAAATGACGAAGATCCTGTTCTCGAATTTTCTCTATGAAACGACGAAATGGAAGAAGATGAGAATGTGGAGCCATCCTAGGAAGAAATATCAAACACTTAAATTGAAATACCAGCCCTGATTGTTTGAAACGACAATTAAAGTTTATGATCCTTTTAAAACGTGCAGTGCCGTAGGATAGAGAATTTCACTTGAAATGGGAAATAGGACCGAAGGTATGGTCACTGAGGTGGGAACTGGGAATAGGAGTAAGAACATGGGATATCTCAGGTTCATCACTAGGACCGGCGAGATTGTCTCAAGAAATAGAAAATAGATGTAACATTGGACTCCTCCAGGGTTCATCACTAGGACCGGCGAGATTGTCTCAAGAAATAGAAAATAGATTTAACATTGGACTCCTCCAGGTTCATCACTGGGACCACAGGTTTTTTCTCAAATTCCTCAGAGCAGTGGGATTTGGACAGACACTCTAACGTGGGTACCCTGTTTCTTCAACCTACCATGACGTAATAAAATCCTCTACGATGTGGTGCATGCGATCTGGACGAGGCAGCATGATGTCTCCATCTTCAGTTTTCATTTCTTGTGGTCATTAAAAGAAAAGAAAATAACAAGAAATAAAATAAACATATATTTTGAATTTCTTTACTGAATTTGAATACGCAGCAATAGCACAAAGAACAACAGCAGCAGTAGCAACAACAAAAATAACAAAAGTAAAAACAACGTCAGCGATAGCAGCAAAAGAAATAACAACAGCAGTAGTAGCAGCAACAATGACAATAGCAGTAACAACAACAAAAACAGTAAAAACAACAACAACGACGACGACAAGAGTAGCATTAACAACAATTGCAACAGTATCAATAACTAACCACTTGGGGGAGTTTTGTAGAAGTAGAAGACCGGATGCAAGAAATTTGACAAGTGGGCTTCTGAAGGTTCTCCTGTTGCTCTATCAGATTTAAACGTGTCTTTGCTGTGGGGTATAATTACAAAGTCAACGGTGGTTTTGCACCATCACGTGACGGGGGCTATGCTTGATGGCAAAACAACAGGGTCCTGAGGCAATATAGGCTTTGCACCATCAAGTGACGTCGGCTATGTTTGATGACAAAACAATTTACTCTTGGGAATTGAATCCTTTCTCATGTAAAACGATTGCCATGTTCCTACCATCTAACACGGCTGTAGGTGCAAAACCTCTAAACCAGCTTTCTTGTTCGTCAACGACCGAGAAGCACTGAAGCGAGAACCTCTGGACCCCAGAGTAACCAGGCAATACTTATCGAGTAATCTCTAAAAGGCCCAATAAGGTAGAACTCCCTCTCTGATTGGTTATCTATCTTCAATATTACTGCCGTTTACATAAACATGCACGCTGAAATTAGGGTTTTCGCTGTCGCCAGTCAAAAATATGAAAGGTACCGACTGATTAAATTTGAATGATTTCAGCGAAAAAACAAATCTCAGCTTGCAGCTCGCAGATAGCAGTAGCTATATATGGTTCTAGTAAGTGTTTTAAGAACACAATACTTACCCAGGTCCCGAAAATGTTTCTCCGTATTCCATGTTGATAACAATCATTGGACCTGATGGGTACCCTGTGTGCTCTAAAAGGAGAAGACCGACGTAAACGACAGTATGATTTGGGGAAGGGGAGAGTGGAATGATTTGCTGGAGCTAGTAACGAATGACCCCCTTTAATACGTTTACCATTCCTGGGTAGACGGCGTAATGCCTAACAGGCCTTGCGACCCAATTGATACGGCAGCCGATAGACCGAATTAGAATTTGGAGTTGACTTTTGTGGAGGGAGGAAAACCAGAGAACCCAGAGGAAAAACCTCGAAGCACAGGAAAGAACCAACAAACAACTCCACTCACATACGACACCGAGACCGGCAGGGCTTGAACCCAGGTCGCATTGGTGAGAGGCGGCACATTAGCAGCGCACGCCACCGGTGCTTCCCTCGTGGAACATACTGGATTCCTCTGGATTCGTCGATTGGCTTCTAGATTGCAAGTGGAGTAAGTGATGTTACGGTCACCAAGAGGTTTGGGCATTGTCATTGTATTGTCGTACAAATGTACAGAAACTCTTCCATAGTTTTTCGAATTCATCTGACTTGATTCCATTAGACTTATTCTATATTGTAATATATAGTGTTCCACCAAGAGAAAATGAACTAATGAACCTCTGGTATTCATGTTTGTAACCATCATAGGCACCGTTTGATGCTATTTTTAGAATCACATTTGCCATCGTTTGTTTTTGTGCAAGCGCATACTGCGCACGCTCTACGCTGTTTGCTTTCGTTTTTTTGAAAAACAAAAGAAAACACGAGCAAACAAGGTAGAGCGCAGTATGCGCGTGCACAAAAACAAACGATCAAATCAATGATTCTTAAAATAGCGTCAGAGTGCTCATGATGGGGCGCGGGGATTCCTTCTCTTATTTCATATTCTCTTGGTTTCACCTTTGCTTAAAAAAATCAGAAAATTCAAAAAATCCTTGTGAAAGTTGAATAATCCCAAACTAGAAATCAAACCGATTAACTGTACATTGTACATTAACTGTACATTGTAAGACAATGCAACGCAAGAGATTATGAAGTACTTAATATTTTCTTGTACAACGACAATGTCCGAACGTTTTTTGATGACCGTAACACCAAGTACACCACTTGTAATGATAGGATCCAATCAGTGAACTAAGAAGGCAAGAGGCTGTAAACCTACCCTGCTTTGCCGTGACTTACTTTCAAATTCATTGACAAGCTTAATCGGAAATTCCTCGAAGTACGCAGCTCGTCCGTCTTCACCTGACGAGAACGAACAAGAAAACGGTCAACAATTAACTTTTATTCACAATAAGCCTTTTTTCCAAGGTTGCGCGCCCATACAAATTTAAGAACTTGACCAATCTCCTACCCAGAAGTTGCCTTTCTTCTGGTCTGCGGCGAAGAACGAGGGCCCTTGTATAATCCATTTTTTGAGACCAGGATTTCTTGGACCTCCGGTATAAGAGCGCATGCGTTCAAAGACTTGTCAAAATAAAAGAATTTTCCCGATTTCTAATTTTTATTATGATCGGAAGTAAGCAAAGAACTCTCGAGTACAAGATTAAAACTTGACAAAACTTTTAGTAACTTTTTTATGTTTTGGGGGAGGGGAGGGAGGAGAGGGCACGACAGAGAGGAGAGGGAAGTAAGGAAGGAAGGATTTGGGGTTGGATTTAGCGGGAAATGAATTCCTTTTAGTAAAACCTGGTCACCTAGTAAAGAGGAAAAACTAAACTTTAAAAAATTATCTTCTTTTTAATCCCTGGGTCAAATTTTAATTGTGTCTAGAAAACTTTTCATTAAAAGACTCTGTACTTACGAAGTATAATGACGTCACCAAGGACACCAAACATTTGATAAATACCCTGGGAAAAATAAGATCAATTGGTATACTAAGTATAAGTGTTCAACGCATAAAAATGGTGTTATCCATTCGATTGACGTCAAGCTTAAAAGCCTGTTACAATAGGAAATCACTGCACCATCATCCTGTTGTTTACATCAAGGGCAGAAGCCAAACCGCACAAGAAAACGAGCTGAATATGGGGTCGTATGTCGCAGAAACGACTCAATGGCAGCTATGAGAGGAGGCACAACACTAGAGTCTTTGTCTCTGGGAACGTCTTGTGTAAATCAGATTAGACCAGATTCAATAGATCTTATTCGTGTCGTGACAATGTTTTGTCCCAATTCAGCGTGACAAACCTCTAGAGGATTCATTTTCTTTTCCTGAGTATCCCAAGGTATACGAAAAGAAATAATGATGATATCCCGACGAGTTTCAAAGGAATAGGCATCTATTCCCCTAGAGGTTTGTCACGTTCAATCGGGAAAACATCGTCACACTACGAATAAGGTTTACAGTTCTTGCCTCCTGTCATGGCTGCCATCACGTGATGGTGCAAATCCTCTATTACTTACCGATGCTTCATTGATCCTTTTTACCATTACGTTCATCAGATCAGTATAAGGTACGACGATGTGGGGCCAGACAATACCGTGGTTTTTCCACTCGAGAAGGTGATGGAGGGTTCGAGCTGAAAAGCGTTAAGTGTCAAGTATAGTTTTGGTCTGTTCAGAAACGATTAGGATAATGGGGCGAGATAGATGGTGCAATTAAAGACATCTGGAATTGTTAGTGGAAGTAATGCAAGGATAGGTGTGTAACAGCGGTTTTCGCATGACTGTGAAAAGCTCAGTGCCGTAAGCGTGCCGCGTCGTGACCGCAATGCTTTCTAGAATTTTAATTGGCTGATTTCCCCACCCCCCCCCCCCCCCCTCCACGATTAGATGGGTAAATTCTCATGCAATGTGATTGGACTGGCGTATCCCTTGCTGTGTCATGTGAGGTACTTGATTTGAAAACTACGAAAACTACTCTAAGGTGGCAGAATGGGGTTATTTACTTACTGGTGTAGCGAAATCCGTGGATAAAACCACCGGCTGACTTGCGGAAGTCGACTGAATGAGTGTTTGTTCCAGCTGTACAAAAGACATTGATAAGAAATTTTAAAAAAGTATATTCTTTATTGATATTTGATGGGCTGATATACTAAAGTCAGGCCAAGGTTAACTCTCAGATCAAATTGAAATCATTTAGCGCGTTGCATGGGTATTGCTGGCTTGCACTCAGGTGATAAAAGTTTTTGAATGTCATTATCTGCTCCACATGGCGGACAAACACTGTTTTCATTATGATTTCATTTGTTTTACTTACAGAAGTACATGTCAGGGACAGCTTCAGCTTCATAGTTTGGTTTAATACGTGGATATTTTTTGCTTTTTTTGTCAGTGCAGGGGCCAGGTTTGGTTTGGTTGTTGAATATGGAGAAATCAAACTAAAAATGAGATATAAATAAATAAATAAATGGATGGATGGATGGATGAGAAGGAATGGATGGATGGGTGAGAAACAATGGATGGAGAAATGAGAATGGATGGTTGGATGAGAGAGAATTAATGGATGAATAAGAATGAATAGGCAGATAGATGAGAATGGATTGATGAGAATGAAATAAATAAATAAATAAATAAATAAATAAATGAATGGAGGGAGGGAGGGAGGGAGGGAGGGATGGATGGATGGATGGATGGATGGATGGCCAGGTTTGGTTTGGTTGTTGAATATGGAGAAATCAAACTAAAAAATGATAAATAAATATATAAATGGATGGATGGAAAGGATGAAAGGAAAGGGAGAGAGGGAAGGGGGAGGAAGAGAGTAAGCAAGTAAGGAAAGAAGAAAGCAACCAATTAAGGAAGGAAGGATGCAGGGAAGAACGACAGGGAAGATAATAAAGGAAAACTTTCATTTAAACCAATTTTCTAATGATCAATCACCTTGAATCCTATACATCGAATAATACGGTCATATGGCTCTCGGATGGCGAAGTTATCAGCTGTAAAAGGCAAGAAAATTGTCAACGAATGAAATCAAAATTTCTGTTTTTTTTTACTTCTTTACGTTTTGTCTAACAATTAGTTTATTCTGGCGATGGCAGTCAAGTGCAAGAGGCAGCAGTCTTAAGTATCATTACGACGCGTATCATCACTCAACCTTTTCGCCAAGAATTTAACCATGGAATATTCTTTCATCCATCTTTACTTATGTAATCAAAAATAATTTTGAAATCCCTCTGGCCTTCCTGCGGAAGGTGGCGTAAACTAAAGGCATAATGGCTACAAAAACAACAGCAGCAGAAATAACGACAACAGTGAAACAGAAACCACAAAAAAAAAAAAAAAAAAAAAAAAAAGGAAAAAGAAATAACACCAGCAGCAACAACAACAGTGGCAGCAAAAATAATTATTCGGGGTTGGCGCCTAAACTAGGAAATTACGGCACTGAATCAATACGTACGTCGTTCAGAGTTTTTGTCGACTTTATCTGAGAAGACATTCGGTTCCTTTCCCTCCTTGTGAAACGCATCGACGTACAGCTTGTTGTTTTTCTTGAATATTGTTAGCAATTCTAATGGAGCCTCTATCATCATAATAGGAAAAAACTGTTAAGCAAAATTTAGTTTTAAAAACCATCTCAAATCTCAAAATAAATTCCATACTGTATTTGATCAAATCTGAAAATATTAAACCTACCCAGAAGGGCGTCCAAGGATTTAAGTTGGTAAGTGTCCAAAATTCCATCATTGATTGCGCTGAAAAGTAGGACAAGAGGCATTGGGAACAAAACCCAACGGTACACGAAAAAAGCGCGGGGAAATAAAACGAACGCAATCAAAAAAGGGCGGGAAAGAACACGCGGTCACAATAAAAGGCAAAAAAGCGCGATAAAGAGCGACACGGCTACACAGAAAAAGCGCGGGAAACAACCAAAGATGCAATACGATGACAAAAAGCGCGGAAAAGAATAACAAGAAAGTGCGGAAAACTAGTGAGGAAAACTAAACGGATGTAAACAAGAAAGGGGTTGGAAAGATGTTCACGCAGTTGCAATGCAATAGTGCAGTTTTTGTATGACTGTTGAAAACGCTCACAGCAGGAACACGGTCGTGACACGGCAAGAAATTTGCCAACCTAATCATATTGCACGATAATAGCGGAGCACCATACCTAAGAAAAAATGGTAAACTATCGAGTTGATTTTTCATGGATTGGCTGACGTCACTTCCGTCCGTACGTCCGTCCGTCCGGGCGTGTACACAAGCATTCCGATTGGCTGGTTAGATTTTTTTTTGGCGGGAATATCGACGCGTTGCAACATCCGGGTACACATAAAGAAAGGTAAATCCGGCTATTAAACTTTTGTAAAAAAAAACGTTTTACACACGTATAGAAATACCGAAAGATAACAACACAAGCTCATATTTATATTTACTCTATTTACGATGGAACCCCTTTCCGAAATCGATATGTCGAAAGAAAGCTCAGAGGAGAATGAAGCCAAAAAAGAAAGGCCAGAATCAAGAGTTTTTTCGAAAGAGGAAAAACTCTGGTGGCGTGAAAAAGTAAGGCAAAGACGAAGGACTCACCAAAGAAAAGTGGCAAGCAGAGAGAGAGATAGAGAACGCAAATCCAGACGGGACTTCGATTATAAACAAGGAGAATATGATCGTGAAAGAAAAAGAAATATGAGGCAAAACTTGACGGATGAACAAAGAGAAAATGAACGTGAAATACAAAGGAATTTGAGTCAAAACTTCACGAATGAACAAAGAGAAAATGAGCGTGAAAGAGAAAGGAATTTGAAGCAGAACTACTAGCTAAGGCGACTCTCAAATGCACAGAAAAAAATCGCTTTAAGGCAAGTTATAGACCAAAGACAATTAAAAAACTTTCATGTATTTAAAGATGGATTAAGAAGTGTTCTCCAAGAATTCAGGTGTGTGGTTTAGCAAACAATCGTTTATTATTTTTGACAAGCATTTTTTCTCGACGAATCGACAAATCATTCGCAAAGACTTTCCCTCAAAACTTTTAATATTTCTGTAGATAAGCTTAATTTATTTTAATGTTGGAGTAAATATAACATGAAGAGCATATTACAACAAATATTCGTCCTTTATTTAGCTTTGTAAATCTTTAGCAATTCGGTTAACGTTGTAAAACGTTGTTTTTAACCAACTATCGTATGTTTTTCGTTCAAGAAAGATTCGCCTCCTATCGCGGGTTCCGATCCCACCCCTTTTTTAAAACAACGAAGACTTTCATTTAATACTTTTATTTCTACAGATAATTTAAGTATTGAATGAAATATAAATTTACACTGACCAAATATTCAACTGTTTATTAAGCTATTCGAGCAAGTCTGATTATAAAAATGAGCTTAAATTTGTGTTGTTGAGAGATGTTGTTGTAGAAAGACCTAGACTTTCACTTAAAAAGCCGTAAAAAATATTCAAAAACATTTACAAACGCCAATTTACTGACAAAGAAATTCGTCATTTTGCATTGCCTTTTTGCATTGCTTTTATTTTCTATTTTGTCTCAGTTGTTCTTGTCAAGTTTAACTGAATGTAAAACGTCTCGTTTTGTAAAAGACGTAATTATTTAAAGTAAGCTTATATTTTGCTCCAAGTCTGTTTTTTTGGTCTTGATTTGTCCTAAATCTCCAGATTTTCGATTTCAATGAAAGACATCCGAGGTAAATTTCACTGAACTTGATATTGTATTGGATTATCTGTAGTTATCTTTCGTTTTTTTTTTAAGTAAAAGAGATTCAAAGCCTAAAAATGTCGGTTTTTTTGGAAAGATTTGTCGAAAAATCTTCCAAGAGCAAAACTAGCCCCTGTGGGTGGTGGTGAGTTGTGTACAAAATTCCTAAGTGTGAGAGTATGTACTCGCGCTAAACAAAACAACAAAAAAACAATGTAGTGCATTTCGATTTGATTTCACTGCATGGTTTTTATTATGTGAGAAATTATCTTCATCTCGAATAAAAAATAATTGAAGATTTTTCCCCCTATTTTATTTTTAACTTTCAGTTTCATTCAAATTGTTCTCCCTGTGACTTCCGTATCGGGAGCTCCGCTTTTAGGCAGTGCCTAAATATATATATTATATTCTCCATTCAATCTTATGTCCGAAACACGGCATGAACACGTCGTGGACACGGTCACGCTAAGGCCACGGCACTCCAAGACCAATCTCATTGCGCGAAAAAATCCCCCAATCTAAATTCTAAAATACATCACGGTCGCGGCAAGGCACTCATACGGCACCAACTTTTACACAGTCATACGAAAATTTTTCTAACAAAAAGTGCGGGAAACGACACAAGGATGGAGGGGCAGACAACTCAATTTTTATCATAAAAAGCAGGAAAAAGAATGTAGAAATTTTAGACCTTGAATTGAAAACTTTGTTTAAAACTTACCGTAAATCGCCCACATAATGAGTTTCCCAAGCCAATCGCACCCGAGAACTGCAAGAAGTAAAACAAACCGGTTAGAAATGATTGATAATATCAATGGACATTGTCATAACGTGTCATTATCTTTGGAATAAGATTCTAAGCTAGTGTTAAGCACAAATGCGTAAACTCACCGAGCAACCATATGAATAAGGTTTGTAGCTCCCATTATGCTATCTGCGGTTTCAAACGCTGAATTTCCTACAAAAAACACATCACAACTAACAGTTTAATACCTTTGACCCAAAGATTCAAAATAAAGATACCATTAATTGAAGTTAATTAGTACTATACCTCTTCCTAATATTAAAACTGACTGTCCTTCATAATCATCAGGATTGGTAGAGATGTCACTGTAGCTCTGGAAAACAAATAGGAAAAATAGCAAATATATTTGTATATATTTAAGCAAATGAAGGAATGCACATGAATGACAATACGCATGAAGTAAACAAAAAACCAACCTCTGTATATTCTATTCCAGGAAACGGCTTTTCCAAATTCTCCATCCAGATTCCAGTACTGTAAACACATGATTATTCATAAGAAAATGTTTTACAACTTTGTTATGTGGCTTGGACTTCTAACACTGTTCAAAAAATTTGTAGGCAATATATATTTTTCCATTCAAAATTTCTTTGCAATAAGATTGCTTTTTCCTTTTATCTTTGCTGAACATAACATAAAGAGGTAGGATTAAATAAAACTATATAAAAAAACAACCATCACACCCTGTAAGGGGCTCTTTCATGAGGTTTAGAGCAGAAAACAAGAAATTTGTTGTCAAGAAAATGACAGGTAGTCTGAAATGAAAAATGAACTCAGAAAAGAAATCTCTGGTATTCATGCCTTGTAATCTTTACAGGCACCATTTAATATTTTTAAAATCCCATTTTGCCATTGTTTGTTTTTCTGTACAAACATACTTAGCACACTCTTAGCACACAGTGTTTGCTCTAGTTTTCTTGAGAAAATACACAAAAACATGAGCAAATATTATAGAGCACAAGCAGTTTATGCAAATGCAGAAAAACAAATGATTAAATGAATGATTCTAACGATGTTCATATTATAGTGCATGGATACCTCTCTTTGTTCATGTTTTCTTGATTTCAGGTTATTTTTACTTGGACGTTTTTACTGTACCTCATGATAAGATATTTGCATTGGTGTTTTGTGCCATTTCCATCCTTCAAGATAAACAGCCCACTTGTGCCATTTGCTCTTGAGACATGTGCTATATTAGTATTATACTGTATTTTTAATTTTAATTTAGTTGCATAATCACTAAGGTATCTGACCTGAAAGAGAAAGAAAAAGAAATGTTGGCCTTTCAAAATATATTTAAAGTAAATAGACATCTTTATCTTGGCGGTAATGTACTACAATTCCAGACTGTGTCATTCCTTAGAGTATCATTTCTCTGTTTGGTAATTTAGCAAGAGTTCTAAGACATTATGAATATTGACACAACTCAAACCAAGAAAATTATCATATGGCTCATATCTGCTTGGGCACACGTGGAGGTCATGGGTTCGTTTCCCGTTGAAGCTTGAAATCACTTTTTCAAGTCTTTCTTTACAGCGTTCGCTTAGATCGCTCATTCACTGTGATGATCAACACATCTATCATTATTTCACCACAGTTCTGCCCATTCAATTTCCATTTCTTTCTTTCTTTTATTTTATTATTTTTCTTTTCATGAGGGTCATATGATAAAATGCTTATTGACTGAGTTAGGTCAGGCCGTACGGGAAAATATTTGGCTCTCAGTCACTTGTACGGACTAAGTTCAGGTATCACCTCGAGCCAAATATTTTGCAATACTGCCCTCCCACTCAGTCAATAAGAATATATTATTCTCAAGGGAAATGACATTTGGTCTGAAATTTTTTTATTGCCCACGCACTTAAACTAAAAAAAAGAGGATCTTGACTTTGAATATTAAAAATACATTTTCAAAGAAAATAGTTCAAAGCATCTTCAAAAGCCAGTTTCATTCATAAGGAATTTGAAACGATAATTATACTTACATAATCATCAGTATGAGGAAAAAATTTCTTTGAGTAATGTTTTACTTGAAGTGACTCATCATCACTTAGAAGTGAATTCCAGTCATGCCGAAGATTGAACTCTTTATTTGATTTTCCTGAGAATGAAGTGAAATTTTTACTCAGTAACACAGGGAACCCAAAATACAAAAATGGTCTTTACACAGGAAGCCTATACCTAAATAAAACTGTCATTATGGTAATTAGAAGAGATAACTAGCTTAAAACTAGTGTGAGCTGCGTAGGTGTTTCTAATGAAACAGTAATGATAAAAAGGTAAATTATACACTGTGAAAAGATGAAAAAACCAAAACCAAAGAAATGAGGCTTATTCACATATTGGGCACTCTTAGTCCCAACAGGATTAATGAATGCTTTACTTTCAACTAACCTTGTCTTTTGTCTTTTAATTGTTTGTTTTTGTTTCCTTGCCTACCTTGTTCTCATTGGTTTCTTTTGTCTTATTCTATCTTATATACACTCCTTTCAACCATCTCTTTCTCTTTTATTCCGACGAAGGACTAGTGTCCGAAACGTCAGTTTTTTCATCTTTTCACAGTGTAAAATTTACCCTTTTATCATTACTGTGTAATTATGGTAATCAAAAATAAATTACAGGTTTTGTAGATGAAGCTACTACTTTAGACAAAGGGACCCCAAGTTAACCATTATTAAAACTAAAAACACACAGAAAGCCCAAGGAAAAAGTATTTGAGTATTTATACGCAGGAAGCCCAAGTGAAAATTTATTTTAATTGAAAAGACCCAGGGAGCCCATAAACACGTAGGGAAATCCTACCTAACATGTGCTGGATGCATGATAATACAGTCCTCATATTCTTACCTGTGTGTCTTTTATTTATTGATATCAAAGTTCTGTGCCTTGGGTATTTTACAAAAAACGAACCTTCAACAACAATGACAAAGATAAAATCACAATACATTTATGCAATTATACTACTAAGATCATTTTCATGTTTTTACAGGATGGCAATGCAAGGTCAGCATTATTTTTCATGCATCTATGTTTCTAAAATTCACACATCATGTATTAACAGTAGTAAACTTGGAATTCACAAGTCATGCCGTAGATTTTGTTATTCTTGTGTCGCACACATGTATTTTAGCCCCGGGGGGGGGGGGGGGGGGGGACTCTGGGAACTGAAGTACCGGGGATGCTCGTTGTATCTCTTAGGGTAAAAATTCATGATTTGGTATTTTTTAGGGTGTTAAATGCGAATTTTTGAAAACCAACATTTTCTGGGTGTTGGAAAAGGAGAGAAGTGCGCATTGATATGGCTTAACCTAGTAGGTGCTTTTTATATAAAATTTAATATTATTTGCTGTGGTAACTCTTAGGGGTTAAAAATCATTCAGCCATGCCCTTTTTAAAAGACTTCCGCTATCAGTAGTATGACCCATACAACATTAGAAGTCATGGTTATTAAGTATGTGCATATAATTTGCAGGGTATTCTATAAGTATACGGCCTGAATCCTTGGGGATGGGGGGGGGGGGGGGGGAAGGGGGGAGGTACTCCCCTATATTTGCTATACAGGTACATGTTGCCAAACAGGGTATGATTTTCAGCAATTTTGTTCTAGAACAGGGTATAAATTTCAGTGATTTTACTCTGGAACTGGGTCAGGTTTCAGTGGGCTCGGTGGCACATCCCCTAAATGGGCAAGAGTACCCCTAGGCCTGAATCACACCTTATCCAGCTATAACCCCAACAAGGCCCTGTTAGGGGTAAATTCCAACTAACAACATGGCCTTGACATGAATAACCTAGCAACCATTCTTATTGTTATCATATTATACAGGGACATGACTTATATATAACTGCCTACTTTTGTTATGCACACCTTAATCATCAGTCCTCATTTGAATATATGAGGACATTTTATTTTTTGCTAAACGTATCCCGAAGCAACCCTTTGTCTGTTATGAGTCAGGGCATGGTGTACTCATGTACACATGCTTCTATGGTTAAACACACTATTTATATATATTAAACAGTTACAACTACTGTTTAACAAGTCTATAAACCTCCAAATAATATAAAACATTGAATTTAACAAACAGGTTTACAATTAAATTATAGGCTGTGAATTTAAATATATTAATAATATAAAGACATGAAAATAACAATGGAAAGATTAGAGGTAAACTATACTACTCTAGTCCAGTATTGTATCTTTTTGTTTTGTCAAGACTGTTAATTATGCAACAATAGGTTGCATAAAGAGTCCAGGTGTATTGATCAAATTATACACAAGATAGTATTTTTACTTAGTATTCAAATTTTTACAGCTGTTTCTTCCTCAAAGTGTGAAACAAAACTCTTGAACTGCTATTTGATTCGTAAAAACTTCTTAATACTGAAAGCTTTTGATATTTCTCTCCTGGGTCAATTTTTTGGGAAATGTCATTAAATGTCATACTCTTAAGGGAAATTGAACAATTTTAATGTCATATCTTAGCTAATCCTTACAAACTATATATAATCAATGTCATGTTGAAAGGAATTACAATCTCGCTTGTACAGAAAAAGGGATTTCGAAAAGCCTGTGTGTGATTGCCTAGGAACCAAAATTGAATGGTATTATGTTATTGATCATTGCATAACAGGGACTTACAGGAGGGATCAATGTATAGCTTTAGCAAAAAGATATTACATAATTAAGCCAACACCTTTTGGCCATAATGCACATCCAAATTTTATCAAAGATGAGTTGAAAAAAATATGACACACAGACCCATTAGCCCTTCATTGTAAGAGATATTTCGGTTTAGGATTTCTGTCTGTAAATTAGTCTGCCACAAGAGATATTTTTCGCCTTTACATTTTTTAAATCCCCCTTCCATCTTTCATGAATTGTCATCCCAATTTTACGAATTATTAATCATATATATATATATATTTACAAGTAAAAAGGTGTTATTTAAAGTTTAAAGTTATTGAAATAATAAACTTAATTTAGAAGGGATATTTTTCAAATCGATGAATAAACTATATCTATTTAGAATAATAATATATTGTATTTTTTTAAAAACTGTATGGTATTCCCAAAGTGATTGTTAACGTTTAGGTATAGTATACACAGCTGTATGATGTTGTTTATAGATGGCAATCAAAGTTTCACATCCTGAAAGAAGTAGCTTCCTCAATGAAAATCGCTTTAAAACATCTGTAAATCTTTTGAAATTGATTTTTCAAAAGGGGAATTAAATTCTTTAAGTTTAAATTATCATAATTTGGAGGCTATTGTGTTAACGTTTAAGCTTATTTCTCTTTTGACATCTTTTAGGAAACATTCTCGCAACGCACGAAAATAATATAATCTGAAGGAGTATATATTCGTTCTTTCTTCCAGTTGTTTTTCCTTACAATCTTAATAAATTATATCTCGGCTTTGTTTTTGAACCCGTTCTTTGAAACTCGAGATATATTTTGATACGTCTTCATTCATTGCAACCGGACACGTTCAAAACCCGAACAACTAACTACAGTACTTGTGGAGCATCTTCTTCCGCAACAGAAAAAAAGATATTTCAAGTGAGTTTTAAGGAGGAGTTAAATGGTAAATATACAATCGAGAAATTCATTCATATTTTGAATATGACTAAGATATTTCAAAGCCTACAGTAGAAGCGATTTCGTAAAAAATGTTTAAAAAAAATGTTGAATAACGCGCGGCTCTTACTATTCTTCTGCGCTGTGATTATACACTACTTTTCTGTCATATAATAAAATCTTGCAGCGAGAAATAAGATGATGATTTTACAATATAATGCAAAAATTTAAGACAACGACGTTTTTAAATAGAGATCAAAACGATGCTCATATTTAATTGGCATATTGTTATAACTATTACTTTATGATCTGGACTAGACTAGAATATATCGAAAAAGGATTTGCGTGAAGACGTTGTATGAAGCGGCTTATTTACCTGATACGGAACTTCTCTCGAATATAATATAATTTCTGTGTGATTTTTGGAGAAAATATCCCATTTGAAGACCTGTTGGACGAGAAAAATAATATAACGGATTAAAATCATGCTGTCATGATTTGTTGGCCCAGAGTGAGCTTGGCATACTCACCTCCAGGACCAGCACCAACTACACAGTAGTCATGGTAAGATACCGAAGAATCGACTTGGATCAAAAATCCTGAGCAGAAGACAAGAATCAAGGCCAATATGCTCATGCTTGAAGATTTATTGAGGTCACTGAACTGTTAAAGCTTCGCTAAGATCAAGACAAAAGTTCTCCTCTCTTTGTGTGGTTTGAATATAGACTTTTCTCCAAGAATGTCCTCAATCAAACGTAGTTTCAAGTTTGTTCGTGTTTACGAAAGTACTGTGTATTTATATTAAGCACTCCGTCTCAGTACGTTGATCCCATTGGTTGTATTAAACTGACAGACAGCTTTGATTGACAGTTTCAACGGTGATTATCAGTGAGGAGTGACGATTTCTTCGATTCGATTGTACGTTTTCGCATCGCGGCGCGGCCTCTCGGGAGAGCGTTGTTGCTATTTTAAAACAATATTTTTTATTAGCATTAGCTTTAGCACCCATTGTTTAAGAGGCAGAGTAAGAGGAAGTTCGTGCATGTGTAAGGATCGAACAAAGTTGGAAACGACCCAAAAATCACCCTCTCAAACTTTGCCCGAAGAAAGCCTGCTGGGATCCGCCTGCTGTAAGAGGCTAGGTCGCTGGTACAATTTATTTTGGAAAAAAACATTTTTTAATTTTATTAGTAGCGAAAAACGAATTTGGCCAGTTAACGTGATCAATGTTTCTATCTGGGAAATCGAGTACGATCTCATGAGATCGTACACGATGTCGCATCCAACACGATCCATATGGTTGTGCACGATCAGTTTCTTTGGTTTCATTTATAATATTTGTAATCGTTCTGTGATCTTATGTCTTGATGTATGACTATATTATAGATTTTCTATTATAGATTTCTAGTTTTGAGTGATGCGTCTCTAAGTTATGAAAGTTTTTTTTTTCAATTAAAGTTTATACTTCCACGCTCAACAATAAAACTGCCGAGTCATTTTGAAAACTCCCGCCAATCTTCACGTTATGTATATGCTTCATTTACTTTATTAATTACTCTTTACATTTGATACTGATTGACTTCCGGGCTTAGCTTTGCGTTTGCGCGACCGTCTCGTTTACTTCTGGTTACTCTGTACGCTTGCGCGCATGACGTCACTGGATCTGTTCAGAGGATCCACTAGGGCCTGTATTCCAAGTGCCCGTGCACACGTATCGTTCTCATTGACTTTAATCGCGGTTTATTTGTTTTTTTTTTGGCAATAATACTTTAACCGCTAATATAACTAATACTAACTTGTTGCTTTAGCATTTTATAAACACATGTAAGACTAATTTGGCAAGTAAAAGTAGCCAGTTGTAGGATCTGTACTGAACCTGAAATTACTCAAAGCCTGATATTTCATTATTTTGGCGAGTGTCTTTAAATCTCTTGCATGAGGAATTTATAGTAGATATCGGTAAAAGTTATGATATATACGTAACGTGACAGTTAGCGCCGACAACGGGGGCCGAGAAAAGGGGCTAATTCCATTGTCTTTTGTTTCAAAAAAATAATTAAAATGAAATATATTGTACCAGTGTACTAGCCTAATGGTCGATTTTCTCTCTTGCGAATGCTTGCAATCAGCTCTCTTAAGGTAATTCCCTTTTTTTGCACTGCGCTATTTTCTGCGCATGCAACTAAAAGCATGGAACTAACAAAGTTTAGGCATTTCTCTTTCGGAAACTAAATAAGAAGCATGTTCAAAACTAATTTTCACTCGCCCCAATCTCCACTCGGAAAGGTGTCAGTTTTCGACGATTTTGAGATGTTTTTTCAAGATAAATCAAAAACGAGAATGGTGACCCCCAATTTTTCCTTCAGATGTTTGATAAATGCAATGCTCGACGACATATATCAAAATATGAAGGCAAGATTATTGGATAGATTTTGAAATATTTTGATGGGAATAGTGGACATGTGCAATATTTGGACCTTCGTAGAGGCACACATACCTGCATTTTTCACTAATAGTTCAAGAATCATAGTCCTCAAATGACTTTGATGAATTTAATAGTATAGATTATCTAGTAAACTTTGAGATATAAGTACGTTTTGTTATATGAAAGTACTTTTAACGATGAATAAAGGTTCTTGATTACAGCTTCCGGTTGCTACCGCATTTCACTATAAAACCCATAAATTGACATATTTGAAGAGCATCTAGCGAAAAAGCGAGAATGGTGACCCCATCTTTTTATTGTAGTTTTTCAATGTCCATAACATAATTAATGTCCATGTAAAGTTTCAGGACAAAGATATTGGCAAATTGTCTTTCAAGGGAATTACTTTAATAGAAAACTAGTGAAAATATGGCAAAGCTTTGAAGAAATAAAAATTTCCAAATCAGAAAAATAATTTGTTAACTTGAAGTAGTAAAGCAGAAAAAAGGTAGCAAAAAATGAGATTAGATTTTAAATCGTTGAGGAAATTGCGAGCGAGAAGGAGAACGAACATTTCCCCACTTAAATGGATTCCAATAAAATTTCCTGCACTTTCATTCACGAAAATTTGAAGACTTTCAATCTTTTAAGATTTCGAAATTAAAATAAGATAAAAATAAAAATTCTCCTTTCAGAACTCATCTGTTGCTAGTGCGAAAATTATAACTCATTCAATAAATTACTTCCATTAACAATAAGTTTATAGCCTGATGAATGGAAATTCCTAAATAAATCGCGTATAATTTCGCCTACAAGCCAAATGTAGAATTCACAGAAAACTTTAACAGCTGTTACAGTAAGATATGAAAAATATGACAATACTTCTATTTCTGACCAACAAAAAAGATATAAGAGTAAATGGTTTGTTCCAAGGTGTTTAATTTTTTTGTGAAGAAACGGTAAGAAAACGAGACACTGGACTCTGAAGAATCAACAACAGTCTTTCTCAAGACTACAAAGACTACACTCACCCCGACGATCACATTTCACATAAAAAAATAAAGATGATAATGATAAGGATGACGATAACATACTAACACAGTATCAGTTATCATTACTACTATTATCGTTGACGTTTGATGTCTCTTTCGCCGCCTAGAATTCATAACGACCGTCAATCAAAGACCTGCAATTAAAGAAATGCTAGTTCGCAAACGAAACATCAAATTTCGCTGGTGGCACTTAAACGATAATGGTAATAATTAGTCTTCGGTTCACTCAACACATTTAAACTTCCATATTACTAGCAGGGCCCTGAAGGCAGGTCCAAATCCAATTTGCCAGCCCCCATTTTGACCAAATCCCATAGTCCCAGCCTAGGTTTTGCTCAAATCTCAATCCCATTTTTTATTGTTTTTTTTTTGTTCATTAATCTCATTCCCAGTGCATAAAATCCCATTTTCCCAGCCCCAAAAAGGCGAATCCAAGCTTCCATTTTAGCCCTTCAGGACCTTCTACTCTAGTGTTTTACGGTTTAAAAATAAAATAAAATAAAATAAAAATGGTGTTTTTTTCCATGAGGGAAACAACAATTTTGAATTCAATACAAACGAAAAAGGACGAATGGAATTGGACTAGAGAGGAAGGCTTCTCCATTTTATCTATTTGTCTTTGACCTTTAGCGCAACGCGGGACCTCAAAATCAATTTGATAGGATCTATCAAATTTTCTCTTTAATATACGTTTATTTAAAGGTGGACATCAAGATCAACCGGAAGATCCAGACGAACAATATTCTATAACATCTGAAAAAAGAAAAAGAAAATCCAAGGTTGATGCTGGAGTATTGAGAGAAAACGTGGGAATAAACATCTGCATTGTTCCTTGTAGTATATCTTCTTTTAAACCGCAATTTGTATCCACATGACGCCAAAATAGCGCAGCGCAACCGTGACGTCATGAAAGGCGAAATTCGGACAAACAAACTTACAAGTTTACTTTCAGCAGATAATTTTCACAGCCGATCGCAGTTGATCTTAGTTTACATGGGTTATTATCGTAACGTTAAGTAAGAATGATAAAATCGGTTCGAATAATCCTCGTAGCGGTTAAACAGAATGCAATGTTTGTCCGAAACGTTAAGCTATTTTTAGAATCAGTGCGCTGCGCTATTGAGGCGAAGGCCACTCATGGGACATCATTTTTTTGACATTTGAAAGCGCAATGAAGTTAAGTTCAATATTTGAGTGGTAAAGCTGGGAAAAAATGGACATATGTTGACAAGGATAGATAAAATGAACATTCTTAATATAATAATATAGTCCTATGGTACTGTTGAGCTTGACAAATGCAGCCCAATTTTGACCGAATGAACGAAAATCAAAAATAATGTATTTTCTTCAAATATGAACATTTCAACTTTGATGACGTCGCATTTCAAGACTTACTTTGTATTACGTTCATGTAGGCTTTAGCTGCTGGTGAATCTGGTGTTTCAGTGAAAAATGATTTTCCCTCATCACAGGATTTCCCTTAAATTTATTTAAAAGACTTGTTTGAGGCATGATATCCAAAATAGTTTTTAATAAACCCAACATTGACTGTATAAAAACAACAACAACAACAACAATAATAATAATAAATAAATAAAACTTTAATTTTAAACAAAATACCTATTTTTACCTATTCTTGGATCCAGAGGAATTCTTCCTAAGAAAGGGACTTTCATTTCTTCTGCCATTTTTTCAGCACCTCCAGTAGTTGGAGGAAATATCTGTGATTCTTTCTGTTAAAATCAAATTGAAAGATTATGGATGGGATAGAGTGAGAATGGATAGGACAATCAGAATGAATAAATGGATTTGACAATAACTAGATCATGGAGAGTTGGAATGGGATAGAATGAATTGATATATATAAGGAGGAGTGGATGGAAGGCTGGGTGTACGAAATGGGATTGGTATAGATGGGTTAATGGAATGCAAAGAAAGGGCGGACAGAAAGGTATGGGATGGATAGATGAATGGATGGAATTGGATGGGATGGGATGAATAGATGGATAAAGGAAATGATAGTAGGAATGAGAGGATAGGTTGACAGAAAGGGATGGCATAAATAGATTGGTGAATGGATGTGATGGGATGAATAGCTGAATGGAAGGAGAGAGAAAACCAGGAAGGTAGAAAGTATCAATAATTCAACAACAAAAACTTCACTTTAAATATATTCACCATGTCTTAATAAATTTAATAAACATAAACTATGAGGCTCACCTTACAGTTCGGACATACAAATGCACTCATGTTTTCCACCACACCAATGACAGGAAGATTGACTTTATTGCAAAAATTGATCTCTTTACGGACATCAAGTAGAGAAACTTCCTGTGTTGAGTTAATCACTTACATCAGAAGATTTTGTCTGGCTCAGGCAGTAGTGTAACAAGGACTGCTACATTAATTGATCTTTCAAATAAAGAAACTTCTTATTTTGAGTTAATCATTTATATCTGAAGAGTTGCCTGACTCAGACAGTATAGTGTAACAGGGACTGCTATGAGCTAGTGGCTGAGGAGTTGAGGGGGAGGAGGGGGAGATATGGTCTGCCTTCCAATTTTAGCCCTATTTATACTACTCTACTACATTTTCAATCTAAGCCCTGATAAACCCCAAACACTTTTTTTGGGCGTAACTAACAAAAAATTAAAAGAAAGCCTGACATTGATCCCCTCAGTGTCTACACCTCATACCAACCACCTCTCATAAGTTCATAGGTCATACATTCATAATCATAATCACAAACTCCTATAGTACCATGCTTTGTGCTATCTTAGTTTTTACATATTTATTTTTATTGATTGATAGTTTATATCATAGATCTTTAATTCTTTTCCAGGACACACATTTATAGCAGAATATGTTGTTGAAGTGCAGTTTATTCTGTGTAATTATTCATGTCCTTGTTATCATTCATTATTATCTATATCTATAGAAAATATTAAAAATTATTTATTTGGCTGTTTGTTTTCATATATACCTGTGGGGTAGTGATAACAACAGCTCCATCAATACCAGCTGGTTTCAAGTACTGAATGATTGACAGGTGCTCATCAGATGTACCAGGAGGAGTGTCTATTACTAGATAATCGATGTCACCCCAGTCAACATCTCTTAAGAACTGCTTAATGAGACCTTTGGATAAATTAAACATTAATGAAACAAATCATTTATATATTTATCATAACACTTAGCTGCCTCAGTAGTGGTCTTACACTTGCCTCTCACCTATGAGGTCTTTGGTGCCATTCATGGACTGTCTAGGCATCATGTGAGTAGATGTTGAATTTCTCCATTGATTTGAGGGTTTTGCCTCCTTCCACAAAACATGGTCAACATGCTCAATTCTAATCCTATCTGCGAGTTACACAGGCTCTGACTTAGATCAGCCCAGAGGTTACTTCAGGGGTTGATAAAAGTGGTGTTTCATGTTGTGAGCAAGGTACTTTGAGAGCTAAGTGTTTGTTGACAATGAGAAAAAAGGGCAATATGTAGGTGACTTCTTAATGAACTGCTTGTTGCCATTTGCAAGTTCTATTTTTGTTCCTTCAAGTACATGAAGTTTATTGTTTCCACCATGATTGAGTTCCATGTTCCTCTTCACAAGTTTGTTTGTTAAGAGTTTATAATTGACTCAATAATTATTGCCCTCTCCCTCCCCTCTACAGTACATAAATTGCTAATCAAAATGATCAAACATTAAATCCCATGCAAAAGGTAAACACAGAACTTGCAGACTGCAACAAACACTGAGTCTGGGAAGAAGACTGTTTTCTATGTGGTTGTCACTTACTCACCATTTTTCTTTGGTCCCCTCCATATAACAGCATCGAAAGGTTTATCAAGCAAGAATCCTACAGACATTACTGCTAGGTTATCCTCAATGTACTGAAATAATAAAAAATAAATATAAATGATTACCCGACCAATCCCATAATGCAGTGAGCTCCACTAGTGCAGTACTACTTACCACTGGTGACCAGCCAGATCCACTTTGATGTACCTGGAAAATCAGAAGAACAATAATATTAAGAATAAATTATCAGATAACTAATTAATAGTTGGCACTGTGTTGGTTGAAAAAAAGGGGAGCGAAAAAGAAGGAAACTTAATTAAACCTGATGTAAAAGAGTTTGCAACTGTACTGACACTTCCCATGTTGGTCCTTTGTCAGAGTAAAAAAGGAATAATAATTAAATATCCAGGGTACCCTAAAAAGGTTTTGGGTTTATTCACATTGTGTAGTACTAGAAAATATCCATATCCCACCAACAGAGGAAATTAGAAATTCTGGAGGGGTAGGGGGTAGGAGAAAAAGCATTGTTTTTATTGCAGAAAGTTAGAAATATTTTTTTGCAAATGCAAATCATTTTGACAGTAATTGGGCTGCATTCATAACACATGGCAGAGGGGGAAAGGGGGTAGGTGAAATTTGTAAATGCAAAAAAAAAAAAAAATCCTAAACACTCCTCTCACAATAAATTATCAAAAAAACTAGCAATCCCCCTAAGCAAGATGTAGCTTCTTTGATATTTAAAATTTTGTATCCCCCACTTTACTGATAGAAAATTCAAATCTCCTCTTTTTCTTGTAATTTTTTTTCCAATCCCCCTCAATTTTACCTGCCCCTCTCTGCCATACATTATAAATGCAGCCTTGTATGAAAGAAAATTGGAAGTTCCTTTGGTCAGGGAGGTCCTTATATGAATTCCCTTTGCAGTTGGGGTATGGATATTTTCTGGATCTACACTTTGAATTTTATTTTTGCAAATATAAATTATTTTGATAGGTAGTTGAAACATAATATAGTAATATAATCTAAATGTTAATGATAATTTATTTAACAAAGTTGTAAACTGACCTGTTCTCCTTGAAGCCCAAACACAGTTGGAATTGATGGGCCACAAATATCGACATCTAATACAGCCACCTGGGAATGGTTGATCAAAAATGACAAATACATCATTGTAAAATTCATTTGTTTATTCACCCATCATCAAATTACCTGTCTGTTTTCATCCCCTGCCAGGCCATGTGCGAGGTGAGCTGTGAATGTACTTTTGCCAACACCTCCTTTGCCAGATAGTACAAGAACCTTGTGTTTTACTGATGATAATCTTTCTTTTATTTTACCGAGATCTGTTTGGAATTATAAATATATTATGAATTATATTATGTTATAACAATCTTCATTATTGATACTCAATTAATCATCTATACACGTCACTGCAGCCAGAACTTTTAGCTTTATCATCATGATGAACCATAAGACCTCCATCAACATGATCATCATCCTCATCACCATTGTCATCATCATCATCATCTACCATCATCATCTACCATCATCATTACCAATATCATTATAATCACCATCATCACTACTACCACCATTATCTTCACCATCTACCATCACCATCATTATGTTCATTAGCCTAATTAGAAGTCTGCAAGTGGTCCCACTTTTCCCTCCAGACTCAGTAAAAACAAGTCTTTTGGGATTCCTGTGGATGCGCATGGAGATTGGAGTGGGGAGAAAATAGTAAAAAGGTAAAAGTAAATCTATGTGTGTCCACAGGAATCCCAAAACACTTGCTCTTACTGAGTTTAGAAGGAAAAGTGGGACTGCTCTCAGTCTGTATCATAATAACCACCATCATCTTTATCATCTATCATGGTCATCATTACTACCATCACCACCATTACTATCATATTCATCCTCACCACTATAACACCATCAAAACCATAAAATATTTCTTCGCAATGTAAACTTCAACATATTCCTTACCAGGGTCAGGCCCTACTGGTTTATTTGATGCACATATTGACTGATTTGGACATCCTTGACATGCAGAGACCTTTCCTGCCTTATCGCTTTCCGTTCCTGGACAATCTAGAAAGATAAACAAAGTTCCGAGGTATAAAAACCGATAGCAAACTTATTGAAAATTATTAAAATTTCTTTTGCCAAAAATTGACAACCTGATTGAACATAAATAACCTGGAGATAAGTATAAAAGTCTGGGAAATATCACGAAGGATTAGGGAAGTACTATTAGACATTATTCTTAGTATTTTTTCACTTACGATCCGGAGCATCTTGTGGAATGTCAGCCATCTTTGATTAGTCTTTCCACAGGAAACCCAAAGAAATATAAATAACGTGCCTGAGCTTCTTGTTTGGGCTGCCTGTGCGCTGTCTTTCCTCCATAATAATAAAAAATAAAAAGTTAAAAAGCTAGGGAAAAAAGTTATAGATTTAAAAAAAAAAACATAATTTTTTGCGTTTTTGAATTAAGTATCCTTACTTCCCCAACCCTACCCCACAAACATTTTCCTGTCGACCCAGCTGATTTACTGTAGGGTTTCCTGTATCTGTTGGGGGTGGGGGATAAAATATACAAAAATAAATGCTTCAAAAACTAAAGAAAAGAATTATGAATTAAATACAGTACAATTTTTTTTCGAAAGAGACTTTCTCCCAGCCCTACCCTACATAGGTCGGTCTGTCCAACTGATTTTCCAGCTGATTTACTAATGGGTTTCCTGTGTTTCAGGGAAAAAATTCAAAATGGCGGAAGACGAAACGGGTGAGTTACTTGTATCACTAATCTTTCAGTTATTATTTTTCATTAACAAGTTCTTAATCTTTATAATTACCAAGGTAAATAAATCGTATTTATTTTTCGTTATTATTTAATTTTCAGCAGCTTCTTTTGAAAAACAGCAACAGAAGTTGAACGTAGAAGAAGATCGCGAAGTTGGTTCAGACGAGAATGAAGCGGACAACAATGATGTATGCGACGAAGACATTCCCTCAGTCAGTGCAAAAGAACAACAGAGTATCGAGGAAAAGGAGAAAGACTCCGCCGAGGAAGATAACTCTGACAAGCCCCCTCCAGAATTAGTGAATTTTAGAGTCGTGTGGAATAAAACAAACTACGAGGTTGAGTTCGACGTGAACCAGACTGTTGATAAACTCAAAGAACATATACAAAGTTTAACAGGTATTAAAATGCGCTCTGTTTAAATCTCAGGTGATGAATAAACATTGTGATGGCATGTGCAGAAGTCAGAATTGTATCAGTCTCTATTCTCAGCATGTGACACTTTTTCAGCCTTGCTTTTCGAAATTCCTTTAAGGTTTAATATTCCCAAGAAATTATTTTCAATTTTGGGCTTGGACTTTTAATGTGCCTATTCTAAATACGTCTACTTTGTTTGTTGTAGTTTTTGAAGGTTTTATTTTTTTAGGGCATGTCTGTAAACTTGGGGGGAGGGAAGGGAGGGGGTATTTTTGGATGCTCATAGGAGGGGAGGGGTTATTATAAACTTGGATAATATAGGAATTCTTTACTGTGGGAGAACTGGAAGAGGAGTGTAAGGATTGGGAGGGGGGTATGTAATATTGTAACAACACGTCATTCTGTCAATCCCTAATATACCATATTATACTGGGGCATATCACACTGATTGCAATGAGATTGACCAGTGGTTTAAAAACAATACATGAGATTGAAATGTCAACAGATGGTCTTATAAAAAATTAAATATAACCTAACCTTTATGAATTGGAAGTGGTGCTTTACTATGATATTTGTGGAACTGTGCCTTTTTCAGGTTTGCCTGTTTCAATGCAAAAGTTGATGTACAAAGGTAAGTACTAGTTAGAGAAAAGCTGTTGATATAGATGTGTAGATATGATGTGCATTTTTATATGAGATGTAGATGATGTTGCTTGTACATTCCATTCACTATTTATTGGAAGTGGTAGTTTCACTGCTAGGACAAGAATTTTGTATTTTCTGAAATTCATGAGATTATTACCAATTTATAAAATAACTGTTATAGTTATGAATGTCATGTTCTGATTGGTTTGGAGCACATGTTTTATAAGAGCACATTGCAGGTGATCGCACTTTCAGTTACGTCATTCCTATCTATTATTGTAATTTGTCTCTTATAAAAGAAATAAAAAACTTGCTTGCTGTGCTGTGTGCAGTCATAAAGCACTCAGGGATTGCCAGAACACTAACTACACTACTCCGCAATGCATCATGCTTCTCCAAACAATTCTCTTGTGTTCTGCTAACCCCCGCATGCTTTATGACAGCACACAGCACATGCGCACATTTTCTAATTCTTCAGTATCATATGATGAGTTATTATATTAGTTTTTATTAACAGATATTTGACTATTTGAATTCTCAATTGTATTCTTCAGGTCTATTAAAAGATGGCACAAAGGTTTTACGTGACTTACATGTAACAAGTGGCTGCAAAATGATGGTCGTTGGGTCAACAATTAATGATGTCTTAAAGGTTACTCCACCTGCACCAAGTCAGTTAAAAGAAGAAAAGGCAGCATCAGGTGTGTATATACAATTACAGTGGAAAAGTTTAAAACTGCAAAACTGTAGTGTATTTAGGTACATCACAGTTTCTTATCACAAGCTTAAAGAGAATCCTCACCTGGAATTAAATGGTAGTACAAATTCACAGGTACAATAAATTAATAAGCTTATTATAAGAATTTTTACCACTGCCACACTAGTGTACATGATAAAGTCATAAACAACAGCTGCAAAAGAAGCTGCTGATTAGCATAATTACTTTGATTTAATCCTGGAATTAAGGTCGTATATTTGATCCAGTGGACTTCTAATATGTTTATACTGTCTTGTTTTACTCCCCCTGACTGTTCTCCTTGACCTATCTGTTTTTGTTCTTTGGAGAGCTCTGCCAGAAGGTTTACCTCTCAAATTCTCAAGCAGGAGTCCCATGGGACTAGGTGAATAAAACACTGTTCCAACTCCACAAGTTTACTTTTTTTTGAGCTTTCAGACAATGTGTTTATCTCTATGGCAGGTGGAATGATAGACACATTAAAGAAGCCCCTACTTAGAAAGGAATTTTTGATTTGAGAATTCAGAATCTCATATTTATTTCCAACAGCAACTCCAAAGGAGCCAATATGCAAGCAAAAGGTAAATATATGTTACACAACACCAACTTCGATGGTAAAGTTGTAATGAAATGCAATGGAAACCCTTGGAATGATATCCCAGAAGGTGAACCAAAGGTTGATTAGTACACTCACCTTTTGGGTCTTGGGTGTGACTCCTTGACTCAATCAACATTAATTGCTTACTATCAATCATGTGACTTTTTGGAGTTGGCTGGGGGGCAAACAAGCGGTTTGCTGGGAGGCAACTAGCGGATACTAAGTCAAAACATATCAAAATAAGATCTCAAATTATTGTATTTGACTATTTTCACGGCATCAAACCAGGAAAAAGAGATCAAAACAACCTCCAGGATTCTACAAGCCATCAAAAAAGAGCTATTACTGGAAGTGACATCTATCGATAGCAACCTATGAGTACGTCTCTCTCTTGATTTAAGGGTTTTTCTCCAGCTTCTAGTTTTCCTATGAAACCAGTCAACATAATCGATCCGAATTTTATCTTTGAATTAGCCAGGCCATGACTTTAATCAGAGGTTGGAACATTTTTAATGTATTGAAAAAACTTGAAAGGTTTTTCTATTAAGGTAACTTGTGGTGACAGGGTATGGATAATAGTTATTTCTGGAACAACAACATGTATGATACTGCTGCACATGGTGAAAATAAATAAGTCAAACACTCATGGTTTTTGTATTTTTGTCTTTGCAGATGCATAAAAAGGTGTTAGACAAGGGAAAACCAGATGATGTTATCCCTGGTATTAAAAATAGAAAAGTAAGTGACAAATTAGCAACTTGTCCTTGAGTCCAAAAAGGCTATTGACTCATTTATCATTCTATTTAATTTGGAAACCTCTTAAAAACTGTGTATTTTGTGCAAACTATGTTTGATGCCATTTGATTACACACACACACAAAAACATTTTTTTGTCTGCATATGATACATATTTTTTTGTTTCAGGAAAGTTTACCGAATGTACCTTTGTCTGGCATGTATAATAAGTATGGTAGTAAAGTTAGATTAACATTCAAATTAGAACTGGATCAGCTGTGGCTTGGAACAAAAGGTTAGATTGCATTCATTGATTCATTCTCATCAATCCATTCTCATCTATCTGCCTATTCATTTTTATTCATCCATTCATTCTCTCTCATCCAACCATCCATTCTCATTTCTCCATCCATTGTTTCTCGCCCATCCATCCATTCCTTCTCATCCATCCATCCATTCCTTCTCATCCATCCATCTATCCCCTCTTCCATCCATTCATCCATTTATCAATCCATCCATTCATCCATCTCTCCTATCCATCCCTTCTCATCCATCCATCTATCCATCCTTTTATTTATCCATCCATCCATCCATTTTTCTTAGCCAACCCTTCATCCATCCATCTATCCATTATTTTATCTATCTACAACTTCTCATTCATCTAATCATCCATCTCTATCCTTTTTCCTTTAGTTCATTTATAATAAATTCTATTTTTGTCATTTATTTTTAGAACGAACAGAAAAAATACCAATGGGATCAATAAAGAATGTTATATCAGAGCCAATAGAAGGTCATGAAGAATATCACATCTTGGTGAGTAAATGCCTGTGGGCTTCCTGTGGCCACCCAATCACAGGCAGCCCAATCAAACATGTCTCATCTTCTTACAGGCAATTCAGCTGGGACCCACAGAGGCATCAAGATATTGGATTTATTGGGTACCAGCACAGTATGTTAATGCTATCAAGGACACTATTCTTGGCAAATGGCAGCCTTTTTAGCTGGTTACAAGATCAATTATGCAGTAATAAATGAGGTCGGAAGTATATATAATACCAAGAGAGTATGGCGACATTCGAATAAGCTTTATCTTCGAGATTAATGAACTCTCACACAGCTGATCGAGCTTTGGCAAAATTGGTTAAATGAAGCATATGTTGTAGACCATGACATACATCTAGCAGTTCTGTTTCTAAAGTAGGTTTTCAGTAGATGTGAAAAATGTATGCCAGCAATCAGTATTTTATGATCTTGGAACATTGCGATAAGCCAACATTAGGTGAAGAAGAAATTGCCAATTCCCTATTATTGCTGTGGCATGAAGATTTTTTACCTTTATAAAACCTACTCTCAAAAGAAAAACGTCCCATTACTTTCCTGCACTTACGTGGCCAATGGCTACAGTTCATGTTGGAATTGACAAATTTACTGATTATGTGAAATATACCAAGTGTACTGATAAAATGAAACCATGGTATCCGGGGTGGCTGATAACAACTAGGTTAGTACATAAAATATCCATACTTTTAGCAATGAGGAAGATTACTGCTATAGTACATTTAAGAATGTCAGCAGTTGTGTTCTAGGAAATACCCCCCACGTCTTGGAAATTCCAGCCCATGGAGTGGTATGGAAATTTCTTTAGATTATCACCCCACCCCACCACCATAGGGAAGGTTGACCCTGTCAGCTAGGGAAAGGAAAGGTCTATTGTTGTGCTAGATTAGACTTACATAGAAGTTTTGCACAATCACATGTCCACACCTGTAATACAGCTTGGGCTGCCTGTGGTTGGATGGCAGAACAATAAAATCCCTTTGCCCTTGGGAATTGAATTTTTTGTTATGGAAAATGATTGTATGGCTGCTGCCATTCAACATGGATAGTGTCATGTAGTGGTGCAAAACATCTATATTCTTGCATGGTAATTTTACTATGACATAACCATGCACCCCAAGAATAGTGTCAGTTATAGGTATTAATATAATCTGTTGGCAAATATATTAATATTTGACTTATTGCTACTTGGAATGTATTTTAAGTTCATCAGGGTTCATGCTACTCCTTGAAATCCTTCAAAACTCCTTGAGTTGAAAACACGTTTTTGAGGGTGCTTGAAAAGCCCTTGAAAATAAGGGAAAACGCCAAAACTCCTGGAATACCCCTTGAATTTAATGCAAACATAATTCTATTTCTAACTTTCCTTTTAAAATAAATAACGATAAAAATTGATTGAAGAGTTTTCATATATTTCGTTTTAGCCTAGCTGAATATCTGGGTACTTCTGGTAAGAATTGGTATATTAAAGATCTATTTATCTCAGCTAGTGGCCCCGGCTGAATTAGCTGCACTGTAACATTGAATCAATGCTTAAACCACGTTTTAATACAAAAAACTTTGTCCTTGAAAATCAAAGTTTTGTGCTTGAAAAGTGCTTAAAAAGTCCTTGAATTTTGTAATGAAAATGCAGCAGGAACCCTGGTTCATGCTTGTGTTCCATCAAGCCTACTTTCCTAAAAATATGTACTTATTGACTTAGTGGGAGAGCCAGGCAGGAAAATATATTGGCTCATGAGAGTGAGTGCAACAAAGTCTGTACGAATTATGACCAAGAGCCAAATATTTTTTAATCTGGCTTTACCTAATTCAGTCAATAAGCATTTTATCAAGTGACCCAATTTTTTGCAAAAAAGGCTGAAAAATCCTTGTAAAATTGATTAATACAGTGGAAGTAAACCAAGGACGGCCACTTCCGGCCCACTTATGTCAACCCATCCAACCCCCTTCACATGACTTTTTCCAAAAGTTTGTTAGAGCACTCACAAGCAGGACCGTATGAATGGGTCACATGATAAATTATTTGCTCAAAGAACAACCAACACAAACTTTGAAATATTATAGACAGTTCTGTTTACTATATTGGAAAGATTATTTCTTCAAATAATTTGCTATTAAATACTTAACAGTGAATGATATAGTGATTTGGTTTATTTGACCCATTCTTGATGTTCTTGTAACCTGCAATACCAGAACACAGGTGCAAAGAAACTGTTTAGAGCATCTGTTGCCATAGTTACAGTAGTGTGTTTGTCAACCTTAAATTAATATGTAATGAAAGTCAAAGGCATTGAAATACTTTCAATACATATTGATATTGCCCTATTTCACTATGACGTCACTGCTTGTTTAAGTGGGGTATAGAATTGTTAAATCCAATAGAAAATTCAACAATTCTTTTTTCTCCTAGCGAAACAGTTTAATCTAAAATGGCCTGGTTTTCAGATATAATAATTATGTGTTAATATGTACTAACAAATATTCTAAGAGTTTGCTGACTATTCTATTTGTCTTTGTTGATTGATACGGGTTTTAGAACAATTTTTGGCAAGTTTGCCTTGAAGTGATCCCATCCGACGACCAAAATCCTTTGCGTTTAAACAATAGATTGTTTTGTGTGACATCATAGTGAATTAGGGGAATTTAAGGTTGACAAATTTACAAATACTATTATAGCACTTTTGCTGATGTGGTATAGCAAATGTAAATGACTGTAGCCCATTGGTAGAAAATCACTAACAACAGAACACTGACTGATATTATTGCATGATTAGTTAACATATTAATATTAATTATCAGAAAATTAAAATCCTCTTTTAATTCTTTTTTTTTAATGGAAGGGAATCATATTTTCCTGGGGGAGGAGGGCACTCTTGCCCGGGTAGAGATGTGCTGCTGAGCCCTTTGAACCCTGACCCTGTTCCAGAGTAAAATCACTGAAATTCATATCCTGTTCCAGAGCCAGGTCGCTGAAAACCATACCCGGTTCCTGTATTGTGAAAATAGATACCCTGTTCCAAAGATGAGAGAGCGTGATTTCATATACCATGTCCCAGAGCGAGCGTGATTTCTATACCCTGTTCCGGAGTAAAATCGTTGAAAACCATACCCTGTTTGGAGGTATGTACCCATATAGTGAATATAGGGGAGTACCCCCCTCCCCCCCCTTCCCCAGGGCATATTTCTTGATTTGAAATTCAGGTTCATGGAAAAATTCTGTGATAAATTTGAACTAGAAGCAATGTAGTACATAAAATAAAAATTAAATAATTGTTTTTGCAATCTACCCTTAACCCTAGCCTCCAACAACAAGAATTGTTTTGACGATCCCAAGGTATACATGTTAGAAACCTAGTGGTTTACCTGTGTTTTACCACAGGAAACCCAAACGTAACTCATCTCTTTTCCAGGGTAGAGGAGGATAGAGAGTGTTTGAAACATTGTAGGGCTAAAAGGACAACCTATAAAATCACAATGTTAAATAATTAGATATTTTTCTAATTTAGATAACTATATAGTTGAAGTCATGTCATAATACACGCTTAACTAACAGGCATGCGAATACGGGGGGTTTACTTTACGAGAGAATACTTGAAGAGAAAGTCAATTGTATCATCGTTTCCCCCCTTATTTTTATATTTTTACCATACACAGAAATCTTGTTTGGGCTGCCTGTATACTAGCTAGCTCCACCTTTACATCGTCTAGTGTCAGACTGACTCTTGATTGCTTGTATGACGTCATCATGAACTATAAAACAAGGTGTGCATCATAACTAACTCGTGTTATTAATTCGAACACAGCATAATTGTCTTAAAGGGAGAAATAGAGTAACGAGGCTATGGCTGAAACAAAACCAGATCAGAGTAGCGAACAAGACGATGAATGCAGCTGCTGGGAGGTAGATTGGAAGAGCCCTGAGTTAGCGTGGCATGTCAAGGAGGTCCATCCCTTGCTTTTGAAGCACGAAGCCAAAGTCACGGGAGGACGAGTTAATCTGAGAGTTCTCGTACCGCTATGTGGGATTTCTGTAGACCTATTGTGGTTCGCTAATCGAGGACATTCTGTTGTAGGAATTGAGTATGATGCCAAGGGATGTCAAGCTTTTTTCGAGCTCAATGACATCGCGTTTGAGACAGAGCCTCTTAGCGACGAATACAAAGTTTTCAAGGGGAAAAACAAAGATATCACGCTATTCCAGTGTGACTTTTTCAAGTTCCCCTGCCTTGTGCCTTCTATGAAATCTTCTTTTGACGTCATTTGGGACAGAGCGGCGCTCAGAACAACCGTAAGCGAACCAGAAGGATCCGATGCCAAAGCTTATTTGTCTGTTCTTCGACAGCTTGTTGCCCCCAGTGGGAAGCTTGCTTTAGAGAATACGAGATTTAATCTCCAAGATTGCACTTCGCCTCACTATCCTGGGATCGTGAGCGACGAAATGGTTGAAAATCTGGGAAAAGAGGAGTGGAATGTGTCGAAAATCGATCAGATGGAATTTGAGAAGGGCGATGGGGTAGAGCCTTTTTATCGTCAGTTCAAGCATGATATAGCTTTGCATTTCTTGACGCCAAAGTAAACAACGCGTATTCACAAGAAATATATCCATCGTAGTAGACTGGCTAGTACATGAAACTTTTGTATAGACAATCTTTATATACACGCACGATGTATCCTATGTCTATCCCAAGATGTACAATGTAAATGGGAATGAAAGAATTAATAAAAAGTGAAAATGAAAAACGAATTACGCTTGAATTCCATTTGTGAAAAATACTGTTCCAAACAACACATTATAAACGCTTTGGGCTTTTTAGACTTTTTATGAAGAGAAGTTTAATGTTTTTTTGAGATCGAATATAAGTGAAGATTTTACTTCGCTGGGGTTCCTGTGTTATGATCAGTGGTTTTAGCGGGAAAACCCAAAACAAAATGGAGGACGAAAGAGAAATTTTGAGTCGGTTTAATAAACTTCCGACCAGAAACCAAGTAACTGCCCTGGTAAGAACTCTTTCCATCTACAAATAAGAGATTATAATGTTTACCGTGATGAGTTTCTATTCTAAGATAGAAAATATTGCTTTAACATCGTTTTTATCCCTAGTTTTTTCAAATGTTGTTGTCTTGTTGTGAACAGTTTGTTGGAGCAAAAGACATCGGAAAACATCGTGTAGCTAACGCCATTACCAAGTGCAATCTAGATTTCAATCCACAAATGTAAGACTTCTGAAAACTGTCTCGTTATCTAATGATAAAATAAACTCCTTTCTTTAACTAACTTCGATTTTGTACTCCAAAGCAAATAGCTTGAATATTTGTATTTCTGACAGACGAACAGCGAAATCCTTACCTCTTCCTCCAGACCCTGAAAATAAGCGTCCAAGAATCGACTTTGTAGTCTTCTTCATCGACATGAGCAACAAAACCAGGTGAATCTGATATAAAACACATAACAAAAATGTTAGCAGGGGAGGGGAGGGACTGGCAACTCAAACAAAGACAATAACTTTGACAAGAGAGGAAAGGTATCTGCATGTCAAAGAGAATTTTATTTATCACTCTATGGTTTATCCACAGCCTGGATATTGTCAAGAACTCGTTGAAATATGTTGACATAGAGTACTTTTTAGGACACTGCTGTTTTGTTGTGACTAATGGTATGTAATATACATAATAATTTAACCTTAAAGGGATCTATCAGTGAGTGCCATTCCAAAGACATGATAAATAACATCCGGAAAATGAATTTAGATGAAAACAATGGATTTATTGTCAAAAACAATTACTTTTTTCCCTGTATTTCTAACTATAACTACAGTGAAAAATGAACCGGTCCATGCTATTGGTATCCAAGATGTGGTTGGGTTATCAGACATGTATGACTCGCCTCTTATCTGCTCAGAATTACAGGTAATAGTAGGTTCTAGTATGTTTAGATCCAACCTTTTAAAGATTATTTCAGAGTATTTTCATTGACTGAAGATAGGCAGCAGGAGGGGGGTCCTGTGGTTTACTGCACACTCTTCTAACACTGTAGTTACTCTTACACTTTTTTGAAGCAACTCATAATATCTCTATATACATTTCTTCATTTGGGACACCCACTAACAAATTCCTGGATCTGCCCGCATGTTTATCTCTTCCATACTTCCCAATATAATATACAATATGCTCAGGAAACTCGTCAAATGTTGCTTTGTAGGTTGGTTTGTTTTCTTAAACCAAAAATAATTTATTTCTCAGCTTTCGGGTATAAGTGGTCTGTTTGTTAATGAAAATTTGTTGCTCGAGATATGCCAAGACTCAAGCCACTTTCTCTGATGGTATCTTTCTTCTTTTCCAATGATCTTGGTGTTTTTCCATGATATCCCTTGGCCCTTCTTGACAGCATGCTTAGCTAGCACAGAAACTTGTTTGGGCTGCTGTGGACTAAGTGGTAATCTTCCATTCTCGACTTCTCAACTATTTTAATCTGTTTTTTAATTTGATTATCTTAGACAAAACAAGGGCAAAATTGTTTAGCCAGGAAGTTGGTCCACCATCTACAGACTGCCTCTGGTCATTGTTCAGATCTGACACCAATGTTAGTCGATGTGACAAAAAGGTCATTCTTGCAAGAGGAGGAAACATAAAATTAGATACCACACATGATCTCTAGCCTTTAAGTTAGTGCTGTTATCTTACAGCAACTGTTATCTAGTGTTGTCAACCTCCATGAGAGGGAGGAGAGTGGGATGACGTCAAACATTCAAAGGAGTTTCTAAGGGAGTTCTCAAAAATGCTCAAATCCAAGCTATACCAAAATGCATGTACGAGTTTTTGAGACTTTAAGAGAAAGTGAATACAACTATAGAATCTGTTATTTATTGATATTTTAATAGACCATCTACAATCGCAAAAAAAGTGTGAAGGACGTACAGATTTGTGGTCTTTTGGTTAGATATTTACAAAGTCTGAAAAATATAAATGTAAAAATCAGTCACAATGCTGCCTCTCCCCCATCCCCCCCCCCCAAAAAAAACCCCAAAGATGTAATGCATTCTGGTCTAGTATGAGTGTAAGCTGGTTTTCAATCCTTTTACAGGAATGGCTGAACAGTTTTTAAAGTGTGTGTGTGCGGAGGGGGGAATGCAGTCCTATTCTCCCCTCCTTATCCCATACCCAAAATTTAATAAAATAAACTGTAATTCTTGCAGAAAATTGAAGGAGGGGGGGGACTGCCTCCACCATCCCTCATCCCTTTTTTAAGGTGGTGGCATTTACTCATTAGACAAGCTATACCAAAATGCATGTACGAGTTTTTGAGACTTTAAGAGAAAGTGAATACAACTATAGAATCTGTTATTTATTGATATTTTAATAGACCATCTACAATCGCAAAAAAAGTGTGAAGGACGTACAGATTTGTGGTCTTTTGGTTAGATATTTACAAAGTCTGAAAAATATAAATTCAATTAATGTAAAGCAAAGTATTTGAGCTTAGAATAATAGCATTTGTCATAGCACTTAATGTATTAATGTGACTTATGATGAAAAAAGCTTTATTCATTGTAGAGGGATTTCATCGCAGCCATCTTCTCAAAAGGAACAATACAATGATCTTCCACGAGAAGAAGTATTATTTCTTAATGGAGAATATTTCTACCATTTTGTCCTATAATATGAATCCCCTCATCTTAATATAATGATCTGTAAAAAGAGAGTAGAATAAGAAAAATGTTTTAAAAAGTACATTTACATTTAAATAATTTTTTCAAATGAATTGTGAGGGCGTAAAATTGTTTTCTCTTCATTAAAATTATGAACTATATTTTGAATTTAAACTAAACTCCATTGCATAACATTTTGAATTTGATACGATTATGAATATTGGATGCTTCAGCTTTAAATCTTGGGCTAGCCCTAAATCTTCAGAGGGGAGCAAAGTGGGTTGGTTTTTGGTCAGGATATCTCGTAGATAAAGAGTTTTGGGTGAAGAATGGACTAAAATGGAGAATTCATTCCAAGCTTGGTTCCAAACTTTAGTTTTGCTCTTTTCTGGAATCGTACATATAACCTACAAGAGTTGAGAAAAATATATTAATATCTGTGTGACATATTTTTCATTTCATAAATAATTTTTTTAATCACTCCAAAGCTTGTCAGTCACAATGCTGCCTCTCCCCCATCCCCCCCAAAAAAACCCAAAGATGTGATGCATTCTGGTCTAGTATGAGTGTAAGCTGGTTTTCAATCCTTTTACAGGAATGGCTGAACAGTTTTTAAAGTGTGTGTGTGCGCTGGGGGGGACTGCCTCTACCATCCCTCATCCCTTTTTTTAAGGTGGTGGCATTTACTCATTAGACAAGCTATACCAAAATGCATCTGGTTGTTTAGCTTGGGTATATAGTTTTCCCATTTCAGACTGCATGTCATTTTCTTGAGAAAGATTCTTTGTTTCAGTTGTATCCATATTCATGTGTCTTTTCATGCACGACCATTAAACAAAGAAATGATATTCTAGAGAAAAATAGCTGGTAAGAGAATAACAATTAAGGGTAAGAGAATAACGTATGAAATTGAGAACTATTATGAAGGTAAAGAGCTTCCTAATTTTATTGCAATTTTCATAAACATGCAAACTCTGTATCTGCGAGCTCCATGCTGAAATTTGGTTTTGAGCTCCTGTCAATCAAACCTAATCAGTTGGTACTTTTCATATTTTTAATTAGCGGCAGTGAAAAAATAATTTCAGCGTGCAACTCGGAGACACAGTTTGCATGTTTATGAAAATCGCAGTAAAGAAGTCTGAAATGGGGAAAGAAGCTGATATTTAGAGCTTTACGATAAACAGTGCAAATCAAAAATATCAAAAAACATGCAGGAGAAACGTTTTGTTTATGTTTGTATTCATACTTGATATAACGTCGTTTTAACAGCTCTGTAATGACCAAAGACCCAACTGGCCATAAGAACACCAGTGTGAGTATATAAGGAGGGAGATCCTTAATGTTATAGTAGGAACCATTGGTTTGGATCCAGATGGACTGAGATATGATGAAGTACAGTAGTTGTGACCCAACACTTGGAAAATAAATGAAAGACAATTATTTAAACCTAGAGGGGAATTAACTTTCCAAGGCATGGGGAGGGTCTGAAATATGGCGTAGTTCCAGAACATACCCATATGTATGGGGAATTTGGAATTTTCAAGGCATGGGGAGGGTCTGAAATATGGCGTAGTTCCAGAACATACCCATATGTATGGTGAATTTGGAATTTTCAAGGCATGGGGAGGGTCTGAAATATGAAGATAGTAGACGATATTTTTGGTGTGATGTTTTCCCAATTGAACATGACAAACCTCTAGGGGAATGAACAGCCATTGTTTCGAAACTTGTCAGGATATTATAGTTATTCCTTTTGTATCCTTTGGGATACTCATAAATATTTCGAGAGTGAAAAAAAAAAAAAATCCTTGTCAAGCTGGGTCACACCACGAATAAGGTCTGTTCCAGAATGTATCCATATGTATGGGAATTTCCAAGGTTTGTTAGGTTCTGAGGAGGGTATATTGTGTAGAGTTTGGAATTTCCAAGGGGGGGGGGGGGGGGGTGGGTGGGGAGGAGTGACTAGGACATAATTATTATAAGTGGCCATGGATGGGTCAGAAGAACATAAATCTCGTTGCACATGCATGTACCAGTATTTACAGTGACCATGGCAGTCTACTTACACAACTATAACAGAATATAACCAGTGTCTATTAGAAAATGGTGACCTTCTCCACAGAGATTTAAGACGATGCACAAAACTTGTTGATATTATAGCTGTGTAAAAATGCAAGACAATAATGAAAATACAGGGGGAGTCTAAGGACAAGGACTACATGTAAAAAAATGTCATATAACCAGGGCTATAAAGTATGACAATTATTACACTATCTTTAATGTACTCACCGAAGAATAGCACTAGACTAAAAGCATTAAGATCCTGTGCAAGGGCTAAAACTTGTATATACTGACCACCCAGGCCATTCCAAGACTCAGAAGTGTTCCTGTAATGGCATTATTTAATGAGGAAAACTTATATTGAAAAATATAATTACTGATGTTGGGAATCAAGTGTTTTGTGTGTTAGTGCTCTCATCAAAACACAACATGCTCAATTTCTATTTGATCTGAGAGTTAACTGTGCCTTGGCCATAATTAGCACAGAGGTTGTTTTAGGGTTAAATCTGTTCGTCAGTCTTTCCTGACTTTGATCAGCCCAGAGGTTGTTTTAGGATTCAATCTGTGAGTTAGCCATGCCCTGACTTTGATCAGCCCAGAGGTTGTTTTAGGATTCAATCTGTGAGTTAGCCGTGCCCTGACTTAGATCAGCCCAGAGGTTGTTTTAGGATTCAATCTGTGAGTTAGTCATGCCCTGACTTAGAACATCACAGAGGTTTTTCCAGGGTTCCATCCGTGAGTTGGGCAGACCCGGACTTTGATCAACCCAAAGGAGAGGTTTTCTTAGGGTCCAATCTGTGAGTCAGCCAGACACAGACTTTGATCAGCTCAGAGGTTGTTTGAGTGGAAGTAAGAAAATAGATTTTGATCATGTTTTACCTGTATCCTAGCAATAAGTGACATTGGTCACTGTGATTGGCATTTTTCATTGTACAAAATCCATGTAAAGTAAGAGGAAATAAAACAACACAGATAAAGAAACATGTCGGCAGGAAACCACATCCAAAGTACATACAGAAGGGATATGTGATGTCCTGGAAGAAAAAAATCATACATAAAGCATTCTTATTTGAAAATATTTTGGTTTTGGGGAGAGTGGACAAAATACTTCATCTGTCTTTGATATCTCTCGTCTTTTGATCTCTGGTCTTTTCAACCATTCATGTACACTTCAGTAGTAAAAATAATAAAAAAAAACACTAGCCTACAAGAAATAAACAGGACGGTATTTTTAAGTCACTCTTTTAATTTTTTAGCAAGAATCTGAGCCTGAGAATTAGGCAACTGAACCAAACCTGCCTGGAGTCATGGTTAAGATTGGCCCTGACAACATCCAATACCCCCTATCGGCAAACAAAGGCAATGCACATGGAAGGACTGAATAAATAAATGACGAAATGAATGAATGGATTGATTGGGTAGGAGAGAGAGATGATTTAAGGAAAATTCTGACAGTAGAGAAGATTGGGATTATTAAATGAGGAAGTGGGAAATTTTTAATAATTCATAACTATGTTACCTCAAACATGTGATCATTTCTACCCGTCATCAAAGACATCAACCCTTTGCTTGGTTTTGATGCAATCAATGAGATACTAAGGAGGGGTACTGTAAAACATGATAACCATAACAAATGTAATCCTGTCAGGGGAGGGGGCAGTAGAAGACAGCTAGATAAGAACATGACTATGGAGAGCATCAGCTGACAAGTTAAGATGAAGGTAAAACATTTGCTAACACCAAAACTGAGACGGCGAGCCTGTGGGAAAGAGAAATAAGGGTTTGAATTATTTGAATTATTGTAGTAGTTGTGTGCTCTCATAGCTGCAGGTCAGGAAATCTTTTAGTGTAATGTTTTCACCTCTCAAATCTTAGCCAACCCCTTGTGTATTGTTTCTTTCTTTTTTGGTAATTCTCTAATACATTAAATGTTTACAGAATTATAGTGTATAGAATGAGATGTGATGGGATAAATCACTGGATGGATGGAATGGGATGTGATGGGATGGATAGAATGAGATGTGATGGGATAAATCACTGGATGGATAGAATGAGATGTGATGGGATGAATCACTGGATGTATGGAATGGTATGTGATGGGATGGATAGAATGGGATGTGATGGGATGAATCACTGGATGGATAGAATGGGATGTGATGGGATGAATCACTGGATGTATGGAATGGTATGTGATGGGATGGATGGAACGAGAAGTGATGGGATGAATCACTGGATGTATGGAATGGGATGTGATGGGATGAATCACTGGATGGATAGAATGGGATGTGATGGGATGAATCACTGGATGTATGGAATGGTATGTGATGGGATGGATAGAATGAGATGTGATGGGATGAATCACTGGATGGATAGAATGGGATGAATCACTGGATGGATAGAATAGGATGTGATGGGATGAATCACTGAACAGCTAAGTGGATCAATTTGATAAATCCACAAAAATTATAAAATAAAGTAGTACTCTACCTCCTTAAGAAGACTTTTAAACTTAAAATCAGTATTCCTAGGGAATGACAGTGCACAAGGTAAAGAATTCAACAAGGCACTAAGCTCCAAGGGTGACATTACTGCAGAAACAAATAAAGAATAATTAGAAACTAATCATTATCACTTGTCATCATTAATATTATTTTCATTATTTTTATCAGCATCATCATCCCCATTAGTCATTATCATGACAATCATCATCACCTTAATGCAATATAATCATCATCATCATTATCTAAGATAATATTTCAATCATCCACAATATCCTAAAACATTTACCATTCTCCATTTCTGATGTGGTATTAGTTCCATCATCTACCATACTTTCTTGATTGTTCAGCTTCTGGCGCGTCTTTTCATAGCCCTGCAGCTGTGGCGTACCAGAACGGAAGTCTTTAGGGAGTCCTTTGAGACAGAGCTGAGGAAAGAGGGGCTCTATACAAACACTAAAACAAAGGACACAGAATAATATTATAAAAAGGGATTCATATTAAATGATTAAATGGATATGGATGGATAAATGGATGGATGGCTGGATGGATGGAGGGAGGGGGGGAGGGATGGATGGAGGGAGGGGGGGAGGGATGGATGGATGGATGGATGGATGGATGGAGGGATGTATGGTTGGATGGAGGGAGGAAGGGAGTGATAGAGGGATAGAGGGATGGATGGATGGATGGAGGGATAGAGGGATGGATGGAAATGAGAAATGGGAGGAAAGAAAGTAGGATACCATGATGTGTGATTTTGTGAAACCATACCTGACATCAGCCTGTGTGAAGATACTTGTGTTATTCACATTAAATGAGCTCCCAACACAGCACACAACTTCCCCATATTCTTGCATAATGGCTATCATATCCTTCACAGCTAGATTGTCAAGAAACACATTAAATCTTTTTAATTTTTATGACTGACTATTAGAAGTGCACTGACTTAGATCAGCCCAGAAGTTGTTTCAGGGTTTAACTGTGAGGTAGCCATAACCTGACTCTAATCAGCCCAGAGGTTATTCAGGGTTTTAACATTAATTCTTAAATTTAGGACAGTTTTTTCAAAAAGTTACCTTGTGGTGTGCAATCAGTAAACAAGGGCACAAGTAGAGGAACATTGTCAATGTTGTCCAAGTGAGGCCGTATGTTGTCAATACCACGTGGTAACTTGGCCTATCAATGTGCAGCAAAAAATAAATATTTATCATTAAAATGATGGTTACTGATTGAGTCATATTGAGATTGGACAGACAGACAATATATAAAGGCAAATAGATGGACAGACAGACAGGACATCAAGATAGACAGAGACAGGCACAATAGACCCTTTTTGAGTTCCAAATTACCACTGTGTTTCTTGATTACAGACTCAGGCTTAGCCTTGATTTTGTGAAGAATATTCATTTGTCCAGTCAAGGTCCGTCAAGTTTCAAAGTGTTTGTATCGTTGAAATTGTACATTCTTTACTTTATCGTTGGTATTTGTGAATACTTAGACACTGATTCGAGGCTAAGCGTGGGTAAATGAGTCTGTAATCAAGGAACACAGTGGTAATTTGACATAGATGGACAGACAGACAGAAAGAAATACAGACACAGATGTGGTGAAGAGAGAGAGAGATGTCTTTTATTTAATCTCAGGAAATTTCATCAATGTACAAATTGGTTTTCATGAAAGACAGAAGACATATAGATGGACAGACAGACACAGATGTGATGAAGACATATAGATGGACAGACAGACAGCTCTTACTCTGTTGTAAAAGAACCAGTAGTCATCGTTAGCTGTGTTCTGTTCATCACCAAGAAGTGTTGTCCTTTCACTCTTCTCACTCTCACCTGCACTGGCACCTGTCTCTGATCTACCAACTACAAGTCAAATAACAAAAAAATTAGAATGCAACAATAGCATGCAATGTAACAAATGAATAAATAAGTGAGCAAGTGAACAATACATTTTTATCATGCAAAGCCCTATTTTACAATAACTTAGAAATTTCTCGCACGCTGATTGGCTATTTTTTATCATCAATAAGAGGACAGACAGATAAAGCTGACGTCAACAAGCGCGCGCTCTTTCCGTTGGTTGTTTTGATCACTAAAAATGAGAAGTTTTGATCGTTTTTGTTATTGTAAAAAACAATAATCGGCTACGCCTCGTGAATTCACACTACTTTGACAATGTGATGACGCAATTTATTGTCAATAAGAGGACAGACACATAAAAATCTGATGTCAATTTGTTAATTTTATTGGATTCTATGTCCACAAACAAAATTAATACCAATAATATAATAATTCTTAAATAAAAATAATAATGAATAGATGAATGAATAATGAATGAATGGATGAATGAACCTATGAGAAATTAGAAATATAATAAAATCAACACACAAGCCTATTTCAATGGATCCAGTCTGGATGCGAAACCAAAAATCGAATAACAAAATAAATATATGATGAAAGGACAAATAGTAATAATGAAACAAAAATTTTATTGATAGTCGCATAGATAAGTAAATGAACTAATAAATGAATTATGATGTTACAATATAATGCATGTTATTTCCCATGGATTCTACAAATAAATGAATTATATGGATGGTAGAAAGGATGGATAAACGGATGGGTGGGTGGGTGGATGAATGGATGGATGGATTGGAATTTGGAGGAAAAGATGGATAAGTAAAAAATTCAATAAAAATATTAGCAAAACAATATGATCCATTTAAAGCTGCTCTCATTGGAGTCTACAAATAAATGAATGTACGGATGGTAAGAAGGATGGATGAATGGGTGGATGGTTGAATGGGTGGATGGATGAATGGGTGAATGGGTGAATGTGTGGATGGGTGAATGGGTGGATGGGTGAATGTGTGGATGGGTGAATGTGTGGATGGGTGGATGGGTGAATGGGTGGATGGGTGAATGTGTGGATGGGTGAATGTGTGGATGGGTGAATGTGTGGATGGGTGAATGTGTGGATGGGTGAATGGGTGAATGTGTGGATGGGTGAATGGGTGGATGGGTGAATGGGTGGATGGGTGAATGTGTGGATGGGTGAATGTGTGGATGGGTGGATGGGTGGATGGGTTGTGTGGATGGGTGAATGGGTGAATGGGTGAATGGGTGGATGAGTGAATGGGAAAATGGGTGGATGGGTGGATAAATAAATGAACGAAAAATAAATGAACAAACACTACAATCCATGCACAAGCCTTTTTCATTGGATCCTGTCTTGATATTGATATCAATCCAAAAATAAATGAATGAAAAAAATAAATGAATGTACGGATGGTAAGAAGGATGGATGAATGGGTGGATGGTTGAATGGGTGGATGGATGAATGGGTGAATGGGTGAATGTGTGGATGGGTGAATGGGTGGATGGGTGAATGTGTGGATGGGTGAATGTGTGGATGGGTGGATGGGTGAATGGGTGGATGGGTGAATGTGTGGATGGATGAATGGGTGAATGTGTGGATGGGTGAATGTGTGGATGGGTGAATGTGTGGATGGGTGGATGGGTGAATGGGTGAATGGGTGAATGTGTGGATGGGTGAATGTGTGGATGGGTGAATGTGTGGATGGGTGGATGGGTGAATGGGTGAATGTGTGGATGGGTGAATGGGTGGATGGGTGAATGGGTGGATGGGTGAATGTGTGGATGGGTGAATGTGTGGATGGGTGGATGGGTTGTGTGGATGGGTGAATGGGTGAATGGGTGGATGAGTGAATGGGAAAATGGGTGGATGGGTGGATAAATAAATGAACGAAAAATAAATGAACAAACACTACAATCCATGCACAAGCCTTTTTCATTGGATCCTGTCTTGATATTGATATCAATCCAAAAATAAATGAATGAAAAAAATAAATGAATGTACGGATGGTAAGAAGGATGGATGAATGGGTGGATGGTTGAATGGGTGGATGGATGAATGGGTGAATGGGTGAATGTGTGGATGGGTGAATGGGTGGATGGGTGAATGTGTGGATGGGTGAATGTGTGGATGGGTGGATGGGTGAATGGGTGGATGGGTGAATGTGTGGATGGATGAATGGGTGAATGTGTGGATGGGTGAATGTGTGGATGGGTGAATGTGTGGATGGGTGGATGGGTGAATGGGTGAATGGGTGAATGTGTGGATGGGTGAATGTGTGGATGGGTGAATGTGTGGATGGGTGGATGGGTGAATGGGTGAATGTGTGGATGGGTGAATGGGTGGATGGGTGAATGGGTGGATGGGTGAATGTGTGGATGGGTGAATGTGTGGATGGGTGGATGGGTTGTGTGGATGGGTGAATGGGTGGATGAGTGAATGGGAAAATGGGTGAATGGGTGGATGGGTGGATAAATAAATGAACGAAAAATAAATGAACAAACACTACAATCCATGCACAAGCCTTTTTCATTGGATCCTGTCTTGATATTGATATCAATCCAGCTAACATGCTTCTCGTAACCATCATGCTCATGCACATCAACAACTTGTGCACCTGCTCCACCTTGCTGTTCATTGCAACTGCTTTCTGTCTTGCTTCTTGCGCACTGCGTTCCATTCTCAGATAATGAAATGTGACAATTCCATCCTGTTTCAAGTCCCATGCGCTCTGCAAATACCTTAAAATCACAATGGAAATTATTTTTATTATAATAGACCTTTCAACTTTAGTCTCCCCCACAGCCATGCTTTACCATGCAACTTTCACTCCCCAAGCATTGCATGACGACACAAAGAAAGCTCTGCAGGAGAGACTATTTTAACTTCTACCAGGACTGTAATTGTATCCCATTTTAGACCAAGGTGTCATATTTTGATACATACCCTGCTTTTTAGCTCATCTTCTGGAGAAAAATGAACAAATCGTATTCCGGCCTTATTGAGATCCTCTACTAGTGGTATAATGTCCTGTTGTAAAAGATAAATAAGGTCATTTATTACACATTTAGGGTCGATATCCGTGTAATAAAGCCGTGAATAAAAAACATATCAGTGAAGTGATCTGATATCACTTCACAGTAAACTGGGAACTGGAATGTTTTTCATTTTATCAAGCTTAAATGTGTAATAAACAAATTATTACATGTTAAGAACTTGAAATCGTTTTTATTCACGAGTTTTTCGGTATCATATTGCTCACTCGCTCGAGGACACTCCCTTGTTCGCGATATGACACGGAAAAACAAGTTCTTAACATGTGATAATCTCTATTTATTTTACAGTGTACTTTGATAATGCATTTATGGGCATTTACAGCTGAAGCATAATAATATCTATGGATAAATATTTTCATTTATAAACACATTTTTATTAATACTACAAAAGAAATAAAAGAAATAAATAGGATTTAGCAGTGGCATTTTCACAGAGTGGCTCTTAATTTGCTGACATTAGAATTGGAATTTAGAAATTGATTTTTGTGGAGGGAGGGAAACCAGAAAACCTGGAAAACCCTTAAAGCACAGGAGAGAACCAACAAAAAACTCTACCCACATACCACACAGGAGAGAACCAACAAACAACTCTACCCACATACCACACAGGAGAGAACCAACAAACAACTCTACCCACATACCACACAGGAGAGAACCAACAAACGACTCTACCCACATACCACACAGGAGAGAACCAACAAACAACTCTACCCACATACCACACAGGAGAGAACCAACAAACAACTCTACCCACATACCACACAGGAGAGAACCAACAAACAACTCTACTCACATACTACACAGGAAGAACCAACAAACAACTCTACCCACATACCACACAGGAGAGAACCAACAAACAACTCTACCCACATACCACACAGGAGAGAACCAACAAACAACTCTACCCACATACCACACAGGAGAGAACCAACAAACAACTCTACCCACATATGACACTGTGCCAGACCGAACTCGAACCTGGGTCACATTTAAGAGAGGCCAGCGCTCTCACCACTATGCTACCCATGCTTCCCACAAGAGTGTGTGACCAGTTACCCCCTCACCCCCCCCATTGCATCCTATCATGCTTCTCACATATCCTCAAAGGATTTTTTTTCAATCAAAGAAATTAATTATGACTGACCTTAATTGCCTGATACTGCAGTGTCAACATGCCTATAAACACCTGTCCTCCCAGTAACCTTAGAACAATAAGACAAACAAACTGTTAAAAACAAATAAAGATAGGCTTTAAACCAGAGTCATGTGAACAGCATGAGGGAGTAATGTGTAGTTCTAGAAATTATCCCTACCCTCCCCCCCAAAGAATTTTGAAATTCCAAGGGATAGGGGGGTCAGAGAAAGAACAAAATGAGAGTTTGTATGGAATAAAATTGGCATTTCAGGGGATAAGGAAATTTAAAAAAAAATTTCTTGGTAGTGGTGGTGGGGGGATACAGATTTAATTTCTGGAACTAGACAATAATTATAATAAAAATGTAGTAAATAAATAGTAATAATGAACAATTTCAGGGGGTGGCTCTTACTTATGAAGGCTTTACCTATCTTTAATCTAGTTATTTCTCAAATCCAAAGATCCAGAAAAACAGTTGTGGGAAATTGAGTGTGTCGTAAAATAATTTAGATCTTATATATTAACCAATGAAGTCTTAGTATTAAGTAGAGTGGTTTACTTGTGGTAGGTTTCTGAGTCTTCTATGTTCGGTACTTCTTCTAGAAGCTGTTCCAACTTGATGTCTTCATGTGATAATTCGTCAACCTTCTGTTGATGCAATATTGTCACAGGAATTATACCTGGTTAAGGTGAACACAGTGCAATACCGCAGGGAATGTCGCTAATTAAAGTAGTCCGACCATTTGTTATAATGATTGTCATTTCATGACATTGTAAGGAGATTTAAAAATCATGAATTTAGCATTTAGACCTATCAGGTCCTTCGAATCCATCAAGTGCATGGACCTTTATACCTGATAATAGTTCAACATGGATATCTTTATATAAATATTTTGAAATCTTTATGAAGGACCAAAAGAGTACAAGAGCATGGTGATGAATAAGGACCATAGATGCTCATTAATATTATTCCTGAATTTTTGAAGTTGTTCGATAAACTCTCAGATCGTGTCAGGTCTAAAACCTGATAAAACACTCCTGCTCATTTATTAAACTATACTCTTAAGGTTTCCACTTTTCTCTCCTGCAACAATGCATCCCAAAATAATATTCCTTTTTGCAACCAAAAGCATATTATATTGAAATTATATTAGTTTTGTACATACAAACGTTATGCCTCCTCCTTCTCCATCATCATTTGACTGTTCTGAAACACTACCATCATAATAACAAACAGATCAATTATTAAACAAATAGACATCAGTTTTTTATGTGTCCGTCCTCGTATTGATAATAAATTGTGTCATCACATTGTCAAAGTAGTGTGGATTCACGAGACGTAGCCTACGCTTGTTGACGTCAGCTTTATCTGTCTGTCCTCTCATTGATAATAAAAAAAACTATTTAATCAGCACACGAGAAATTGATCTTCAGTTATATTGTAAAAATTCACTTGGTGAAAAGATAACAATGAAATGGTCAATCACATCTCTATACTCTCAAGCAACTTCTGGCACCTAAACCTGAGCTTGATGAACAAAAAGCTGGAAGACTCTGGTGACAAGATTGAGTCATGGCAGGAAAAATGATACATTTTGAAGGAGTGATACCTATCTGAAACACTCTCACAGGATTTCCACTGATAAATGGAAGGAAGTCTCAAGAATACATCTGTGTGCTCAGGAGAAACCTGTCAATAAAGATAGACACAATAAATCACTGGGATATATGGTGAGGAGGGGGAGGGGGTGCTAGCCACACCTCAGTCTACCTTGAAAACTACTCCACCCTGAACCCTACTCCACATTCATGCACCATCTAACTGATCTACTACACACACAGGGCACAAAACACACAGTCAAATGAATCTGAGAAAAGATTATTTCTGAGAATGTTTTGTTCTTCTTTTTAGCCCAGTTTCATTGTCTTTGGATTACGTCCAGGAAAGGTATATCACCTGTGCGCCCAGTGTGCGCAGTGGTGCAAGATGTACTGTGCAGTGAATCAGAAATAGAGATAATAGCAAAAACGTCAAATAACTGTACAGCTAACTTTATGACAACATACTTGTACCTCATGTATTCAAAAGAATATAAAATAATATAACTCTAACACTCACTCTACTTACTGATAGTTATCATAACCATTATGAAAAATTTGTATTCACCTCAGTACAGGGACGATATGCAAAAGCAACACACTGAGAAGACATGCTGTTTCTCTGATAAAAATCCAGCACTTTCTTCCTGGAATCACAGAATGAACTGTTTTTGTGTTGTTGTGATAAAACTTGGGCAGATAAATGAGGAATTTTAGTTGAGCTCCATCGAAAGTTGATGCATGTGTTTGGATGTTTTGGGAGTAGGTATGAAAATGTAGGTACTGTAAGGCCAAAAGAACTGAGAAGATGAACTCCCCTCCAAATTTATCTATCCATCTCCCAGCCTCCACAGTTCTAGTGGTAAAGGATGTGTTTGATGGGTGGTCAGTAGAGGGTTGAAAGTAAGGGAGAAGTAGTTTCCTAACAGATAAAATGAGTTACCTACTTGTCATGTGATGTAATGGTGTTTAATGACGAGCCATCCCAGAAGTCTGTGCAAGCATCCAGCACAAGATCAGCTGTCCCTTGACTTAATAACTGATGCGACCCTTGAATAATCAATATATGAGCATCGCAAACATAATATTAAAACAAAGGCAAAAAAAAAAAAGATTTTCAGAACTCAGGAAGAAATGTAACAATACCAGTGTAAGCTTCCTTGACTATGAGTGACACCATGGCTGGGACAGGCCGTTCTTTACACACAGCAAGATAAGATGATGACTGCAGTGGACAGTCAGCCATATGAGTCTATAATTTTTATCAAAATCAAAATATTTACAACCACTTTCATGATGGACCTCATACCTTGGGCATAAAAGTTATCCCATTTTCTACCACGTCATTCTCTTGAGAACAAAAATTTCTTTGCTTGAGTTGTATCCATATTCATGTGTATTCTCAGGTGCCACCATTAAACAAAGAAATGATACTTTAGAGAATGACACATGGTTTAAAATGGGTAAACATTACTCCCAGGATAGATGGCTAACACAGCCACAGACATAAGTTTTTAACTAGTGTCAAGGACAAAATACTAACCCAGCAACTGGATTGACAGATGCCAAAAATCCAAATGGCTGGAATTACAGCTGATTGTCTGGGTCATGAATTTATCAATATGGATGGCATAAGAATATACAAAATCCAACTATGGCAAGCAATTTGAATAAGTATAGTTCTGCACTGACAAGCATTGACAATAGCCTTGTGTTCACATAATTTTTTCACACGTCTAAGAAGCTTGTCAGTCATTAGTCATTCCAGAAGTTATTAAAATTGGTCTCCAAAGTTCGATTTAGTGTAAAAAAATGTGAAAAGGAAACTTAACTTAGAATGACTTCGAATCAGAAAAGTTCTTTTTAGATCTATTTTGGGATGCCATAATATTGTTGAATATTACTGACTAGATAAAAGAATTCTTTGCTTGATTCATAACAAAAAAAAAAGTGTTGCATTATACATTATTGATATAGTGACTCACATCCAGAGAATGAACAACAACAATATGTTGCTTCTTGCTGAACAGATTTAATGCTTGTTCTGTGAATCCTATCTCTTTACCCAGCAAGCACAGACATCTTGAACAAAATCAATCAAAGAAACTACTCAAAATGCGAGCACCAGGCACTGCTGATAGGAAGAGGGTAGATTTTATTTAAGCCACGTGTAAAACTAGAGCACTTTTTTTTGATTACTTATATATTTTTAGGAATTATTTAGGGATATTATTGTAATTTTAATAATATTTTATTAAGTAATTTTAAGCTATTTTAGCTCTTGATTTAATTTTTCTTTTTAGGTCTATTATTTTTAGGATAATTTAGTTTTAAATTTATTGTAAAGCGCCACTGGACATTTATGGAAGAGGCACTATATAAGAAATAAATTATCATTATTATTATTATTATTATTATTATCTTATAGCTTCTCATGACATTGTGTTGGTGAAGTACAGTTTTAAGTCTTAACCTCCACAGACTTTTAGAAGTCTTACACATACTAGTGCACCTACTAATTATTCTTGCATGTTTATTCTTATTATACCACATACAGTCAATGTCATTAACGGTGTCCACTGAAAAAATACATTTACACATTATTTAGACATTTAGACTAAAAGAAATATCATGCGTTTCCTTGAACGTTCTGCCATAAGACAAACGTAAAATCAAATGTGTTGTTAGTAGATAATTTTATCACCATAGGTACGAAAGATAGTAGAGTGACATTTTGAACGTTAGTCCTTCGTCAGAGTCAATGAGAGAAAGAGAATGATGGAGAGGTTTATAAAGTGGTGTAGGGAGAAAACAAACCAATGAGAAAATAGCAAGAGAAACAAAAGGATTGAAAATAATGATGGTAGGTGAGGAGTGGCTAATTAAAGGTGAAGTGTTCATTCGTTCTTTTAGGGAGCTCTCCTGTGTTCCTTGAATACAGAGCTGTAAGGAAACTAACTATGTATCACAAGGTGGTTTGGGTTGCTTTATACATATCTATTCATTTTAGTCTTTAACTATGGAGAGGGTTGTCAAATCCCCTGCCCCTGGCCGCCCCTCCATTACTCCATCCACTAACTCAAACTGGCTTTGCACCATCGCATGAGGTCAGCCGTGAAAGGAGGCAGGAACAATTGAATCTAGTCTAGTCTGATTTACATGGGAAAGAATTAATTTTCTCTGGGGAAAAAGACTATAATTGTGGTGCCTCCTGTTATGGCTACCATCACGCGATGGTGCAAAGCCAATATAATAATTTATTATCAATCCTCTCAGATATTTAAACTAGTGAAAATCTTGTGTTTTTTTTAACCAACCTTCTTGGAGTCAGGACAGGAGAAGGATTACGAGAAAGAGATAGATGTGCTGTGTGGTCAACAAAGCGCATAGCACGGACAGGACAGGCACAGGGAGAATTGAGTAGGATATTCAAACCCTATATCAAAACAAACCAATATAGGTAAGATTATTAGATGTAATAAGACACCTTGGGTATAGGCAAAGTTTAAAGATTTCATTTTATCTTCATATTAATAATTATTCGTGCTGATGATGGTACATGTAACTACCAGTAATCCTGAATTTGAGAGCACACAGCAAGTGTGTACACTTTCTTTTGAGTCATTCCTTTTTCTAACAACACTTTTCAACACCTTTTTTTGATTAAAAAAATGTTCTGCCAACCTCCATGTGCTTACAAAGCACTGGGATGTGCTTTTAATTCTTATTTTAGATATTTCTTCATCATGTGTTGATGTGTGGAAAGAATAAGTTTAAGTCTGACGTGCATACGAAAGCCGTAAAGAAGTACTCATATTTAATATAATATTAGTACTCAATAGATAATATATTACCAAAGGTTTCAAAGAGTTAAGATATTCAGGCCATCTCTTGTCATCAAACCTCAAACCAAACTGACTCTGAAAAAGAAATATATAAATGTACATAAAGTTTTGCAATGTGCATTGCATTTCCCCTACAGTCAAGGGGTTAAAGATTTTACCAGGAAACTTGTGGAAGGGGTGTGTGTGGGGGGGCATGAGGGGGGGGGGTGACTTTTACTACAGATATACTGTGAAATTTGAGCAAAGAGGGGGAGGTGACTAGATGACTAGGTGACCTCTGGATCCACCCCTGTTAGTATAAACCTTAGTTTGGATCAACATACATCAGGATCTGTGGTGATGTTCAACACTGCTGCTCTTCCCTTCAAGTGACTTCCTGCAATAGCAAAAATATCATATAATAATTATTAATGATTCATTGATGGATTGAGTTATGACAGAACTACAAAACAGAATCTGATTAACAGTTGCATTAGACCATTCCTAAATTTGCTTGTTTGATTAGCTCTGGCATAGTTACTGTTGCTATATATATAAGTCACAGATCGCACTGGATTGCTTTGTTCACAGGTTGAGCCCTGTATTGGTGTGGGTTTTGCATTTGGTCTATTCTATTAGGTTTCAATTTTATTAGGTTTCAATTTTTAAGATTCTATTAACATATTCATATGCTTTTATTCATATATATGTAGATAAATATTTAATATATAGAGAGTGAGTTAGAGTAAGAGTGTGTGTGAGAGAGAGAGTGTGTGTGTGTGTTAGATATTGATTTTTCTTTTATAGAGGGCCACAGGTTTGTCAACAGTTTTTAGTACTGTTACGTGTTTACCCTCTTTAAATAAAGTTTATTGATTGATTGATATCCCAATTTGAATGATCATAAATTGTTTAAATTCTTAACTCAGTATCCTGTAAAAACAAAATAAAATTGCCTTGTTATCCTTGTAGTACTCTTTAAAACAGATACTGCTTAGTTGTTTGTGGGACAAGATTTTAATTCCACTAGGAAAACAACGGTGATTGGTTCGCTATTGTCTGAATCAGAACCTTGAAATAGAGTAATAATTTAATTTATAATGAAGTTAATTTTTAATGATTGGAAATAAGTTTAGGTATTATTTAGTTTAGTATTAAGTTAGGTTTTAATGATTGGAAATTAAATTTTCATATTTTATTATGAGTTATATTTTGGCAGAAAAGGGAAGCTCAATAAAGTATGTGTGTATGTGTTGCATTAGGTCAAGGCTGTACTAAATACTGATAAAATTTGATAAAATAATTTGATAAAATACTGAAACCAAAGGTAAGCATAACATGTCTGATTTTGGAGCCATGACCTTTTTTATGGTCACTCATTTGATAAGGGAATTCTGGAAAGGTCTATTGCCATAATAAGACATGGAAGTATTTCAGTATTCCATACCATCTTCAGCTAATGTGTAATCATCATCATCATCATCTGAGGATGATGATGTATCCCCATCGTTGCCTTCATCTCGACTGGTTTGTCTGCTTACGTCACTGGACTCCCAGGTACAAGAGCTTATCTTACGATCCCTTGATGCCTGTGTGTTTCTTTGTTTTACTGATTTTTTACTTTGAAGGAAGAAGACCTTTTCTACAGAGGGATTAGGGAGAGATAAGATGCCATCCTTGTCTATACAACACCAGACCTGGATGGTGTAGCAAATAAAAGTAATAATCAGGAGCCTTGCTGATCACTGATGTTGGTGATTATGATGGTGATGATGATAATGATGATGGTGGTGATTGATGAAGATAGATGATGATGATGATTGATGATGGTAGTGGTGAGTAATGATGATTATGCTTCATGTTCGAGATGATGTGTGAGGGATAATCATAAAGATATGACGTGGATTTTGATAACCAACCAATATCAATGAGCACCAAATATAGAATAATATAATGTTTGATATATTTAAAGTGCATTTAACATGTATGTGTATTTAAAATTAAAAAATACTTGATAATGATAATGATGACAAGGATTAAAACTAATGATTCTCGGGTAATGATGCAATAAAACAAAAATAATGTTGATAATGATGATGATGATAATGAGTGACAACATTCATGTCAGTCATTACCAAGAAAGTGATCATATTATCAGAATTGGATTAATCCAATAAAATATAAACCATACCGTTATATTCCCAAGGACCTGAAGCAAATTAGAAGTACGAGGAAGATACGATGGATCGCCAATAAAAGTTTTCCAAAACAAGGGAAGTACATCTCTGAGTGGAAAGTTTTTCAACACCTGAATATAATATATAAATATATAGTGAACTAGTGACTGTGGTTTTCAGAGGATGGCGATTAGCGAATATCGTTATGCATACCATTGTTGGCCTAAATTGCTATATATGTGCCTTTTAGTGGCATAAATGTGCTTTTAACTTAGAGATCCAATACTAACCTTTGTATCACTTTGAGAATTTTCCCGGAGCTTATCAAAAAGAATCTTGATTCTAGAAGTACTGTATAAGTTAATGGAAATCCATAATATTGGAAAGGACAATGGAAGAAGAGGAAGAATGACATAACCCTGTTGATAGAAGAAAACTGGGGTTTCAAAGAATATCAACGAATAGCCCATTTCTGAAATATGCTTATTTCCTTGTCATGCACAAAGGTTTCAATGCAATGGTGTCATATGCATAGTTGCATCATGTCTGTCGTGATGTATGTCTAGGGCCTTACTTACCTGTAGAAGTAGGACCATTTCACTCCAGTGACCAATGCCATTGGTCAACAGAAGGAACCTTGTTATATTTATCAAAAACGAAAGACCCTGAACAAAAAATAAACATATTTCATTTTGGACTCTTTATTATACAGCATTCATGTTTATTCCCAATAGAATGAAAACATTCTATTGAAAACATTATTAAAACTACACTCTTACTGGGGAGGGAGGGGGGAGAGATATATTGGGGAGTGAGGGGGGCTTTAATGGGGAGTGAGGGAGGGGGGCTTTAATGGGGAGGGAGGGAGGGGGAGGGGAGAATTTGGGAATTTGCAGTTATTTTTTTAAAGATGATTACATCCCCCCTTTCACTCTACATAAAAAAAAGAAAGGTATGACCCTCCACAAGAGTTCAAATTCTTACTGATGAATTTTAACCCATTTCACTATTACTGAATTTGCCTCTTTTTTCTCTGAAGCACCAGCCCTCCCCTCCTTTCCCCCCAAATTACAAAAGTATCTACCCTTAACAAGCCAGAGTAAAATCAACCTCTGGTGAATGGATATAGCAAGGCTACGGGTTCAAGGCTACATGTGGAAAATCTAGAGAAAAATGTTCAAGATGGCTACTGCATGAGAAAGGTTCGTAGAATATATTTTTCTCAGCAGAATATCGTCACAGATTTTTAAGAAGAAGAAATATCTGATCCAGAGAAAACCCCTCAAATGCTACTCTTGCCCTTGGGTGGGGAAACAAAGTCATAAAAGTGTCATAGCGGTTATGACTGTTGGTGTACAATGTATTTACTTACTAGAAGTATCAACAGAAACCTCTTTTCTATGATAGTACTGGCAATGAAATGCTTTTCATTCTCTAATATGCTTACGGGTCTATTGGAAGAATTCTTTAGCAAGAAACTGGAAAATGAATGAAATCCTATTCAATAAATGAATTGACGATGGAATATGAGATATGAGAATGAATGGAAAAGCAATGAATGAAATTAAATGGATGTATGAATGAATGGCTAGATGAATGGAGAAATAAATGGACAGATGGGAGGATATATGAATAAGAGGATCAATGAGATTTGATGGATAAGAATCAAAGGATTGGAAAAATGGGTGCCAGGTGGGTGGGAAGGTGGATGGGATAGATGGGATAGATGAGAATGGATGGGGCAGAATGGAACAAATGAACAGATGCACAGTTGAATTAATAGGATGGGTGGATGAACAAAATAAGGAACTTCCAATTAATATCTATATTAGAATAACTGTTTATAAAAGTGGCAAAGGCCACTAAAGTGTTAAAAATATAGTTACTTAAGAGTAGCCTTGAACGGAGCTTCTTTGACAATGAACATCTTTCTTGGTTTTGGCTGACAAGGATGTGCTGTATCATCTAGAAGCAAAGAAATAAATTGACATTATTTGTTATTCCAAACTTTTAAAACACTAAGGAAAAAAATATCTTGGTATGTAGGAGAAATATAGGCTGGTCTAACCTGTAGATTTTGATGATGGTAAATCTGGGTTGTACATCTCTCCTTTTTCCAGTACAAGCTGCTGCTCCTGTTGTTCATTTGATGCATCTTCAGGATTAGATTTTGTATTCTGCAAGGAATTAAATCAAGAATCTTTTGTGATTAGCATAAAATTTCAGCTGTAAGCATTAGGCTTGTACTCATTCATAAGGGTTTTAAAGAGCTCATAATAAACTTGGAGGGGGGCATATATTTTAATTTACTGGGATTCTTATAACTGGAAGGAAAAAGAATCATGGATGAAAAGAAAACAGTACTTTCTTTCTTTTATTTTTACAGCCAATCTTTAATGTGTCATTAATGCGACCAATTTGAATAACTATTGTTCTGCACTGACTAAGGACTGTCAAGCCTCAAGTTCATGAGGAAACATGAAAGCATTTTCACATGTATGAGAGGCTAGTCAGCCTTTTCTAGTCAGTGCAGAACAATGGCTATTTAAATTGGTTGCCATATTGTGATTCAGTGCATAAACTCAAGATAGTAGGGGTGTACTCAAGATAGTAGGGGTGAACTCAAGATAGTAGGGGTGAACTCAAGATAGTAGGGGTGTACTCATAATAGGGAGGATATTTGCATTAGCATACTGGTGTCAGAGCTTATAACTGGGTTTTTAGGGTTATTGAAAACTTACCTCAATGAGCTCAACACAAGCTGGTGCAGATTGGCTGGGGCCAAGGACAATGATGTCGCCATGAACCAATAAATTACTAGGAACATTTACAAGTTCACCATCACGGTACACATGTGTCAAGGATATGGATGGCGAGGATGGAGTGCAAGCATCAATGTAGTCTGGGGGGTTCCAGTTACAATAACCTGTGGGAATAACAATAGACTTCATATGAATTAGTGAAATGGATGGATGGATGGACAAATAGATTGATAGATGGATGGATGGACAAACGGATGGATGAATGAGAAGAAATATAGGAAGAATGGATAGTAGAATGAAAAATGGATGAAAGGAAGGAAAAAGACAGAATGAAAGTAAAAAACTTGTCATACCTGCACAATTTTCAAGTATGGATTTAGTACTTTCATACACCTCTCTACGTCTTAGGCTTTCTTCACGCACACATAATACAACATTGGCTACAGCTATTAGCAACACTATAAGTCCTTCTATTAATGGCAAACTGGATCTACAATGGAATATTTTTCACAGTGAGCTCCTTTCTACTCAAGCTATGTAGATCAAAAAAGTTGAAAAACATAAAAGGTATTTTAATTTCTTGTAGATGTTAAAGAACACCTAACCCTGATACAATACTTTCAGTATTGACTCTGCATAAAGTCAATATACTTTTAAGTATATGATGATGCTTCGTAAAAGCTGTTTGTGTGAACCACTCGAAAGATGTATATTTAATAAAGCCTGGGGTGACATCACAGTCAGTAACATATTGGAAGTATAAACTTTTATAACTAAAAGATGGTGCAACATTCAAATGAAGAAATATTTTGCAATTCAACTATTCACTTTATGCAGAATCAATACTGAAAGTATTGTATCAGGGGTTTAGATGCACTTTAAGGACCATTTAAGAAACTTAAAAAGTTCTTCAACGAAGATATATTTACCTTTTTTCTGGTAAAACTCCATACGTGATTATCAACGCACACAATTCAAAGAGAAAAAAGACAATACCAGTCCAGCTAACTGAAGAATGAGGGTTACTCTTAAGGGTCGTCCATATATCTTTGGTCCATCTTGCTTTGCAGGTGAAGTTGAATGCTTCTAGTTCTTCTTGTATTACCTCAACTAGTCTCTTATAGGCTTCTTGAGATGTCAGTCCATCAGGCTTATTATTCTATTGGAACAATAATTTTGGTTTGCAAGATAAATAATGTGTATATAAACATGAGGTCTTCCATTGAAGGACCTATAAGATCCCAGCAAAAGAGGCACAGGTATTCGGACCTAAGGGAAATTAGGGAAAGGACTTAGTAAGCTAATTTTGATTTCCAAGGTAAATAATGCATGAGCATAAGGTCTTTGAGGACTTGTGAGATCCATGGCAAGAAACATAAGTAATTTAGGCACTTTGTAAGCAGAATGGGGAGGAGAGGAGAGAGAAGAGGAGGGTAGGAATAATATAGGCAAGCTATAACAACACAACAATCAAAAGAATGCCACATAAATAATGTATTGGCATACTTGTATGCATTGGCAAGTTTCAACACATTTCGAAGCAAAGCTGGCTCGTTTTACCAAATAGGCATACAAATGCTTGTTTGTCAGGAAAAAGGCCCATGCATATGAGTATCAAATACATAAAATGTGGTCATACTTTTGCATGTTGCACTGTAAGATCAGCATTCACCGCAGGGCTGCCAACCAATGAAGTATTCAATCCTGGAGCATGGAATTACAATAAGATCTGTGATGACACTTCAGCTTAGCTTTGTAATATGATCATCAGCAGATCCAAGCGAGATTCAAAATGCAGGATTTAAGATGCGGGATTCAAGATTTTTGGTTAAAAAATCATTGGACCAAAGAGGTCAACGCCAAAAATCTTGATTATCCAGGAGATTTGGGGCACTAACCAGTCCAAAATCCTGAGACTGCCGGATAATCAATGAAAGTCGGCAGCCCTGATAAAGAATGAATTACTGTATACCTGTTCTTCCTCAAGGGATAATAGTTCCAAGAGTGCACTATTAGGGTCATCCATCTCAACCTTAATCGACAAAAATAAATATTAACCACAAGGAGTTTTTGGGGTGCAATATTATGCTACACCACATTCATGCTGGTTGACTGATAACAAAGTATTTCTCATTAGCTTGAATCATTACAAAAGATTGACGATGGAGATAAGTAAGCTAAGCTTTAATAACTTAAATCAAATAAATTAGATTTTCCAGTCCTAAAAGTTGAAATCGCCAAAATAAAATTGAGTGTATTATCTGTATTATACTTACCGAAGCTCCTTCACGGTGCATCCAGCTCCAAGTTCGTTTTACCGAAGGACTAAACGACTCTGTTTCAGGAAACTTTTTTTCCGACATCGTTGTACTTGTCAAATTGAGTCACTCATCTTGTATGCATGCAAGCGTCAACTAAAATAAAAATAAGCTAACTAGGAGTAGCTTTTTAGTCGCTAATTTTGTACCAGCATTACAAGTTTACATTAGAGTGCTTGTCTTAATGAATAAGACCTCATGCTCCATAAAAAATTGCTTTTTTTGTCCCTAAACTCGAAGTTCTCACCGCCATCTTTGATCGAACTCCCCGCCAAGGTACCCAGTCTCCTGGCCCATGATGACAAAAAGTGACTTACCAGGACCCCTAAGGAGAAAACTCATCCAGTTAACCCCAGCTTCCCCTCCCTGTTGAATTTCTTTACAATCCGTGCTCAAAATTTCAGGCAAAAAGGAGTGGTATATTAAATTTAGTGTCATCAAATTTATTTTTTATATGTAGGGCTTCAGGGTCATTCCTAATTCCCCCACCCCTTCCTCCTTGGGTTTTTTGTCCCTTCTATCTGACTTACCAGAGCAATCGCATCATCATGTTTTGATTCCTAACCCAGTTTTCATATGACAGTGATAAGCTCAATGCCATATGCATGCCTTGCAGCAAATGTAACCTTAATTCCTATAATTTCGATTTCAGGTTTTTAAAAAGTAAATTTTGTATAGAAAATCTTGGATTCGACTCTGCTCTCAGTGTTTGGACACCCCTCAAACATTATTTGATGACAGTAAATGTAATAATAGTGTGTGTGGAGCCATCACAGAATAGCCTTTCATGGGGTAGACTATTAGAATAATTGTCCCTCATAAATATAATCATGAGGAATGATTAGTCTAAATGTCCCTCCTCACTAGGTGAGGCACAGTCTCTCATATAATAATTACAATGATCATGACTCGGCATTCCCCAGTTGAAATGGCTCACTGTATTCAGGTGACAAAGAAAAGGCATGCTCATGATTCCCTAGAGTACATGATAATCAAGACTCTTTAAAAAAGACCATCATTAATTCTGCCCTAGGCTAAACAAAGTCAGCTATACCCAAAAGATCATGCTATTAGTTATTATAAATATATAATCATGTAAACAAGACTGATACATTTGTTTAATCAATTTTATTTACTTTTGCATAAATTACCATTTCATAATAAATATACTTCCCTTCATGTTCATTATATTCTTACTATTTTTGAAAGAACAGCAATTTTTACATTATAAATGTTTTCATCAAAAAACTCCTAGAATTATTTCTCTGCACAAAGAAAACAAAAAGTGGACTGAAGCCAGTTTTTCATACTTTTTGTCTTCACTTCTATAGTCTGAATGAATGAGATTATAAAATGGGATTGCAATTTTTATTACATCCACTGTGGATTATCCAAGTTTTATCTCCAGATATATTAGCCAATCCATTATTGAAGAAAAAAACGGGTTTGAGTTGGCATTGAATTGTATTTTAATCTGTGCTTTACACAGATACATGGTTTTTACTTGTCTTCAGGCGATGCCATTGTCTGAAATTTTAAGACAAGAGAAAATAAAAATACTGCAACAATAGAACATTAAAAAGGGCTCATTAAAAAGGGCATTTTCTTGTTGGTATGTGCTCTGTAGATAGCAGTGTAAAAACATTTGTTTGAAATTTCCAAAACCCAATTAATTGTGTCCTATGCAGATTGGCCCAGAGTTCCATAAAATTAAAGCTGAGGTCTCTCGTCTCCCCTCCCCCCTCCCCCCCGACACACACATGCAGCCTCCCATACCCCTGGGTTAGCAAAAGGCGACCCATGATTTTTAAAGAGTGAATGTGACAGGGTACCTCAGGCCAATACCACAGGGAACCCAAAAACTCTTGTAATAAATGTGGTGTCAAATTTGAGAGCTTCAAGTAAATTGAGTGAAAGTTTCTATGCATTTACAGCTGTTATAAACACATTTTTGTGTTTGTGCAAAAGTGGGGTGACAAGTCACCCCCCTCACCACCCCTGTATGGGTACTCAGTAAAATATCAAGTCTTCATACATACCATCATAATGATATAGAGCATATAATACATCAGATTAGATCAGGTTAGACACCATATTACCAGATGGTTGAATGTTGAATTGAGAGTGGAGTGGATTATCAGACTTTAGAATGGTCACCAAGATCAGAAAACGATAGACAAGAGTGGAGGAGTATTGAAGGTAGATTTGACAAATAAGAAATAGAAAAATGCAGAATTAACATTCATTTTATTCTATCCTAGATTTCTTTAGCACAAAAAAAACACACCATTCTCTCATTTGAAAAGTAGGAAAAGAGAAGAAGCAACCCATGGCCAGGTCCCATGAGAAAATGAATTCAAGGAAGCGATCAGATTTGAATGGTATTTTCTTGGGAAGGGAAACTCTAATTAAACCCCAATTTGCTGAAAATTTTAGTGGTGGGGAATGTGTAATTTACAGTGTGACTATACTCCAATCAAAGCCACCTGGACGAATTTTTCACAAATTAGCTGATCAAAAGTAGGAATCTGAACAATAGAATTGCTACAAATAGGGCAAATATGCATGGATTTACATGGCTTAGAAGACTGCCAGCACCTTTGTTATTGAATATAAACGTGCTGTCGCATAGCAACAAAGTGATAAGATCTAACAGTGTCAGACTGATAATATCTTTGTCTGGAAGAAACAAACTGTAGTCATAAAGACTGTGTTTTTTACTGTCTCTAATTTGCTTTCCTGTCGTATTTGAAGTCGTACATTACTATTTTTCTATATCTTTGGTGACACAATTCACTAATTTCTGAAGAAAATATATTACAAGCTCTTCTTCATCATTTAGTTGTACCAACCGGAACAACAAAAGAATATTTAAATCTTAAATTTGACGCTAATCTATTGTCTAAATACTCAAACACTATTGGGTAATTTGTGGAAAATTTGTCAAGGTGGCTTTGGTTGTAGTAGTCTCACTTAATAAATATAATCATTGATAAAACATCACATGTGAAAACACCACAAGATTACACCATTTTTAAGGGTCATTTGGAAGTACTTAAAAGTAGTAAAAATCTACTAAAATTGTATTGTATTGATGAATTATCATAATGATATATTAAACAGAATGTTACATAGCCGCTTAGAGATACAGGTTTTATATTCTTATAAGTTATCACCTCAACACTCAAACATAAAATCTATATCTCTGTGCGAATATGTAATATCCTCTATTATTATATTCTCCCCTGTCAAGGAAGAACCTAACCTGGACAAATGTGGAGCTATAGAAGTGATTCATACCTGTGATAAGAGTTGTCTGCCGAGGAAGTTTCCAGCAAAGCTTTTGATTTTCTTGCCTGCATCCTTTTTACACTTGATGTATCCAATCATGTTTGCAATATTTAGTCCAAGCCCAACCACTACCACAAGCTACCATCAAAATATACAAAGAATTTCATTTGGAAATGGGTATTTTGGGGGTTAATGCAGCCTCTTAACCAGTTTTGGTTACTTGTGTTCAGAAATAAAGTGTATTATTTCATTTATCATTAATTCATTATTTTTTTAAATTTTATTATTATTATTAGTCTAATAATGAGTTTATTTTAGGTCATACACCATTTTTATAATAGCCTATGAGTGCCCAAAAACGAGGTCAACCAAATTGCAAGCCAAATGCAAGATAAAGGTGGATATCACAAATTCAGGTCAAAACAAAAGGTCAATTTCTATACTTTTCTTCATTAAACCGGTCATGTACCTTTACTTCTTTTAATGGGAACTAATGACTGGGTGACCTGGTTTTCATACACTTGTCAGCCATTATGAGAATGGTGTATTTGATGACTCACACAACATCATCAAATGGTTAAACAAACATAAAACCACAGGGTTCCCATTCAAACCCCCCAGATGATGGTTTGTATGGTTAGCCTGTGTTGTTACCTAACCTACTTACCAGCCACTTAAACTTCAAGGCAAAGAGAGCAGCAACCAAGAAGAATGTCCATACAATAGGACAAATAATTAGACCAAGCCAGAATAAGCGAGACTCTATAGGTGTAACAATGGAATTATTCTACAAATGAAAAAAGTATACATGTATTCTCAAAGTCAAAAAGTATGAAAAAATACTTCTAAATAAGTAATTATTTTCCTGCTACAGTGGATTTCTGTTATCTTGAGATATCTTGAACTTTCCATTATCTCAAACTTGGGTTGTGTCCCATGGACTTGCATCACTACCCTGGATATTGGGACCCTTATAAGTTATTGTCTAAATGATCACATATGCCCTTGAAGCTTTGCTGTTCTTTTTTCAGACCAATTCTCATCATTTAACTTTTTAAGCCAATATCCCAGTAAGTTACTAGAAGGCAAGGAGGATAATGGGAGGGGGCTAGTCAATAAAGAATAAGTTGTATTGAAAAAATAGAAAGCCCATGCCTGTTGATATGCATCTTGCTACTCTTATTTTTGAATATAAGAATTAAGAATTTAGTTTTATAACTGTGAGTATTTTTGCATTATTACAGACTGTAAATTCAAAACATCATTTCTCAAAAAGTGGGCCAGATGGCTATAGCCCACCAGGCTCCTATATCAGCCTGGGAGAGGTTTATTTAATTCAACATGGTTTACCTTTCTTGATTCAAAGACCCAGTGGCTATTTCCATCTTCGTCAACATAATTCCACCATCGTAGTCCCACCAACAGACGACCACTTACATTCTTGACAGTCCAAAAGTCAAATGACAGTAGCAAGACAATGATGATGAAATTTGTGATAAAGCTATCACTAAACCACCCACATAACAGATACGCCACAACGGCAGTTATACGAAAGAAGACATGGAAGAATGCAACATATGGATGTCTGGAAAAGAATCAATAGAGAAATATTTATTAGATTCTATTAGATATAATACATCCTCAAAACATCTGGTTTTTACTGCTCTGATTTTTATCTAGATGTACTTTTCTTAACAATTATTAAATGATCTTGAACATATGATAGATAAAAAGAAAACAATGCATACTGTATGATATATACAGCGTTTAAAATAACGGCCAGAATTCTTGCCTTGCCAGTTATTTTGACCAGTAACATTAAGCCAGAAATGAGGTATGGCTAAGCAAAAGTTAATTTTGTCTGTGATCATGACTGGCGATGGATAGGTTAAAATTAATTAATTTTAGCCCTGATATACTCAACTGTTGAATAAAAAGGTATCAATCAATACTCATCTTAGTACTCATTTTTAAATCTTTATATCTTTATCTGTAATATAAGACTAAAAGTTGTTCTTACTTTTTACTATTGTATATCATTAAATTTGATTATAAAATAACGGCTCTAAATCTCGCGTACTGATTGGTTGGGAGCACATGCTTTATAAGCTAGCACACAGCATGCTTGCGCACTTTCAATTTCATCATTTATGTAATTTGTATTCCGCTATGCGTTGTGCTTCTCTTAACACTTTTCTCGTGTTCTGCTAACCCTGCGTGCTTCATACTGCACACAGTATGTGCGCATGTTTTCTATTACATTTACATTTTACTGATGATTTTACTGACTCAATACTGAGCATTTTAGACCATGCTAAATAGTTATTAAAATCAGTAGTAAAGGCCAGACACTGAGGGTGGTCACTGCCAGGGTTTTATTACGTCCTCAGTGGTTCTTTTACGTCCTTCCAATACAGGGTTAGATAGTGTGGAGAGACGGGGCCTACGGTTTAAAGTCCTTATCCGAGAAGACGCGAAGGTCTAAACATTTGCAGATGTACTTAAAAAGACAGCACCTTCTCCTCAGTTATTTTAAGACCCTGAGTGTTGGTCCGGCTGAGGCTTGAACCACGACCTCCTGCATAATTGTCCGGTGCCCTACCAACTGAGCCAACCGGTTGTTGGTTCTTCATTTTGTATAGCCTCCCTTCAAGTCAAGGGCATCTACTTTATCCTCCCCCTCCCTGGCCTCCCCCATAAGATCCACCTGACTTTAAGTAAGACAGCAGAAAATAGACACAATAAAAAAATACATATGAACGAAATGTGGTATTTGTGGGGATTTCTATCTACAGCTTCCAGACCAAAAGGAAGAGATTTACATTTTGAAACAGTTCACTTAGTTTAATTTAGTAAATTTAGTTAAAATAATAAACAGCTTTTTAAATACGATTTTCATAACTTTGATAGCCTTTTCCATCTAATCGAATTTTCGTTAGTGATTTATTTAGTTGAACGCGTGGCAATAAGAGACAAAAAACATCCGACCACAGAAATAAAATGTGAATCAAATTTCCAACCATAAACACACCTGAACTTTTTCCCTCTAGTGGATTCTTCTTCGTCGCCAAAATTTAGTGCTACGTCTTCTGTTGCATCAAGAGAATTCTAAAAAAGAACAAGAATGCTTTAAAGATAAGGATTCGTACGTAAAGAACGAAAATTCATTGAATCAAAGTATCTTACCACGGCCGCCATCTTGGATTTGTCGTAGTCTGACCGAGTTGTGTTGGCGATTCCAGAAGAGACTGGGACGACTTCTATCTGATTTAGTGGGAAGTGGAGGGGATACCCGCTACTCTGGATTTTGTGCTCGGAAATTAAAAAAAAATTAAAAGCCCTGTATGTACGTTTTTTGTAAAGAAAGATTCACTCCAGAAAACCAGCAGCCAGCCTTTCAAGGAGCCACCCAATAAATAGAGTTCGTCCAGAGAGAACATGGCTCTTGGTTCGTCACTATTATTTTGACCTTCTGCGAGACGTGCAATTGCAGGCTCATCTCAACTTCGTTATTCATAATGGTTAGAATTTTAGTAACTAGTTATTCATCATTAAAAGAAAAAAGTTTTCTTACACTGCACACGCATTGATATGAGTTTCTATAATATTTACATCTCACTGACTCAGCGTTCCTCTTATAACGAGTGCATTATAGAAAAAGCAACTAATAAAATAAAACAAAAACTTTTATTCACCTTATGCAGGTTTGCTCAAAAAGTTTGCCACATTACGCTAGTCCAAAACAGAACTTCCAGCCAGTCTTCCAAGTCTTTCAAGTTGAGAAAGACATAAGAGAAAAACTGAAAAAAGAAAAAAATGTTACGGAAGAAAACAAAACAAAAGAAAATATTACGAGAAAAGAAGGGGAAAAAGACAATCATATTGAAGAGAAAAAAGAAAAAGTGAAAAGTTAAAAAAATACACCTCCAAACCTAAATAATCTGAATGATTATAGGCTATTCATTGTAATGTTTAAGCCCTCTTCCCTTGGTAAACGACATTTTTTCTGGTAAGTGATTGTTATTTTACGGATATCATCATGGGGAAGTCACGCAAGATACTGCTAGAACATCGATCTTTCCTTAAGTGACGTAGGCTTTTCCCCTTTCAAATATTGTATCTCTGCAACAGGTACAAATCGAAAGAAATAGGGTATTGGGCTGCCTGTGGTAGATTTTTTGAGGGCCTGGGAGCGAACTTGCATGCAAACGAGGGAAGAACTGACTGAAGTATTTTGTTCGATCATCGAGATTTCTTTCTTGCTAGTATTTTTCTTTAAAATTTGGCAGTAAATTTCTCAGAAAATACCTCATAAACACTCTCAATAGCGTGAGCATTGGTTATTTCAATATTCAAGAGGACGATCGCTGATATGGATTCCGCACAAATTGACAATCTTTTCCTTGGTATTCTCCAAAACTGTGGTCAAATTGAACCGTTTTTGGACATTATTTTTTCCTTTTTGGCCAGAAGGACAGATTTTTTTCGAATAATGCACAAAAAGGACGACAAAATGGGTTTCCCTGAAGGCGTAGCAGAGAAAATGGTTATGAAGGTCAGTAAATGATATAAATTGAAATGATATAAATTGCAACAGCAAAAAACATGGAATATGGGATTGACATTGATTTTTCATATGCTATAATTATATTAAGATAACCTCTAATATTGACTTCGAAGGACAATGTTTCTTTGTGTTATTAAAACTCAGATATTCAAGAAATACCAAAGCATAGTTCTTGGAAGTGTTGATGTAAGCAAAGAAAAGAAAACAATCAAATCTAAGACCAAAACAGAAGCCAGAACTGATACTTCTTTGGATAGTACCCAAGAAAAACAACAAGAACAAGGACATAAAGAGGAAGAAAAACAAGTATGATTTCAATCTAGTTTGGCCATAGTTTTCCCATTTTTGACCATGTTTCACTCCCTTGAGAATAAGATTCGTCTTCATATAATTCTTTAAGTTTTATCATACTGACCTCTGATACATCATGTTTTGAAGAATTCTGAGATGTCTGTAGCAGCTCCAACTGTGGTTGCTTCAACTGTGGAGGTATCATCATCCGATGTGGACCAACCTGTCCATGAGCAGCCTTGTTCATCGGACGTACAAGATGAAAAGAGTAGTACAGCTTCATATGACACAACATCCTCACATGATACAGAACCAAGGTTTGTTTGTAAACCATGAAAATGTAAAATTCTTTTAGCACATCACATTTAGTATTATGTATTTATTTGTTATAGTGAAAAATCTGCAGAATCTGAGTCGAAGCTTTTAGAACCAGGCAAACTTCCTGAATGCTACAATGGTGCAGTTTTGGATAAGTACACATGGTCACAAACAATTAAGGACATAGACATTAAAGTGCCTGTGCCAAAATGTGTTCGGCGAGCCAGAGATCTGACTGTGGAAATAAAAAGCACATCTTTGAAAATTTGTTTGAAAGGGAACATTGCATCTGAAGGTGTGTGTTGAAATAAGATACCCAAGATTAGATAATGAAAGCATTGAAGTTGATATAGCATGCACTTGTTAAAAATTTTAACATTTTTCAGAACTGCCTTCTGGAAATAATGTTCTCATTGATGGGGAACTCCAGAGAACCGTAAAATGTGAAGACTCCATGTGGTCATTAGAACCAGGAAATTGTGTCCAGATTAACTTGGAAAAAACTGAGGAACGATTCTGGACAGCTGTATGTAAGGGAGACCCTGAGATTGACAGAACCAAGGTGGATTCTACGAGGAATATTGATGACTTTGATGAACAAACACAAACAGATTTCCAGCAAGTTATGTATGACCACCAACAAAAACTAATGGGCAAGCCTACAAGTAAAGAAAAGGTATGATGAATAAGACTGTTACAGCAGTCATATGTCCGTGTTGCTGGGGCAGCAGAACCGTGGGGCCAGGGGGCACTTCCTTCTCCACCAAATTCTTTCGGGGGGCCTGGCCCCCAAAAAATATTGGTTCTTAGTTATTGTTTTACGGCGCATGCGCCTGCAATCAAACAAGACATTGTCATTATCACATAGCGTTAAATATAATCTTCAGTGCCCCCCCAAAGACTTTTGCAGTGCCCCCCCAAAGATTTTTAGCTTCCACTGCCCCTGTTTCAGGTGTCGTATGACAGGAAAAGGGAATCAATCCTGATCCAATCACTGACAGATTGTTCAGTCTTGGCTGTCCCCTGAATTAGAGCAATTCCAAGCTACTTTGTTTCATGGTCCCATTATATTGCTGTTGCATTGGAATTATTTGAATGATGGTTTTTATTGACAAACAGATTCAATGCATTTTACTTATTTTCTGTAGAAAACCCATGATTTGCTAGAAAAAGCCTGGAATGCGAAGGGATCACCATTTGCCGGCACACCATTTGATCCTTCACAAGTGAACCTATCAGGCTGAAAACTTTAAGACTGAATTTCAAGAGCAAGTGACTTATTATTAAGCCTTTTCTGGACCCCTTATATGTTAAAATACTGCAACAAAACATTGCCTTTTTCAAGGCCAGAAAGTCATGTTTTTAACACAAATTTTAAAGGAAGACTGTTGAGGACATAGTGGCACATAGGACTGTGGGAACAAAATTGAATTACAAGAAGGTATAACTTTGAAGTTGCATGTTGAAAAGTATGAATTGACAAAAAAATAAAATAATAGGCACTGGGCAGCATGAGGTCTTTGGATCCAGAAGAGTGTTGTTATTCTGTTTATTAGTTATAGTTAAATTTACTGTACATGAGAATGAAATAGTAAAATTTGAAGATTAAAGATAATATTAAGGATTGCTCAGTACACTTAAAGTAATGCTTCAAGGAACAAGGAAGGACCTTGAAAATGGGGCTCCATTTTAAATACATAGTGTGGATTGGTATAAGATTGAAGGTAGGGGCTGAAACTGGCTTACTGTTACTTCTTTAGTCCCTATGACCTAATAACATTATGCTCCAGGTTAGCCTACACCATTCCCAGATAGAGGGGGGTTTTGACATTATAAAATCCATAACAAAAAGATTTGACATGGACATAATGTTACAAGACCAGAGAATATGGAAATGGTCATGTTTAAGACTGGAAATTTAATACCGGCGTTGCCTTTTACGTGCCCTTGATCCTCAAACTCAAGGCCCTGGAATGTAATTCAATTGAAGTTCCATAAATATGGGTTGTAAGATATTTTAGATAGAAAGTACAAATATGGCCTTGCTCCAACATACAGCCCTAAGAAAGCCTAAAAAACTTTTTTGACCTTCAAAATCAAATTCGTGAAATTCTTTCAATATTTTTGAAAAACCCTAAAGAAATATCAGTAAAACTATGGATTAAAATTGTTTCACTTCTTTGTTAACAGCCTTATCAATATACTCCAGTAATTGTCCCCTTTCCTCATGAGCTGTGTTTTTAACATATATATGTCTAACATCAGTAAATCCTATAAAACCAAATATAACCTTCAAGTAAGGGACTTGAAAATCAAGTTTTGTCATGTCTTCCTTAGTGTAGTCTCCGCCCGATGATGTAACCAATAGGAGAGGTCGTCCAGTCACTAACCCCTTAGGGCCTGTGGTAGTCTCTTGAAATGTCAATCCTGGCTGAACGATGCAGTCTATATATTGTTTTAGCACATACGGGATACTGAAATTCCACATAGGGCTTGAGACAACTAATTTATCTGCTGAGAATAGTGTTTTGATCATTGTTTCTACTAGAGTGATGTTCTCTCTGTCCCCTGGTATTTCTTGACCTGTCACCATCCTCATCTTGCTAGCAACGTGTGATAAATTGTACTGAAGTAGTTCTTTATCCCAAAGATTAACTTCTTGGATAACGTGATTAGGGTTTGCTTCTTTGTACGACTTGAAAAACGCCTTTGAAGCTATTCCTGTCCAGGATTTTTCGTCAGAGCCTGAACAATTTAAGTGAAGGATTTGTACTCTTTTTTCGGTTTTCCTTAAATCATCACTAGATTTTACCTCTCCAGGAAATGCAGAAATATAGGAAGAAGTCCTAATGCCTCCTACATGTTTGAATAGAGGAATATTTGACGCTCGTTTCAGTAAAAGCCGGGTGTTTCTTCGTGAAAACAGTCTGGCCATTTTGGACTAGTGTGCGTTTATATTGCATAAGGCACAGAATAGAACAAGGGGGGAGGCCTACTCTTAACAATAAAAGATTGAAGTCAAAAAATATTTCTGTATCTTCATTTGATATACTAAAATAAAAAAAATGTGATCCGTCATTATTATTATTATTTTTGTTCCTTAATTTGATGATTTATATCTATTTTATATTTTTATAAATTATTGTCTTAATGTAGTTTTACCCCCTCCCCAGTTAAGAAAGTTTTTGTAGCTGTAAGTAAGAGCTAAAATTTCAATGGTTGTTGTATCTTGTCCAATAAGAGAGGCCGTTATATCGTGTCCCAGGATACCTTGCCGCATTTAGACCTTTCCAAGATGGCGTCGCACATGCTTCGGAGGTGCAACAAGAACGTTTTTACAACTGTTCTTTTAAGAACGCAGGCTGTCCGTTTAGTCTCCACAACACCACGAGTTACTTTAGCTGTCAATAAATACTCCAAACAGCCGTCTATCTTTAACCATGGTTTGTTTGTTTCACGATTATCGCCTGTTAGCGCACGTTGCTTTGCTTCAGGAGGGATGACCATTAGTGAACTACAAGATCGAGTTTTGAACGTGGTAAAGCTTTTTGATAAGGTCAACGCCGAATTGGTTAGTATGAAATAGATTTTGCATAAATATTGATTCAGTTTATTATACGCAGGTTCGTAGGTAACATCGAGAAATCATCTACTTTTTACTACATGTAAGCTTAAGTCAAAATATATTAAGCTTCTTATCTTAAGGTTTGATTAAATGTTACATGTACCATTTATGCAGCAAGAGAAACACAACTGAACAGTACCATTAGTGCCCTCAAAATAGATAATAACATCAGTTTTGTGTATAGACAACTGGGGTACCCCAATCAACGCAAAAGTACAAAGCTAGCCCTTCCCTGGAATTTTCTAACATTGCCTTAAAACTAAAGAGGGCTTAAAATAACAGCTAGTTAGTCACCATTCAGTCACCAAATTAGTTTTAGCTCAGACATACTTTGTTTCTAGCTCAAAGTTTACGTAGTAGTTCCAATTCTTCCTGGACAATGTCCAATGACAGGCCGCTGCTTTAGGACCAGTTACTTCAAGACTAAGAGCATCTAAGAGCAGAAATGATACAAGTTTGAGATGCATCCATTCATTTTATTATTGTTATTTTTAGGTAACAATGGAAAGTCATTTTATTAAAGATCTTGGGTTGGACAGTCTAGATGTTGTTGAAATTGTGATGGCTTTTGAAGATGAATTTGGTAAGTACTGGTGGTTCTGAGGGGTTGATCCAGGGGGGTGCAGGTTTTTGTTTTGGTTCTGTACCCCTCTCAGAACAAAATCCTGGATCTGACCCTGATCTACATGTAAGTAAGGGCACTGTAACTTAAAGATCAAATCCCAAAACATCCTCTGGGCTGATTTTAGTCAGGGCATGGCTAACTTACAGATTGAACCTTTATATAAATAACCTCTGGGCTGATCTAGTTCAGGGCATGGGCAACTCATAGATTGAAAGGGAAATTGTTGGGTTTCAAGTAGGGAAGGTTAACAGGCTAGGAAGTAGAAGGTGAGAGGCACCAATGCTTCAACTTCGACTATTTATTCAGTTGTTTAATGTAAATATGTCTAGAATGTGTAGAAGCTTGCATCAATGTCAAAGTTATCGCAAGTAAAAAAATGTAGATGTAATATCATTCATTCTAGCTGTTGAAATTTCTGATGAAGAAGCAGAGAAGATTAATACCATCAAAGATGCTGTTGAATTTCTTAAGAAGTCCTTGGATGTACATTAACATAGTTTCTACGAGGTAAAGTATGGTTCATCCATTGTTGCAGGAGGGAGGGCGATGGTGGTTTTCATGGGGGAGGGGGTAATACTGTGGGAATTCACAACTTGACCAGATAGCTGTTTCTCTTCAAAACAAAAGTTTTAGGAGAAAATATCTTTACCCTAAGACTTTACTACCAAATCACTTAACTGCAAGATTGTTGGAGACCTTAAACAGACAAGCATGGCTACTGTCAGTCAAATATGTGGAGAGTACTCACTGATTAGTTTCGATTGACAGCAGTGAAAAACCAAATTTCAGTGTGCAGCTAGCAAATTCCAAGTTTGCCCGTTCATGAAAATAGCAGTAATACATACCTCCTTTAGCATTTCCCATTGCAGCTGAATTTGGAGAAAAAGATTATAGGATTTTTAGAAATTATGAGAAATCAAACTGTTGTTCTTTTGGTCTACTATCTTCACAAGAAAATACAAGAACACAAAACACTTCCAAGATGCTTATAGAATGCATATAATATACCATATTATATCTGTGAACATGTTAACTTACAAAATATAGGTTTTATGATCTAATCTTGCTCTTTTTGTTTTTTTTCAGACCCTGTCTAGTTTGATTTTTTCATGAAGTACCTTTACTAAGTCAGAGGAGGTCAACTTAAAGTATTGTTTAACTAAAAACTTGAGTTTTAAGCCTTCTCAAACTGTCTTTACTGAGAATGGCTAAGAATTTTGCAGTCTATACAAATGTTGTGTTCCCAAAAAGATTACGATAATAAAAGTCTCTTGGTTATTGGTTGTTGCATTGTGTATTAAAATTCCTATGGGCATTCCTAACAGGGCACAGTAAAGTGAATGAAATATTTCCCTCAATTATTTCCTTGAACTTACTGTGGTTCTTCATATTGTAATGACTGAATAAAGACTTCAGGATGTGCTAATGCAGGCATAAAAATTCTTAAAATTCTTCTTGGAATAACCATGGCAGTGATAAAATTTCACCGCTTTAGTAAAAGCTGCTTAAATGGCAGGAGCAACACTAATAAAAATGTTTTCATCGACCAAATCAAGCCTACGTGACTGGCCCGAAAGGAACTCTGAATTGAGCCGGTCAACTACAACATTTTTTGAATTGACTAAATATGTTATATGACGATATGAAGCCTCTATTCCTTTAGACTATGTGGTAGAGTGCATACCATAACAATGAAGAAATTGCACAAATTTCCAAGTTTAGTAGACTTCAGTAGGGCGTACACATACAAAACTTTGCACTTTACAAGAGCCAAGAGTTTTTGTGACTTTCCTTTGCATTTTGAGTCATTATCCTGGATCTCTGGCTTTCCTCCTTACACAAAATCATTATGCTAAACTCCAATTCAATCTGTGAGTTATTAATATCCCTCAAGTTTTCATTTAATATTTTTATTATTATAATTCCAAATGCAAACACCCAATGCAATTCCATTTAGATTTATTAGATGTTTTTCACAACATGGTACAAGCATCAATACAGGGTTCTACTTATTGCGCTTTTTCCACTCTGACAGTGGTCCATGTTCACGGATGTAACTTGCATGTACACCACATGGGAGTAGTCTTCCCTCTGCTCGCCACTTCTCATAGATGTCTCTGTCGAACTTGGTGAAGCCCCACTTGCGGGAGACAAAAAGCTACAGGAAAAAAAAAGGCAAAAAAATGTAATTTTCCAATGATATGGATTTTTCACTACTAGTAGCTAAATTGGAGGCCATAATGGACATAAATAATAATTATTGTCTTGGTGCAATGTTTTCCCCATTTCAGATCATGAGTCATTCTCTAGAGAATACAATTCTTTTTTTGAGTTGTATCTATAATCATGTGTCTTCTCGTGCAAAACAAAGAAATGATACTCTTTCAAATGATATATGGTCTGAAATAGGTAAAAGTTGTATCAAGACAAATTAAGTCTTTTTTAGTCAGATGTTTACTCTTGCTACAAATTCAATTTCTAAAAAAGGTGACTGGGAAAGACTGAGCAAGTAAAATGGACGATAAATTGTGTCATCACACCTTGTGGATTTACACCCTACTTTGACAATGTGATGGTGAAATTTACTGTCAATAAGAGGTCAAGGTTATTTGTTTTTTACAATAGCAAAAACCATCAAAACTTCTCAATTTTACTGATCAAAACAACTAAGGGAAAGAGCGTGTGCTTGTTGACTTCAGCTTTATCTGTCTGTCCTCTTATTGATGATAAAAAAAATAACCAATCAGCGTGCAAGAAATATGTAAGTTATTGTAAAAACTCAATTTGATACCTTTTGACGTCCTGGAAACTTGAACTTTGCTCTTCTGAGAGCCTCAATGGCATGTTCCTTGTTGCCATCTTTGGTTCTGACAGAGATGATTGCCTGACCAATGCGCACACGAGCTACAGTACCTTGGGGTTTACCAAAAGCACCACGCATACCAGTCTGGAGCCTAGAAATGAATGTGGTATCTGTTAACCTTCATACTTATAGTAGCTTACATATTCTACTGAATTATGTCATATATGTTCATAGGATATTTATACAAAATACAGTAGACATACCCTTATAGCAATATATTTATCAGTGTTGGAATCAAGGGTGGTGTCGTATTAGTAGTCTTGGGTCTTAGAGGTTGTTTCAGGGTTCAATAAAATTGGCAAAGGCCACTTTCAGAATAGCTTTTTAAAAAAAGAAAACTGGAAGGAGAGAAAATGAAAAAGCCTGGAGAAAAATCCAACAGGATAGAATGCACAAATGACTGTAATTACATGTGACAGTGGTTCTTAGAAAATCAAACTCATAATGTAGGCAAAGGGTAGGCATTAAAGTGCACACCACTAAAGCTTTTCCTGGAGTCTTGAATTAAATTCTGTGACCTTGCAAACACAAAGATGTCTGTGTTTGGCTTTTGTCAACACATTTGATCAACAAAAGCCAATATGCTTAAAGATAAGCTACATCTGTGGATGGCTGGTTCACAAAAATATGTAAAAATCACATTTCAAAGGATATGAGGTACTTAAAATTTTCCTTTAAATTACGAGTGATTTTACCATAACTTAGACAACTTGCATCACATTGGTGAGACACAAACTATTTATATCAATGTATCTCACCTGTCAGCTCCTGCACACGACAACATCTTATTGATACGAACAATATGGAAAGGGTGCAGACGGACACGGATGTGGAAAGAGTCCTTGCCGCAGCTCTTGACTAGGTATTTGTTGCAGCAGATACGAGCTGCTTCCAAAGCCTCACTAGAGAGCTGTTCAAGTTCATCAGATACCATGTGAACACACAGGGGGAAATCATCTACCATTGCTTTTTTACGACCAAGGTCATAAATCCTGATCTTTGCATCTAAGATATAACAAATACTGGTATTTAGAAAATTAAAGACAGATTTTCTACAGATTGTCGAGCTCAAGAAAAAATTGTTTAGCTTACCTGGGACACCACGGCAGAAACGTGACTTGGGATATGGCTTGTTTTTACAGTAGCGATAGCTATAAATACATTTAGACCATGAGTTAGTTAGTTAAAACAGGGCAGCAATTCTGCTTTTCTATCTTTACTGCAGTTTTTGATATTTAGCAAACTCAGGCATTTTAACAATAGCTGGTTGTAAAATTGGTTTCTACTGCCACCAGTCAAATATATTGACAGCAGCGAAAAAACAAATTTCAGCAACCAGCTCTCAACTATTGAGTCCACAGAATATGGAAAACTTCAGTAACCATGAAAAAGTAGATAACTGCATTTAGACTGTACTGATACAGAACAAACAACTTTCTTCAAACCAATCACAGTATTCAAGATCACTGATCATACAACGAAATTCCTTGGCTATGACATTGGTTATCACAATGACTCAGCATGTTCGTATTATTGCAGTCTTGCTCTAAGACATCAGCCGAGTTGGCTAATTCATATCAGAATGACTCTTATTATTATTCATTTTTACAGTGAATTAGAGAGAACAGTAACATACCATCGGGCTGGTCGACGCCCCATGATTGCCTAAAAACAAAATATAAATATAAAAATATTTTAACGTGACTGGATTATGTGAATGTCTGAATTTTGTATTAGGGTACATCGATAATACCACTTCTACATCTTGAAGACTTATCTAAAAAATTATAAATATGATAAGACGATGTCGTAAAACAATTTGCTTGTCTATGAATGATAAAATATGAAGGACATTGTGATCAGAGCATTAGGCATACAAACTTAAAGAATTACAACATGAAAACCTCTCACGATGATTGGTTTGATAAGGGACCTAAAACACCATTTATTTTAAAGAACTAAACAAAATAATAAAACTGAGACATTATATGACATCCAAACTTTCTGAAAATTTATGTTAGACGTTGAAAATTGAATTCTGAAACTAGGATTAACATGGATTTTATAGTGACTGTTCTTCTCCGCCATTACTTACCAAAAGCCACAGGGAAAGGGAAGAATATATTCGATGTCCCGGATGAGAACTTTTTTGAGCAATTCCGCTGACAATTTACTCTCATAGCAACGGGCTCAATTTCACTTGTATATCATTATTTGCACTTCCGCCCTTTTAAGGTTTCGTTTTCAACTTCAAACACTAAGGTAAGCAAAAATTTGATATTTTTAAGCTGTTGATCGCGTATATCCAAAGTAATTTAGAGTATGATGGTTTTAAGTATCCAATAGATACTAGGTATTGGCCATAAGTAAGTTTTTCAAATACCGCCTGTGAAATTGGTGCAAAACATTTTGAAACACGGAAGTAGAAATGGTTTGATTAGAAGTCAATACTATCCAAAAGCCGAGACTTCGCAAGAGAATAAGTATGTTATGAGTATAAAGAGAGCGAGGCTGTGGAATCTTAGGAAGTCTAGCGAAATTTTCGTAAAAGTATCTCATAAGGGAAGATAAGTACGCTTTTTACTGGGGAGCAGCGGCGGACTGGGGGATTCGCAGTAAACATTTTTAAATACTTGTAACCCTGCTCCTTAATAAATTCATGATCTTGCAATTAAGTCAACAAGAAACTTGGCCCTCTACAAACGTTTTTAATGATAACACAATCCCCACCCCAATAAAAAAATTGGTCCCATCCCTCCTTGTTAGTTATGACAAAAATGTTTTCGTGGTGACCATGCACACATTCCGGTTTGACCACCAGCTTCACACATTAGGCTGCACTCATAATGTATAACAAAGGGGTGGGGGCAGAATGTATGGCAGAGGGGGGGGGGCAGGTGAAATTTAGGGGGGATCGGGAAATGTATTACCAGTAAGATGGGAGGGGGGCGGGGGTGAGCATTTTTTCAGAAAATTGGGGGGCATGCAAAAATTTTAGAAGAAGCTATGAGAGATTGCCCAGGGGGGATAGTTATTTTTTGGGGGATTTCAAGGGGGGGTCTTAAGAATGTTTTTGTCATTTACAGATTTCACCTGCCCCCCCCCCCCCCCCCCCCCCCGTCATACATTATGAACACAGCCTTACACCATCCCATCCCTATAGACTTTCAAGTCTTATTCTTGACTTCAGTTAAAACAGAAGCCCTAAAAGAAGCTCTATATTTCCAAAGGTGTTCTACAAATAATCTGCCAAAAATGATTGTGACAGATGCTCCCACATTGGATGAAAATCTCAAGAAAGTAACTCCATGGTGGGATGTTTTATCCAAGTATCTCATTGCTGCAATGATGGCCATCTCGTTGTCGAGCATTGCCATACAAATCGCCAAAGACAACTTGATTTGTGTCCCTGCTATTGACTGCAGTAAATTAACTGTGCCAAATGGTTCATTGGATGCAAATGTATCAGATGCTGCCAAGTTATGCCACTCACTTGTGCCAAAAAGTTTGAAGAAAAAAGTCTTGGGGAAAATGACTGATAGGAGATTCTACGATTATGTTGATTCTGTTTGTTTCCAGAAATTGAGTTGGTTTACAAAGTTCTTTTCTCTAATTCTTTTGGGAGAAACATTGCTCCTTCTGGCTTTAGATATTATGTGGACCAAGTTGCCATTCTCTTCCTCAGTATTAAACCATTTTGTGGCTTTGGCAGATGAAGGTTACAGTTCTTTAGCAACTAATGACAGGATTAAGAATTATTTTTCCGAAGGGGAATCACCAAAGCAGGAAAATAATCATGATGAAGAAGATGTAAGTTCTGTGACAAGTAGCTCGGGGGATAATAGTGAAAAGGGCATCTTATTACAAAAGAATCCATCGAAGCAGGGAGTTGATAGTAAAAGAGCAGTCCCTAGAAGTCCTGCAAGTATTTTGAAAAATGACAGTGGCAGTTCCCAACCTTCAACGAATCAAGGCACTAACTTACCAGAAAGGTATATCCCCATTCCAGATGCTGATGCTCTCAAATTACTAAACTTGGTTGAGAAAGCTCAAGATTTTAAAAAGAAGTATGAAGCTTCAAGCAAATATTTATTTAATTTTTACCTAGTACTAACAGTACTTCAGTTTTTAATATGCCTTTTATCTTTCATAATCATGATTCTTTTGGATAATTTTTTTCAAGGACCTATGACTAATAACACAGTTGATTTCAAATGTATGATTGACGAATTTGTCTTCTCCAAGGAGTATGACTATTTTGAATGTTCCCACCCATTGGTGCCCTACTTCCAGGTTGCCTTAATACTATTCTTTATTTTTTTAATTTTTCATTCTGGAATATCTCTTTGTGCAATATGTAAAACATGGCAAGGTGGAAGGTCTTATACTTTTCCTGAGAATGAGAACAAGAGTAACCCAGAACAAGATAAAACAATAACTCTTAATGATTTTGCTTTTGTTTTCTTTCTTTTAACACAACATGACAAACTGTTTGCTGACAGGGTGTCCTATTTCTTTAGATCTAAAACCAGTGTGGACCTTCCAGGAAATGTATTTGAATATATGTCTCTAAAAAAGTGATTACTAATTAATTTGAACAGCTTTAAAAAGCTTTAATTACTCAGTTGCAAATCCAGGGTTTGGGTTTAAAAATGGATGACATACAGAAGAGGCTTTGATTGACTTCGCAAGATCTTCAATGAGGGGGGTTCCATGGAACCTTTTAAACCACCCCTGGATCTGCCACTGAAACTGGCATTATGCATATGGAAAAAAATCGAAAGTTGTAATAAAATTAGATGGCTGTCCAAAAATATACAAAGCTACTTTAACTATGTCATCCAAATATTGCCATCATTGCCTGAGTTTCAGGGCCACATTACAATTGAGGTCATTATATAGTCTTCAAGAGTATAAACCTATAGCTAGTTGAGAACTGGAAATAGCTTTGTCTGCATTGGCCAAACTAATTCTACAATAGAAAGAGAGATAAGACCAATATTAGAAATTATTTTAAAAATCTGGAATATAAAGTATTCTCAGAGTATAAAGGAAACATTTTGATGTGAAGTTAATAATTATAAGTATGTGATCATTATGTGAAATGACAATGATTGCATTGATCAATATTTTTTGATCGAGCACTTGCATAATATTATTATTTGAGGTGGGAATTAATCCTCAAATACTCATGCAGAGACAATGTCGAGTGTTGTTGGTCTTGCTGCAGTGTCATATTCACTCTTAGATGATGAACTGACGAGTGACACATATTGTGCAAAATTTTTAGTAAGGATTTTAAGATTTCCAAAAGCTTATAGGATGCTTAAGAATAGATAGTCATTCTTTTAAATACTAAATGAGAGACAATAAAAAGTGAGTGCGCCATGCTGTGTACTCTCATAAAGCATGTGTCCTCTGAACCAATCAGAAAGTGAGATATATGTTACTTTAGAAATGCATTACAAAGACATGCATGTGTCTTGCATTGCTTGAATGTAACCACAATGTAAATAAAGTGTTGTCATTCTATGTTACTAGACAGTGCAACAACAATGCCTTTAATTATTAGTTATTATTTAGGTTACAGGTACTTACCACTTTCTAATACCACATTTAATGGTTTGGTGTATCTCTTCAGGTATTCTGATGGGGAGCTGAGTTCTTTTGAATTGATAAGATATTCTAGCAAATCTAAGGACAGATCAAAATGAAAAATTCCATTCAGCATTTGGCATTTTACAATAGAGTCCTTACATACACATGAGGATGGAAAGACCACAACGAGAACACTAGGATGATGACTGACAACAGTGTAATGTTGTGCATGCAACTTACAATTGCTGATGTTCTAGTTTAGGATGGTATTAATAACAAGGGGGATAGCATGTGCATGAAAAACCATTTTAAAAATGTTCCTGTGCCAAAGTGGTAGGTGGGTGGGTATCATATAACACTGTCTACAGCATGTTGGCACCTGCAAGAATGTGGTAATTCGTAGGTGGGTATCCTATAATGGAATCCGGTCTTTTCGCTACCTTGCACTTTTGCTACTTACATAAAAGGTCGATTCGCTACTTAATTGAAGTCTATTTGCTACTTAATAGAAGTCGATTCGCTACCTTATCTCAAATGTTAAATATCACAATATCAGGAATATATATTACTTTTGAGTCTATATAGATAAATTTAAATTGTGTTTTACGGCATACAGTAGTATACTGTGGACACCTGTGACAAGGGGCAACATGTTAGGTGAGTGGGTGGGTATCCTATAAGACAGCTTACATGGTGTACCTGCGGCAACATGGTACATGGTAGGGTAGCCTATAAGACAGTCAACTTTGGACATGTGCAGCAATTTGATAGGTCAGTATCCTATAAGACAGTGTACAGGAGGCACCTATGACAATTAATTCATGATGCAGGTAATAACATAATGGTTACATACCTTGTCTAACAAGCAGTTCAGGTACTTTTTCTGGAAGTTGGTCCATTGTCTTACTTAAACTTAACTGGAATAATGCCAAGCAAAGTCTTAACATGAAGCTGCATCAATATTATTTGAAGGAGGTTTAATTCAAAGCTAAGAGGAGTGTTCAGACTTCAAACTAACTGTAATATACCTTTGGAAGTTTTCCCAGATATTCACCAAGTTTTAACAATAAATTGAGTGCTTCCATAACCTAAATGAAGAATTGACAAGATGAATAAGATAAGACAACATGCACACATTAATTATTGCATATCTAATGTAAATGCTCAGATATGTCTTGAAGTCACTCACAGCAACATCAATGGATTCATTTGTCGTATACTCTTGCATTCTTGCAGCTGATTGATTGATACACCTAAAGCTCCATTGAGTGAATAGTCTGTTTTGAAGCTGAGTATTTAGTTAAGGAATGGGAAAGGTGAACCAGTAAACAAAGAAATATACATAAGCACTCCTGCCCCTTCTGGTAACTGGTCACTGATTGCTACTGCACTGACAGGTTCTGGAATGAGGGATCCAGATCCTGAATCACACACTTTTCATTACTTTTTTAATGTTTTTCCCAAAAATCAGAAAGCAAAATCCCACATCTCAGACATTGAATTCAGCAATTCTCAAGTCACAGCTAATGCCAATATCCGGATTCTCATATAAAAAATTCGTAGTTTCCTGGATCTTGCACTATATCTTATCCCTTTCCCAGCTCCTGTGAATATCCTTCTTGACCCTGCTTCACAACACCCTTGCTGTCTTTCCAAAGGATACATCACCAGAATAGACAAGAATCCTGGAATTATGCATCATTCCTCTAAATATAAGCATTAAAAACCGTTATTGACAAATAAACAATAAATTGAATATTGGAACCAAATGGAGAGGGATGAGAAAGAAATAATTATATCATTTAGTTCCAGAAGTTATCTATTCATGTAACTCATGATGTTTTGTAATTTCCAATATATGGGGAAAATTTGAGGAACGTATAGCAGTTATGAAGATCAACTCAAAATCCCACAACATTGAGTGGGAAATTATATGTTTAATGGGAATGATATCCTCTGGTACATCATATACACTTAACCATTATACATTTAACCAATTTACCCAATGCTTTGTTCTTCCTCTTCTGCTAAATCATTAATAACTTCCTGCAGAACATTAGCTGAAGACTAAAAGAAAACGAAAAAGACAAAACAAAAAAAAACAAAAATCCATAAAATTTCAAAAACAAAAATGCAATCTCAATAAAAAGTAACATTAATTCTCTAACGTCGATGCATGGGAAGTTTGTATTTTTATGCAGCACTTACTTCAAGTACATGTACAATATGGACTGGATAGATTAAAAGTAAACCGGAAACAGCTTCGCCATGGATCTGAGCTTGAGAATTTTTGAACAGTCTTTCATAATGAGCTGTAAAAATTATGTTTTAAATAAGTTTTCTGCTGAAATTTTCAACAAGTCATAGGCTCATGGCGTACGCCAAAAACATAGAGAACACATAGTTACCTCCTACTTCTCTTCTATCTGCAACGTCTTGTCGTATTTTCGATATGTAAACCAAACGATGTACAAGTTGTTTCTAAACGACAACAACAATTTTAAACGACTTAAGCGAAAATTAACTTTTTCACCAGTTTTATAAAAATACTAAATAAGTGTTTTAAGTAAAGTAAAAATGTTAGTTGAAAATTATATCAAATACAGAGTGATGTAGGAATATAATTTACCTTATTTTGCGCTCTATTCTTCTCAAAAATCAAATCTAGAAGCGATAATCTTCCAGTTTCATAGACAGATTCTTCTCCTCCTGGAGTGGCAGCCATTTTGGATCAACGTTTCTATGACAACCACCAACAACAATAAACTAGCGGTTCGTTGCATGGAGTATGCGCAATGTTAGTTTCTCAAATACTTTCAAGTGAAAGAAAAAACAACATTTCAAAATGTCGTACCGCGATTTAAGAAGTAAGAGAGCGAATTCTCTACGTCTTTTCTAACAAAGAAGGCTTTGAAGAGTTCTTGAATGATCAAGCTACGTTTATGATACGATTTTGATCCATTCTTATGAAGTTTTGGTTGATTTTTGACGTGTTTCTTTTGATGTTTCGTCCTCAGATTTCACTGAAATGATGCGTTCTCTTGGATACCCAAGACTAATTTCAATGGAGAATTTTCGTTCTCCAAACTTTCCTCTAGTGGCAGAAGTTTTGATATGGCTCGTAAAGAGGTTTCATAGTTAATTTTTTGATATTTAAGCGTTGTTACTTCTTGGTTTGGTGTCTACATAATATAACCAACACGTCTAAATAGGTTTCTTTAAATCTCAAATAGTAATTTAATTTGTTCAGGTACGATCCAAATGCAGAGCTACCGATAGATGTGGATACTGAGCAAGATAGAGTGCTGTTTATTAAGGCTGTTGCACAGTTTATGGTAATCATTGTCATCATATGTCAATATGGTTATCCCCATGGTCACCACTACTGTCATCATCATCATCATCATCACCACCTCACCAACAACACCATCTTTTTATCATCTCCATTATCATCATCACTACCATGATCATTATCATGGTCCTACATTAACAGCATCAACACCATCTCGTTGTCATCTCCATTATCATAATCACTACCATGATCATGCATCATCGTGATTATGATCATTGCTATTATCATCTACTGCTACATCATCATCATCACCATTATCGGTGTCAACATAATCATGAACCTCGCCATCTCATCATCATCATCACCATTATCAATGTCATCACCATCATCATCATCAAATATTATCAACATCAAAATCATGTATTGTTATTATCATTAGTATTAGTGTTATTTTAAAGTTATTTTGAAGAGTCACCACACTTGAGAAATCTATAGGGTTAATAAAATGATGAAGACACCACTGAGAGGGAGAGGATAAAGGGCTTTAGATCCTCCCTTTCGGCTAACATCATCTATAATTTTCAATTCTAACCCCCTCTTTTGCCCTCTACCCACTATCCTTCCCACTGCAACAGTAGTTTGTATCAAGAGAGCATAAATAAGAGAAGGAAACTTCTTAATAATGTGCACGCCATGTAAATTCCCATTTGGGCTATTTTAGCAACTGCATGCAGTTTAAATTTCATCTTAGCCTACTCCTGCATCTTCAACTTGCGCATGTGTGCTCTTTCCATTTTGTTTTTAGTGATCAAAACACCATCAAAGCAATAAACGGAAAGATAGCACGCATGCAAGTTAATGACGCACAGGAGTATGGTAAGGTGAAATTACTACTGCATCAGGTTACTAAAGATACCTGGAATTTAGATGGCATGTGTGTTACTAAGAAGTTTCCCCTTTATTTATGCTCTATTGTTTGTATGCAATAAAAACCTAACCCAAAAATATGGACCAAAAATAAAAGGTCCTCAGCAATAGTCTTGATTGTATTCCAGGCAACTAAAGCACACATTAAGCTGAACACCAAGAAGCTCTATGGTGCAGATGGGTATGCCGTGAAGGAACTACTTAAGGTGACATCAGTACTTTACAATGCAATGAAAACCAACCAATCTGAAGAGGACGCAGAGTCTGCAAATGTTACTTCCTTGACTTTTGATATATCATCAAGGGTAAGTCAGATGAAATCAATATAATTTAATATCTCTGTTGCACAGGTTCCATTGGGAGATGAGCGCATTTGCATTGCAATCATTATATATATATTACTGGTTTACAATCTGTGATTAAATCTAAATAGTAATAGTCTGGATTCTAATGTATAAAATAATATTATAATGTCAGTAGTAGTTGCATTCAGCCCTCACCTTTGTGCAAAGTCTTGGGTTTGATTCCCATTTTCACATTTTTTGGATATGTCATGGTAATAATGGATTTCTCTGATTTCTAAACAGATTAATGACTTAAAGGCATCACGTCAGCTTGCTTCAGAGATCACATCAAGAGGAGCTGCCCTCTATGATTTACTTGGACAAGAAGTTGAACTAAGAGTATGTACTAAATCGATGTCACATAATTTGTGCGTAGGTCTATGGCATAAGTTACATAAGTATAATATATCCATAGAATAAATAAATATCTCTTTTTCTATCCAGGAAAAGCTGTTGATAAGGTTTTTTTTGTATTTTTTTAGGAACTGAGAACACGAGCAATAGCTAAACCACTTGAGGTCAATGAATTGGAGAATGGTATTAAGAAGAGTATGCTACAAGTTCAGGTTTGTCCATACATCAGTAATGGGTAGTTCCAGAAATTATCCATACCCACCCCACAGAGGAATTTGGAATTTCCGAAGAGTAGGGGGGTCAGAGAAAGAACAAAAATTACAAATTTTTTTTATGGAATAAATTTGGAATTTCTGGGGGGGGGGGTCTTAAAAATTCATCTGTGAGGCTGTATAGATAATTACACAATGTTATGTATTTAATTAATGCTTGAAGTGAAATTATTACCAAGAGAAGGATAAAAAAAGGGCTGCAAAATCTTGAAGAATAACATAAATGTACTAGTGAGGATAGTGATGTACGAGTACAGAGATTTTTTAACCATTTGAGATTTCTTTTTGGTAATATGCTAGGAAGAAATAAAGAAAACTACTCAGATGCTAAACAACATTGCATCAGACGAAGCAAATTTGGAAACAAAGATCGAAAAGAAGAAACAAGAGTTAGAGAGGAACCAGAAAAGATTACGAAGCTTGGAAAGTGTCAGGTGTGTCAAGAGTAGTTTTTGGTGGTGTTTTTTTTTTCATCTTTTGGGGTAAATCATGATAATAAATGTTACACAACATACAAAAATAGTTATGCCTGTACAGTGATATGTACTATACAATACTTAAATAACCCATGTGTCACAAAATTCACAGACCAGCATTCATGGATGAATATGAAAAACTGGAAGAAGACCTCAAGAAAGTATATGAGGTAATGGGACTAAACTCACTGAAGACATGATTATCAACTAGAACAATAGATTTCCACTCACATTCAAGGAAACCCATTCATACAAGTGCATCAGATTAACAAATTGACATCAGATTTTTATGTGTCTGTCCTCTTATTGACAATAAATTGCGTCATCACATTGTCAAAGTAGTGTGGATTCACGAGGCGTAGCCGAGTGGATCCGCATACTACTTTTACAATGTGATGGCGAAATTTATCGTCAATAAGAGGACAGACACATAAAAATCTGATGTCAATTTGTTTTTTACAATTACAAAAACGATCAAAACTTCTCATTTTTAGCGACCAAAACAACCAACGGAAAGAGCGCGCGCTCGTTGACGTCAGCTTTATCTGTCTGTCCTCTTATTGATGATAAAAAATAGCCAATCAGCGCGCGAGAAATTTCTAAGTTATTGTAAAAATGACATTGTAGTGCATGGTTTGTTCTCATGAGAAGGGCACAGTGTGATCTAGATCTATACAATCATATAATTATTATATACTATTACTCCTTCTAATAGACTGATGGATAGGATCAAGTTATGACAAATACTAATGTTGGTGCTTATTTTCATCAGACTTACATGGAGAAACACAGAAACCTATCGTATTTAGAGCAGTTACTGGATGATGTTAATAGAGCAGAGCAAGACAAATTTGAGGTATTCATTTCTTTTAGTAGTTTTTTTGTGGCTTTAATCTATATGATGCAAACGATTGTGAGATATCTGTAATAGATTATGTTCGTTTAATGTTTTATTTTCTGCACTGTGGGTTGCCTGTGGTGCAATTTGATATCAGCAGAAATATGAAGTTTTGGTTGACTTTTCAGGAGACAGAAGCCAAGACACTGCAAGACCGACTCCAAGAAGAAGACAGAAGAATCTCTACCAGAAATGAATTGGGAGGTGATATCGACGAGGACGAAGAAGAGATGATCTTGGAGGCTGGCAACAAACAAATACCTGCTAGGCCTGGTGAGATAAAATTTAAAACAATAACGGTCAAACACAGAGCATTCAGTCGAGGCTGCAAGATATTTTTATAGGATTAATCACATTTCAACCTTGTAGCCTTGATTCAATGCTTTGGAGTGTGGGGTATGAAAGAAAATAAGGGAGTGGTCATAAATTGGCAGGAGAAGGGGAAAAGATGGATAAGATGGTACCAACTCATTCATTATCCCCATTTCAGACCCTGGGGGTTGACTCTAGGGGTAAAAGTATCAGGTATGCTGTTCGTATCTCTTAGGTGTAAGAATCAGCAATTTAGTATCTTATTAGGGTGTAGAAATGACAATGTTTTATTTGCATCACTTTTACAAATTTTAAATTACATTCAACTATTACCTTGAATATTAGATGCAAGCTCGCTATAATAAACTATAAGGTATATTTTAGGATATCATTTAGGGGGAACCAACCACCATCTTTTTAAAGAAATTCCTGTATCTTTAAGCGGGTATTTTTGACATTTTCATACGAGCATACCTGATAGTCTTACCCAAGTCCTCCCCCTGGGATTCAGACCATGACTTGACTGTCCTTTTCTTAGAGAATATAATTAAACTCATAATTATTTATTCTAGGGGAGGGACCTCGTGTATTTGGAGGAATGAATGCTGCAGGCATAGAATCAGATGAGGTAAGAACAAAAGAACTGTGGCCTATCTTAATTTAGGGCCAGCTTGGTTGTTGGAAGATAACAATGTGGGTTGTAAAAGAGGGAGACACTGGTACTATAGAAATGAGTCAAGTGGCAAAACAGAGCCCATAAATTTGTACCATGTGAACGATTTTTTTTCCTGTATCTCATGATCATTTTTGAACATATTTTATGGCCAGGAACGATATGATACAAAAAAGGAAAAAATAAAGAAAAAACAACACCCCAACAAAAGAGAGTTCCAAACTGATGCTTTAGCACTCCTGTAACATCCTTAGACTGTATAAACATAACTTAGCGTAGAATATGCTATAAATCACATTCAATAGACCTCTTCGGCTCTGACGTAATGTTTTCCCATTTCATACCACGTCATTCCCTTGAGAATAAGATTCTTTGTTTCAGCTGTATCCATATTCATGTCTTCTCATGTGCAACCGAGCACAAACCTTAAACAAAGAAATGATACTCTAGGGAATGACATGTGGTCTGAAGTGGGAAAACATTACGCCAGAGTTAGTTTTACCATGAAACTCCCTTAAATGGAAGAGTATTGTATCCTAGCTATGAAATCAATGTTTTTTACAATTAAATTGAAACTTCATTTTTACGCAGGATGAGAGTGGTTCACTTTCTTCAGGGGACAGCGAGATTGGTGTTGATGAAGATGACGATGATCTACTTGACGATGATGAAATAGGCAATGATAATGAAGAGGAAGGGGGTGAATCACAAGGCAGTTTAAATGACAGTGATAATGACTTCTAGCCAATCCAAATTTGTTACATAACTTCTATATGGTTCTGTATATATGATGTATTATATCTTGTAGATGTCAAAATGTCAAGTTATATCAGGGCTAAAAATGATGGCTGGTCATTTGTTGGTTGTGACGACTGGCTAGATTAGTTTCAGCTTAGTTATAGTACAAAGTCACAAAGTGATTTTCCTTTAGAGTGCACGCACTAAATCCGTGAACATTAGTGCAATTTTCGTATGACTGTGAAAAGCTCACGGCTGCACCAACACGGTCGTGCAATAGCAAGGGATACGCCAGACAAATCACATTACAAGAGAATTTACTCTCCATCCAATCAAATACCCGGCATAAACACGGTGCGGACACGGCCACGTCAAGATCACGGCACTTTTAGACCAATCACATTGTGCGTGAAAAAAATCAGCCAATTAAAATTCTAGAAAGCATCACATTCACGGCACGTCATGCTTACGGCACTGAGCTTTTCACAGTCATACGAAAACTGCTCTAATTAGTACTAATTTAGTACTACCTCTGCAGTATTTCATACAGAATCCTTTGTTTTCTATTGTTTATTTATCACCATAAGTACTAAATAGTACTAAAAGTTAGTATTTGTTTCACGGGTTTAGTGGGTGCACTATACAAGCCATTACATAAAGCATACTGGTAGTACAAGAAACATATCATTAAATCTGCAATACAGACATTACACTAATACAATGTTTAGTACACCCTAATTCCATTGTTTTCTTTTGTGTCTATTTGACTATTACACATTGACTTTTTTTTTGTTAATCTGTTGACTGTTAAACTGAAAATCCCTTTAATATGTTAATTCTGGCTCAACTTATAACCTGGTCGAAATAACTGGCAGGGCAAAGATTTGACTGGACAAGTTTCAATTCTTGATGGACATTGTCCGACGAGTGGTCATTCTCTTTTGCCGTTGTATATAAAGCACATATTGAATGAGGAATGGTTTGAATAAATGGCTAAAGTGAATTACCAATAAGATCATCATCTTATTATTGCATAAAAAGCCCAGTATTAGCACCCCGACCTGGAAACTGAACTGATTAGAAAACTTTTAATATTAAGTTTATGATTAAGACAATGGTTCATCTATACTAAAATCCTTGTATTCTTCATTTGTATGTCAATGTCATCACTACCATATATAAAACTAAAGTTTTTTTTGAAGAGACAATTAGCTAAAAACTAAGTGTTAGCTGCGTTGGTGTTTCTAATGAAACAGTAATGAAAAAAAGGTAAATCATAGAGTGCAAACACTAATTACTAAATAGTACAAAATAGTGCAAATTAAACAATGGAAAACAATTTGCATGAAACACTTACTTGAGTCATCTGCAAAGCAATACTGCATTTTACAGTTCCATTCAGCGACCACAAATAGTTCCATGCTGAGTTGGAAGCTACAGCGCATGATAAAAATATAGTTTTGCTATGCGCCGAAACTCCAGCCTCGGCTTTGAACTATTATTCATGGTCACTGAACGGAACTTTAAAGTGGAATATTTGTACTCAATTTTTTCATGAAATCTTTAAGACATTACGACAAGTTAATCTTCTTTTGAGTTTTATTGAGAAAATAAATACAAATATTATTTTCTGCAGTTGGTTCACACAATCTCTTTTTTGATTTTAAAGCATAGAACAGATTGAAGCTATCTTTCCTGCTAAGGCAAGTTTTTTTTTGTTCAGAACAAATACTAAGTATTGTTTTCCCACTTGCCAATTGAAGACGTAATTGTGCATTAGTGGGCTGAATTTTTATTTATTTATAGGTTTGCTGAGCATTTTTTATTTACATACAGCATTTTTGGGAAGATATAAGGATAAGTGATGTGAATCTTGAAGATATCTAGTATAGAGTTTTAGTAAAAGGTATTTATGAGATGTCGAGGGAATGCATTATCTTGAGAACTTCCTTTTTGGTTCCCTTTTAAACAAAAGATTTGTCAATAGCTTCTTCTGTTAATATATTGTAATATCACCCATATGGTCTCCATGTCTTTGACTTCAGACTCTTGGAAATGATGACAAACCATCGACGATAGCCAGCCTTATTGTGCAGAACTACACAAGTTACAATTATTATTGACATCCAATGTAACATTTACTGGACAGTTTGGCAGTCAATTGCACATATATATTATATATGTGCATCCATCCACATCCTACCATATATAAACTAGCACTCACAGATCATAGGGATTTTCTCCAAACAAGAGTTATTCTGTAGCAGCTTCTTCTTTACCATCATCTTCAGAATCTTCCTGTGTCTCTTCTGTAGAATCATTATTTCCTTCAGCACTTTGCGAATGCCTCTTTTCCCTTTCTTTCTTATGTCGTTTGTGTTTCTTTTTATGCTTCTTTTTCTTGTGCTTTTTCTCATTTGATTTTTCCTTGGATTTCTTTCTTTTACTTTCTTCTTCAACATCCTTTTCCTCCGATTTTCTCTTTCTACTTAATTTCTGATTTTTATTTGATTCTATTTCTTTCCCATTTGCTTCATTTTCATTTATCTTTTTTTCTTTTTCTTCAACGTTTTGTTTTTCCAATATCTCTTCACTTTTCACTAATGGTTCATCTGACTTTCCTTTTCCTACTGAAATTTCTCTTTCAGAATGTTTACTCTCATTCACTTCTGTTGCCAACTTATCAGAATTTCCTTTCTCTGATTCCTTAGATTTCTTTTTTTCAGAGTGTTTACTCTCATTCACTTCTGTTGTTGACTCCTCAGAATTTTCTTTTCCTGAGTTCTCTGTTGTGTGGTTAGATTTCTTTCTTCCAGAATGTTCGCTTTCATTTAGTTCCATCACAGATTCCTCAGAATTTACTTTTTCTGATTTCTCTGTATTTTCCTTAGATTTCCTCTTACTTTTAGAGCTCTTTTCTTTGTCTTTGGATTTTTTCTTTGACTTTGATTTCCTCTTCTCAGTTTTCTCCTTTTCTACCTTTTCTTTAACTTTACTTTCACCATTCTCAGTTTCTAAAGGTTTCTGTTTCTTGGAGTGTTTGTGTTTATGATGCTTTTTTCTCTTTTTCTGTTTGGTTTTCTTTTCTTCATTTTGGACCGGAGACTTTGATCCTGATATTACAGGAGAGGGGACGGGAGAAGGAGTACGAGACCTATCCCAGTCTTCTGGGGTGGGAGACTTCGACAAACTTGGTGATGATTGTGACAAGGAACGGGAAAATGAACGGGAATTAGAGTGAGTTCTGGAAGGAGAGCGAGAATATGATCTTGAACGTGATCTTCCTCTTGTACGGTGTCTTTGTAAAGCTTTATACTGTGAAAGCTCGTCATCAAAGTTGCCAGGTTGGTTACGGTTCGATGACTTTTCCCGCCTAGAATGTCTGTCACCTGGTTCCTTTTCTCTGTGTTTTCTTTTAGTCCTTTAAGAAATAGGAATTCAATATTAAATACTGCAATAAAAAAAAACCTTTTAAATTTTATCGAACCTGAAACAGACTCTGTACTGATCTAAGTCAGGGCATGGTTAACTCAATGATAGAACCCTGAAACAACCTCTGCGCTGATCTAAGTCAGGTCACAGCCAACCCAAAGATCCATACCCTGAAACAACCTCTGGGCTGATCAATGTCAGGGCATGGCTAACTCACAGATAGAACCCTGAAACAATGCTATCAACCATAAAAGTCTAGATCCAGAAGCTGCTTAATGCTCAGATTTCCAACCCTCAGGATTTCAAGGGCCCCAGAATATAACAGGCTCATGAATCCCCAGAATCTGAGCCAAGAAGATGCAATGTTATGGTTATAATTTTTTGTTGTGAAGGAGAACAGCAAACTAGATTCACTCAGCTTTATACCTTAGTTTCATCTTTTTTTGATAACGATAAAACTCTTCCTCAGACATCGGTGGAAGACCTTCAACATGTCTAGGGTTTTCAAATGGGCGGAACCCAGGAGGATTGACACCAAAAGGAATGGGTGCTCCCAGTAGAGGTTGGACAATACCAGGATGTGCTGCTACAGGGTGTAAACCCAGAGCTGCAGAGCCTATAAACCTTGGTTGTGCCATCAGTGGGCCTGGGTGTGGTTGAACAAGAAGTGGACGAGGAACTCTCATGGTGGGTACAAGGAGGGCTCCGTCTGGTGGAATATTACGATGAATCATTGGTTTTATCATTGGATGATCAACACGGGGTCCATGCGCAGGTGGTCCCCTAGAAAGCAATAAATTATTAGTTAACTGATAAGATAGAAAACACCTTTATTTATCCAGGATAGCTCCTTCAATTACAAGAAATAATTGATATCAAATGAAGCAACTTATACAAATATAATTTGAATGATACTAGAGTGCTTACACTTTGTCCATGAAACAAAAAATATATATGTTATTTACCGGCCAGGAGGTCCGGATAGGGAAAAACTGTGCCTGAGGTCTTGAATATACGGACCGAGGGCACAGTTTTTCCCTATCCGGACCGACTATAGGATGGTAAATAACTTTTTTATTTTTTTCCCGTATTTTTTTTACTTGTTTTGGTAATTGTTTTGTGTTGTCGTTTAGCGGCAAAGGATACCGGACCGCGCACACGGGCAGATACTTACAAAATACCGCCCGCTCAAACAGCCAATCAGAACGCACGATTTTTTAGGATACCGGACCGGAAAAAAATAAAAATAGTTACTAAATAATAGTTTTTATTTAGTTTAATAGTCGCTATCACTCAACTGGAACAGCTTAACTTTCTATTGTCTTGAGTATTTGGTTTCTCTTGTGCATTGTTACTAAATATTCCAGACAATAGATTTAGGCTGTTCCAGTTGAGTGATAGTTTATAAATAGTCACTAAATAAAAGCTATTTGGAAATAATTATTTAGATTCTATTTGATGGACATAGTGTAAGCACTCTAATATATAATACTAAAATATCAACTACTAATATGTATATATTTAATATAACAATTCTATATTGAATAATAAATATGATAAAATTACAGCAATAAGAATGTTGGTGCTAAAACTTCTAAATTAAATCTTACACGCACCCCACCCCCCTTAAAAAAATTATTATAAATTTATATGCATCATAAACTTTAGACCCATTATGATAAAAAATGTTACAGAGAATTATTGTAAATACTGTTGACTAATTTATCAATTATTATTATCACTTATTAGTATTTTTACACAATAAATAAATAATAATATATAATAAATCCGGAGCACTCATTGGTCACAATTCATGTTTTTTCAATTCGTACCACTTGCAGATATAAATAATTTTTTTGGGAAAAAACTCTCTTTCCATTATTTATTATATTCATTTGTGTTAAAAATACTAAAACAATGCTAATAATTATTATTTGTCTCAGGTTCAGTGAAATATCAGGGAATATTTACCTCGCTGCTTGAGGACTTGTGTCTCACTAAGTATCCCCGATATTCACTTCACTTTTGGCTAATATTAATTTATATTTCAGTTCTATTATTGATAGTTGTTGGAATGTTAGTCAAGAAACCAGACATAAAACGGGTCGCTTTTTCAACCATAATGGTAGTATAAAGTATGGTAATGAATTTTACCTGTGAATTGGGCGATCCTGAAGGCCATAACCAGGATGCTGACCAGGATGCTGACCAGGATGTTGACCAGGAAGTTGACCAGGAAGTTGACCAGGAAGTTGACCAGCATGTGGTCCAACTGCCAGGGAAAGAGAATAGAAAAAGTCATTTGTCTGTAAACAACAACACATTTTATTCTGCTCATATGGAATACTAGTCAGTTCACTTCAGATCAAATCAACTCCTAAATTCCATTTTGATCATGGGATGGTGGCCAAAGATTTGTTAGCCAATCAAGCGTTACCCTCCTGAAAACAAGGAAAACAATTTTTATCACCACACTCCCTTGATTCTCAAAAAAAACTCATCATTGCTACGACGTGATCTTGCGCACGCACTTCAGGTTACTGTTAACCAATCAGAAGCATTTTGTTGCATGGCCAAAAGTTCCATGATAAATTTCAAAATGGAGTTTTATTTCAATTTAACCTTTTTAAAAAACATCCTGAAATATAACTTTACTTTGAAAAATTCTATGTAACATGTACCAGTAAAGCTTCCTCGTGCCTTATCAGCAATTTAAATGAATAAAAACAAAGCAAAAATGCAATAAGAGTAAGCAAAATCTTAATTTGTCTTAATTAGTCACCAGTCACCATTCTGATTACCACGAGATATTATGAAATTGGAGACTGGGTATTTGACAAAATTTGTCAATAATCCTTTGCACGCTTCGAGGCAAGAACACCTGGTAATCACCACTGCAAAGTACAGCATTAGTTCAGATCAGGGACTACATTTACTGAAGTTGTCACTCATTTGAACCAAAAGAGATGAATTTTATTGTTTATCTGACAAATACCTACCAGGTCCTGGTTCTGCTCTAAGATGTTCTCTTGTAGGGAGTCGATGATCTCGATGGTCCTCTGGTTCTCTTCTTGGAGAACTGACTTCTGTTTTCAATACAGGCTTTGAAAAAAAATCTCCTTTATTTAGCATTTAGAAATGTAACAGAACAGAAATATTTAGAAATATTAACCCCTAAATCAAATAGCTCTACCTCAAAATCCTGATCTATATTAATTTGAAACAGAAACTAAGGCTAGAAATCATAGAGTTCACTCCAAATATCCATGAAACAGGTGAAATTATTTATTTATTTAGTTGTAAAATAGCTAAGAATTTACAAAACAAAGATGCATAGAGGTATTTGCTTTAGTTCTGCTCCAGTAGTTTCCATTATTTTGTACACAATAACAGCAAAGTAGCTGCAATGAAACAGTACATTTTACGATGTATTAAATATGTAAGAAAACACGTCGTACAGACATATGGCATAAACTTCACAAAATAGGGATACTCACCAGAGGAGAACCTTCTTTCTTCTTTACCGCCTCCTCCTTTACTTCAGATATATCTTTAATGAGACAAAGCAAAAAATATATTAGAGAGACAAACTATGAAAATCACTAGACTTTTTCTGAATTCGTATAAAATGATGACAACAAAAAAATGATTCCCAGTCAATGTTGGACTATGCATTCTTCACATTCGCTCAAGTAAGTACAGAGAATAAGAAAAAAATTATCAAATGCCCTTAGCAGGAATTGAACCCACGTCTTTGGTATGCTAGTCCTATGTGCTAACCAAGTGAATACAGGAAAGATGTGAAATATTTCACCTTTTGGGGGAATTTCTGAAGTTGTGCTTGAAACTTTTTCTTCAGATTTGTCTTTATCCCTGAAATCAACAGAAGGCATTAATATTTAAAGTTATTATTCAATAGTTGAAACCCAATAGTTATATGATAATGGCCACCCTGCGGCATTGAATAATGACTATAATTTGCCCACAGAGGGAGATTTGAGTTAATGATGGGAAAAACTCAAGAGAGGGTGTAAGAAGAGCATATAACTCCTTTTCATTCAAATCTTATGTGAGAAGAGGTTGTAATGTTATACCATCTCCATCAGAGGTGCAGTTTGGAAATACAGAGACAATAGGTCACTTGCATTATAGCGTTATTTAGTACTACTACCGGAATCCCTTAAATAGCACCAATTTTTTATTGCCTTCACATTTGAATAAAAAAGAAAATTTGCATAGCCTTTTGGTAGTGGTAGTAATAATATTTATAAAATGACTGCATCATGCAAACACCTCATCCATACCCACCTCACGGAGGAATTTTTTAAAGACACCCCCCCCCCTTCCCCTACCCCTTGGACATTTTAATTTTCTTCCATACAATCTCTGTAATTCTTGTTTTTTCTCTCACTACCCCCCCCCCCCCCCCCCCCTCTTCAAAAATTCCAAAATGGATAATTTTTGAAACTACACAATAGAAATTAGTAAGCATGTGAAAGAGAAATTATTATTAACCTTGTTTCTAGAGAATTCACTTCTGGTTTAACCGACTGGGGTTTAGTTTCTGGGACGGCAGTATTGGGTGCTGTTTTATCAATTGTGCTACTTGTGATTGGTTTATCAACAGTGCTACTGGGTGCTGGTTTATTGACGGCAGCAATGCTTGGTGTTGGACTGTCTGTTGTACTGTTAACAAATGGACTGGCTGGTCTGGCATTACGGAAGTTATTCACAGCCTGTAGCATAAAAGTCAGGTATTAAGTTGTACTACAACATCTCAATGCTAAGTTACTACCTCACTTCCACTGCCGAAATCATCATCCTTAAAAACAGTGTTCATGCTACATTTTTGTTACAAAATTCAAGGACTTTTTAAGCACTTTTCAGGCACAAAAATTAAATTTTCAAGGACAAAGTTTTTTGTATTAGAACATGATTTAAACATTGATTGAATGTTACAGTGCAGCTACTTCAGCCGGGGCCACTAGCTTTGATAAATATATCTTTAATAATTATACGCATTCTTACCAGAAGTACCCGGCAGATATTCAGCTAGGCTATTTATAAAATATACGAAAACTTTTCAATAAGTTTTAATCGTCATTTTATTTTAAAGGGAAAATTAGAAATTTGCATTAAATTCAAGGAGTAATCCAAGAGTTTTGGTGTTTCCTCTATTTTCATGGGCTTTCCAAGTGCCCTTAACAACGTGTTTTGAATTCAAGGACTTTTCAAGGAATTCAAGGAGTAGCACGAACCCTGTAAAAAAGAATAGCTGCACTGACCTGTCTCAGCTGCTTATTGATAATCAAGGAATCAGGAGAAACATCCTCTGCACCACATGTTGGACACACTTGCTCATTTTCAAGTAGATAGGTACGAATACCTGGATTAACATAAGCAAACAAGATGCTTCTTAATATCCTCCTGAATTGATCTACTGAGACTCATGTTACATTTTCAGGCCTGCACACTTAATTGGCATGAGCTGTTACGGCCACCCTGCCTTTTTCCCATTCATTTTTTGTATTTTTTTTATTTCGGTTTAATGGGAAAGGCCAATGAAATGTAAATAAAAATTAAAAAATTTTATTCATCAATCTGAATAGAATTAAGTACCGGTATATAGGTACTAGGTACCAGATGAGCAATGAAAAAGTGTAAAGCATTATTACCCTAACATTAACACTCTAAAGAATAAAATAAATTGTAAATTTGTTTGCTCTTTTACTCGATAACATACTGTAATAATAATGATGGTATTATGATAATTTATGTGATGTGTGATTAAAACTACTGACAATACTGTACTATTTATCATCATCGCCCTCATCGATATTGTCATCATCATTATTGTTGAATGAAACAAAGGAAACATGACTCAGAAAAATGTCATCGTTTCTAATTCCATCTAATTTTTTTTCTGAAATATTTCTCTTTATCATTTCTTGTCATTTCATTTATCATCATATTTATTATGTCTTTATGTTTGCCACACACACTTACATTCATCACAATAGCTGGTGCCACACACACTTACATTCATCACAATAGCTGGTGCCACACACACTTACATTCATCACAATAGCTGGTGCCACACACACTTACATTCATCACAATAGCTGGTACCACACACACTTACATTGATCACAATAGCTGGTGCCACACACACTTACATTCATCACAATAGCTGGTGCCACACACACTTACATTCATCACAATAGCGTGGTACCACACACACTTACATTGATCACAATAGCTGGTACCACACACACTTACATTCATCACAATAGCGTGGTACCACACACACTTACATTCATCACAATAGCTGGTACCACACACACTTACATTCATCACAATAGCATGGTACCACACACACTTACATTCATCACAATAGCTGGTGCCACACACACTTACATTCATCACAATAGCTGGTGCCATACACACTTACATTCATCACAATAGCTGGTACCACACACACTTACATTCATCACAATAGCTGGTGCCATACACACTTACATTCATCACAATAGCTTGTACCACACACACTTACATTCATCACAATAGCATGGTACCACACACACTTACATTCATCACAATAGCATGGTACCACACACACTTACATTCATCACAATAGCTGGTGCCATACACACTTACATTCATCACAATAGCGTGTTACCACACACACTTACATTCATCACAATAGCTGGTGCCACACACACTTACATTCATCACAATAGCTGGTGCCACACACACTTACATTCATCACAATAGCGTGTTACCACACACACTTACATTCATCACAATAGCGTGGTACCACACACACTTACATTCATCACAATAGCTGGTGCCATACACACTTACATTCATCACAATAGTTGGTGCCATACACACTTACATTCATCACAATAGCTGGTGCCACAACAGGGAATAAGAACAGCATCAGTCAGCAAGTTTTTACACATTGGGCATTTCAGCTCTGATGGCACTTTACGATCCTTTTTAGAAGTATCTAGTTCTGGTATAGGGACCAAGGTTTTGGTTGGTTCTGAAGATTCCTTTTTGGACTCTTTGTTTGAATCCCTTAAAAATAATCAGGAAATAAATAAATAATCAGGAAATAAATAAATAATCAGGAAATAAATAAATAAATAAATAAATAAATAAATGAATAAATAAATAAATAAATAAATAAATAAATAAATAAATAAATAAATAAATAAATAAATAAATAAATAAATAAATAAATAAATAAATAAATTGAAAGCACTACTGTGTGTGTGTACTGATGCCTGTTAGTAAATCCCTTGATAGAGCAGATGCAAATAAACCGTGAAATAAAATCAAACTAAATACTAACTAAAATAAATATTATCTATTGAGTGACTTAGTCACTATTACTCAACCAGAACATTCACTACACAAAGACAAAATATACACAAGAGACCATTAGTGATTTATAGTGACTATTAGTCACTATATAGATACTATTAGTTAGCATTTAATTTGATTTTATTTTAACAGTTTAATTGCATTTGCTCTAGTTGTAATCTTTGTAGTACTTACTCTGTTGTACCACTATCTTGATCATCACCAAACGTTTTTGGGATTCCAATAGTTCTCTTCACCTGGGGATAATGGACACATGAAAAAACATTACAAATATATCCAGTATCAAATCAAAATTTTGAATTTGCATCATGTTCCTTTGGCAAGTAGATTCAGGATGTTATTCTGCACAGATGTCAGTGTTGATCTATGAATAATGGCAGATGATGGTGGTGAAGATGAGTAGTGATGATGATAATTATTGATGTTGATGATACTTGTGAATGATGTAGGTGTAGGTGATGTTAAAAGAGATAATGATGATAATGGTGGTGATGATGATGATGTTGGTAGTAGAAATGACCTTTATTGGCACTGATGTTGATTACTACTTGTGAATGGTGTAGGTGGTTGTAAGAGTGAAAGTGATGGTAGTGATGCTAACAATAGTGATGATGATGGTGGTGATGATAATGTTGGTAAGTGGTAGTACCATTGACAATAATTGATGTTGATAAGTGTTGTTGAATGGTGGTAGTGATGACACTGATGGTAGTGATGTTAACGATATGATGATGATAACGGTGGTGAAGATAGGGGTGATGATAATGACAGTATTGGTGGTGGCAGTAATGAATATCATTGATGTTGATGATCGTTGGCCAAGAAGATGGTGGTGATGGCAGTACCGATGGCTGTGATGTCAATGAGTGATGATGATATTGATAGTACATATAAATTCTGATAATCTCATTCACCCAAAATCCACCATACTTACCCCATTAGTAGGGCAGTTTCTAATAAAGTGGCCAGGTTTCCCACATCTATAGCAAACATAATTAGGAGGCAGAGGTCCTGATGGATTATATCCCCTACCACGCCCTCTCACATACCTGAAACCATCAAATTTGAAATTTTACTATTTTTATGCCCGATGTAAAGCTGCATTAAGTATAACAGTGAAACCATGGGTTTGAATTAACCAATCATTACATGGTTTGTTTTACCATTTCATACCATGTATCACCAATGTCAAGTGACCCATGTGTTTGTTGAAAACACTTTGAGATATGAATATAATGAAGTAATACTGAAAGGTAGAGAGTCCTTTGCAGAAATTACCCTGGGTCTCCTGTGCAAGGGGAAATGAGAGGGGATTGGAGATGAAGGAAAGATAAAAATACTGCCTTTTCTACTTCCCTCTTTCTCCTCTCCAGACCTCCTTTCACTTCAAAATCTCCATAGAAACCCCATCCATGACTAAGGCAAGCGTGGTTTACAGAGTAGGTTAACTCAATGGCATGACAATTGCCTAAAATTAGGGAAAATTACACCCAAGATGTGTAGTTCAAGGGTAGGGGGTCAAGAGAAAGGACAAAACTACAGAGATCGTAAGGAGGATATTGGAATTTCTGGGGGTGGGGGGAGGGGGTTCTTTAAGAAAATTCCTCTGTGGGAAAAAAGGGACATGGAAAATTTCTGGAACTACACAATAGCTATAGGTTCTAATGTTTTTGGTTGTCAACATTACAGAGAGAATAAAATATAAAATAAATGACTGTGAGGTTAGTTCCTGCTAGCAGAGTTCTGTTTGCCTACTCTTAGCTAAGGGATTCAAGGTAGTAAAAACCATCAATTTGTTAATCAAAGAAAAAGAATAAAATATAGACTAACTGGTTAGGTTGCCAGTCTTCTCCAGCCTGTGACATCATTGCTTTCAACTTGTCATCTTCAGAAGCATCTGAGCTCACCAAGTCAACCACCTATTGATGCAAATTCACCATTTTGTTTAAAATAATGCCTAATTTACACTTATTTTTGAGATTTAATGAAACCAGCCCATCAAAAAACTAATTCATATCATTAAGAATTTGATTGACAGAAGCCAAAATCCCAGGCGATTTAATTATAGATAGCTGACAGGGCTGTGTAATGAGTAAATTAGTATAATGATAACTCCATAATTTCACACCTGCAATTGCCTGCTTTCTACCAGTAAAGGTCATATGCACAGAAGTATTGTTGCATGTGACATTACATCAAATATTTGCAACAATTCATGTCATATCTCAGATGCAAGGAAACAACAGTTGCATATAACATAAATAACATTGACTTGCAAGATTGCATCTTGTCTTAGAAAAGATCAACGTCATTACATTCACTATAGTGCAGTTTTCGTATGACTGTGAAAACCTCAATGACGTGCCGTAACCATGATGATTTCTAGAATTTTAATTAGCTGATTTTTTCTCACGCAATGTGATTGGTCTAAAAGTCCGTGGCTTTGGGGTGACCGTGTCCGCACCGTGTTTATGCAGCGTTCTGGGTATTTGATAGGATGGAGAGTGAATTCTCAAGCAATGTGATTGGTCTGGCGTATCCCTGCCGTGTCAAGAACGAGCTCGTGCCACGAGCTTTTCACAGTCATGCAAAAACTATTAATATTAACACCATATAGGAAATGCACACTTGATCACACCTACATTTCATAAGAGTAAAACCGGATTCATAAAAAAATACAATACCCTGTTTTACGTCACCCAAAGAGCTCAGCAAAGTTCAAGTTATCAGTAAACTGTTACAATTTAACATGAAAATCAGAAAGCGTTTTTTACCTTGTTCTGTTTTATGGAAACAGAAGTTTGTAGTTCTTGTAGATCACTTTTCTAAGGAAAGAAGCATAAGAATTCTATCTAGTTATACCCAAGCCTATAGGATATAATACATGCCTGTCGTAAGGCAATGTCTGGTTTATAACCCAGAAAACACCACTTTCGTTTATTGACAATCTGAGATGTGGACTATTAAACTGGGAGAGCCAGAATCAACTTTGATATCAGGAAGTCTGAGGATATCTAAAATTATCCTATTCTTTCATTTATCCTTTTTCTCATTTGACCATCCTTGAATATGAATGCATTGTTAAAGCTCTAGACTTGTTTAAGCTTTAGCCATTGTTTTTCCATTTTAAGTCACGTTATTCTCTTGAGAATAAGATATTCCATATTTGTGTCTTCGGATGTGTAACCATTAAACAAAGAAATAATACATTAGGGAATGATGTGGTTCAAAATGGGAAAACAATGGATAACATTCTGAGAAGTCAATTATAATGTAAAGGATTTGAAACAAATCCAATCAAATTCTTAATAGTATCTTGAATGATATATAGACGAGTTTGATGATCAAAAACAGCAAAGTATTGAATGAGAAAAAGGACTATTCCTGTGCTACATTCAATATACAGGCCACTTTGATTCATTTTTTATGCCCAGTAGCTATAAAGCACATATATAGCCAATATGCATAGTTTTTCAGAGGCAAATAATGTAAGGAATTGTCCAGAATATGGCTTGTCTTATCTTTGTTCAACAGATAATTTAAACTTTTAAATTTCAATTTTTGAAGCTTAATTATTTTAACTGAGGAAAATAATTATGGGCATTGTGGGGTTTCAGGCAGCTATGTCATTTGCGAAAAAAGAAAATTTTAAATTTCCTCCTGTAGGAAATTTTTTTTTTCTTAACTTATGCACTGTTCCACATTCCTGCCTACAACATGGCCACCATAAACCCCCCATGCCTTCTCTATCAAAGATCTAGTCGCAATACTTCTACATTTTTGTCAAGTTAAGATATATTTTCTGTACACCAAGTCAACACTTTGCAGAATAATCATTCATGTTGCACAGTCTTTTCAGTGTGAATCAACCATTAATAACTCTTAACCATTAATGCAGGATTTTAAGAATTATCTGTGATTGCTGGGTTTCAATCAACTGATTAAAGTCAAATTAATGCTGACAACCACAAAGAATATATCTTTTTTTGAATTTACTTGAGTGACACTCAAGCGAATTCTGCAAAGGTTGATGAGCATTCTGCTCAAGACAAGAAATGATGTCAAAAGATACCAAGCAAATATCTTTGTCACTGTCCAAAAACGTTCTACTGAATATCTGACTAACTTCCTTAATGTGGATTGGGATTTCCAAGAAAGATATAAGGTATCATTTTATTATATGTTACATTCAATGCATGAATGCTGTCTGAATTACTGCTTATGTTTAGAACAGAGGTTTTGCACCATCACACGCCTGCATGAAGCCATATGTAAGATGTCAGAAAAGTGAAATCACTTTACTCTGGGGAATCGAGTTCTTTCTCACAGGCCTTTTTCACAGTGCAGCTGTATTGGTTTGAAAAATAGATCCCACCACACTTTAATTTGTCTTACGATCAAGTGATTGAGATAAAGTTATGCAGGTAAAACATACTGTCATGTGATAAAGATCCATGTAAAGCAACTGTATTTTTCCTACCATCTAACGAGGCTGCCTACATGTGATGTTGCAAAAGCTCTATCTCAGAGTTAATAATTATAATGTTTCTACTAGCGTGAAAACAATATAACCGTGAAACTTTAGTAACTTAAAATAGCACAATTTCATGTAAATTCCATTGTTTCCAAGGATTAATTGTTTGCACTCTACCTTCAATTTCTAGATAACAAATTTCAAAAGCAATAACTATTCATGTTAAGTAAAATTCCTTGGAAGAACCTGGGTCTATAATAATAGCAAAGTGTCTTTAGTTCATACTGTTCATAGCAGTTGCTGGTATGTTTACTCCAATGTTGTTTCCATCTTTTTCTTCATAGTTCAGAGTCCAATGTTCATAATTAAAGCAAGCTTATAGCATATTATCATCACAAATACAGTATTCCTCTGCAGTTCTTCTATAACATTATATCAATATATAAAGTGCATAGTGATAGTTCAGTGTATAGACTGTTACTCAATGGTTGATACCAGTTTAACGGCACAAAAAGGAAACACAGTTGGCAGGTTTTCCCATTTTAGTGACAAGTAAAGTTTGCTTCATCCCATCTATTCATGCCTTCAAAACCCAGGAGAGATACTCCATAATATTTGAGAAGAACTATAGTCAGTCTGGACCTTTTTTTCCAAACCAATTTTTTTCCCAAATTATTATTTTATACTTTTGTTTTGCACCATTTTCTTTCACTTTCCTTTCCCCCCTCCAAATATACCTATTCAGCTTGGGCAGTGATTTACAATTTGATGGCTTTGACATTTTGACTTTCTAACATTTTCAGTAAACAAACGAATATAGTCCATTTTCCACTTATCGTTGTAATCACTGGCAGCAAGCTACAGTAGCAAGTAATCACCAATTCTCATTAATGTATAGCCAATTCCAATTGCCCTATTTCACTATGACGTCACATCAAAACAATTTATTGTTTAAACGCAAAGGATCATGGTCATCGGACGGGTCAAAGCAATGCAAATTCACCAAAATTTGTTCTAAAACCTGTACATAAACAAGCAGTGACGTCATAGTGAAATAAGGCAATAGCTTTTCCACTTTTTCTTCAATTCAGTCTGCCATCTTGGCTGTGAAGAAAAAATTCTTAAAATTTTCAACTCATTATGAGGACTAGCTAGAAGAAAAAAAGGTACTGGCTAGCTTTGCTGCAAATGCTTTCAGCGATTATAGTGTGGAGAATGGATTCTCATTTTTAAAGGATTCACAATCTGAAATATAAAAAACTTTTGTGACAAAACCTCCCAAAAATTTGTGAACACATCGAACAGAAAACATTTTTCAACAGCTCAAACTGTTTCCAGTAAGTAATTCCAAACAAGGTTTTTGACTATAGTTCATCTACAGCATGAAGTTAAGATGGTTATCTACCAACCCATGGGTTTGAAAGACAATCATGGATATTTTTTTCAAACTTCACATCGCAGGCAAACATGTATTGCAATACACCTACTGTTGGTCTTGAATGAGACAAATTGCCATGAATCCATCCATAACCCAAAGGAAAATAAGTAACATCACAGAAATCCAACTTCTCTTGTATCATCATAAAAAACACACATATATATACCAATGTAAAATCCATATTCCATTCTTGACGTAATATCGTTGAAATACTGTAAACCAAAGTGATCAAGAGTAGCAACAATGTCCATTACTTCAGGTAAAGTTAATTGTTCCATGTCGTACATGCTTCTATAATCCGTAGTCATAGCAACATCATTTCATGCTCGTTCCAGGTTGTACTTAATGTGTGGGAATCGTAAAAAAATGAACAAAAACCTAAAATAGGATAGCCCTGTACTGATGACAAGGATTTTGGCTTCATAACAAATTGATATTTTTTATTGGTGGCACTGATCATCATCATCATCATCAAAATAATGGACTTGAGGCATTACAGAAGTAATCAGTTCTTTTGCAATGAGATTTTTTTGGTAAATAAAGCAACTTCTTGGAGTCCATTTTAGTGAATAACAGTACAGAAACACTGTTAAGTTCAGTTCTTTCTCTTCTCTATGACAACTGTTCATTAGCACTGTTTTATATGGACTAATATCCTGGCTGATTCCATGTATAGTTTTATTAAAAAACTTGAAATAAAACTGGATCTTCAAGGAACAAAGGTGTGTGTTCAAAAATCTTTCAACACCATGATCAATTCTTACATAATATTGATTACATTAACAAGTTAAAAACATCTTTATTTGCTCAAATGATAATTAGTCAATTTTATCAACTGTTAATGTTAAAATAACACTTAGAATGAAACAAGTCTACAAAAACAAACAAGTTTTTTCATACACACACTGCAAGGACTTAGAATAACGGCAGGTCAATCACTGGTCAGTTGTTGGTCACGGTCATGACACAAATTAGTTTTAGCTACATACTGAAGTGCACACCTCATTTTTGGCTCAACATTACTGACCAACCAACCAGCAAGGCAAAGACAAGTTCTAATTCTGACAAGACATTGACCCAAAGACCTGCTGTTATTTTAAGCCCTGACTGCCCAAAGTTGTCTTGCACATCCAGATAATCAAGATACACACAGCATTTGTTCCATTAATTGAATCTTAATAATAGTAATAGATCAATTGAACCTTAACAACAGTAATAGATCAATTGAGCCTTAATAATAGCAATAGAAACATCTTCATTAAGCAACATTTTCACATACATTTAATATAAATACATCTTCATAATATCTAGTAATAAAATTTATAAAGCTATTATATTGTATGTTCAACAAATGTCTGCCAAATTGTTATTTACAATATTATTTTATAAAATTATTGTTCAAGAAAGTATGCAATCTTTTTTTCTTAGTTCTTTTAAAATTCTTTACATGGAAAATATTTTAAAACTAGAAACAATTTTGTATTTTTTATTCATATCCTATGCAATTAAAAAAAGTTTAGAGAAGTAACAATGATAAATATACAAAATATCCTTTAAAATGCAGCCACAATGTAGAGTAAAAACATGATAGAAATTTATAAAAAAGGCAATGAAAAATATTAAACTTGTTACTCAATAATCATAAGCTTTTTTAAACAAGATATAAAGTTTTTACTTTTTTTAACTGAAGTTTAGAAATCAAATGTAAGTATTCAATATTAAAATTCCTTGCACTTTGAAGGTTGTTGGGGAACATTTAATTCATTTAAGAATAAAAAATTTACAGGGGAATTTATGGAATGATTTAATATCATATTTAAAATGATGTAAGTAAAGTATGATTTAAGTAATACAAAAATGTTTCTTTTTTTTGAAACATATTTCATTTGGCAGACATTTGAAAATACTGTAAGTGTGTTAATGTTACATTCTACCTTGACTTGATAAGAAGTAGAAGTAGTAGTAGTAGAAGTATAAAACAATCTATTCTGACTAGTACGTACTGTTTTGGGTAATCCACTTGCATAAGGGTCTGCCCTATCCCTGTAAGAAATACAACGATAAAACAAATTATTCCACAATGGCAACAAAAATGTGGGTAATAGATTTATTAGCAGTAATCGTAACTTTCACCCCAACCACACCTGTGGTTTCCCATAATGCATTTCACCCAAGGATCACTATATTGAAAGCAATAAGGACTATTGATTTCACTGGAAGATCTGAACAGGAATACATGTACGTCCCTTACTATTTTCAAAAGAATTTCAATCTCCTAAGAATTGGAAACCTATTGTTATGTCCTCTAGGGATGGTTTAATCATTTGAACAAACACCCCTCTCTACCTATACGAAAGAATCATGGTACAAAAGTAGTCTTTAGAAAATTCCCTAATTTATGCAAAACCTTTTTATCTTATAACTATATTATGTTGAAATATCATTTTCCTTTCAATATCTTTCCATTGACGATTGGAATATTTCGACTTTCGGAGACAAAAACCTCAAAAATACTAGACTATGAAAATCCTTTTATTACGTAATTTTGAGAGATACATTCTTATTTAACATTACCTCACTATATGTATAGCTAGTAAGGTCAAAAATATATTATATTTTATAATACTTACGCTGCTAACTGTGCTTTGCTTCGAGTTCCTGTAGGAATACGTCGAACTATTACAGAAGAGTTTTTAGGAATCTGCATATTTTCATCTTTATACTCTGTAAAAACAACATTATTTGCTGTTAACAACTATTAAAACCGACAAAGATACTAGGATTATCTTCTTCAAAGGTTTAAGAGGGTTCTTTTTACCTTCTTTAGTCTGTGCGTTCGTCACTTCCAAGTCGAAGTCGGTAACCTTAGCGAATTTTTTCTGCGCCATAATGGACTTTTTGAGGTCGGCAAGGGAGATTGCCAAGCCATCAAAAGTAATCGTATCATACTCCAAACTACTCCGAAACTTATAATGTATACAAGACATTAGAAAATAGATCAAAGAAACCTAAATAAAGCCTAGTTTTCCGTTTGAAAAGCTAGTTTTAAGTCAAGAGAAACTAAGTTGACATCTCGTATTCACCATGTGGTTGCGATAAACTAACTTTAGAAGGAAAAAAAAACAGCCTAATCACGAAAAAACCTACACCTAGCATGAAAAAAGACTACAACTTATTCATACCATATGTTATTCTGCACTTAGGAAGCGGAAACATGGAATAAAGTGCGAAATAAAGACGAAACTTTTTCAGAACAATTCTTACTTTTCACGCTGTACCGAACTTAAGAAACGAACTGCATCATGGGAAATGCCGAACTGAAGATCACATAGTCGATATCCCGTCGATTTCCGAAAACGAAGCGGTTATTATCGAAGCGAAAATTCGGAATTTATTCGGGATTTGATTTTCTTGAGTTTATAGTAGGAAACTCTTGGGAATGTCTAATGGAATATGTTTGCATTTTATGCCAGAAAAACTCTAAATTCAACGAATCTCCATCATCTGAAGAGAGTGGTTTATTCAAGCAATGAGCCTGTCAAATCACAGCCGGCAAGAAGCAGTTTTGGTTTACTGAAGGCGTCGATAATCGTTGTTCCTTGTATTTATTTTGGAGGGTATCTGTCTATGAATTTGGCAAGTTTTCTAGAGGAATGGAATATATTTGTGCCTGATGAAGACGACGATGATGATTAATTCCTCATCTACGCCGTGGTATAAACACCTTAATTATTTATTTCGGCAACGGAATATAATTATACAAACCACTTTAGCCACTTACACATATATCATAGACGTGATTTCACTTTCGGTCCAGTATAGTATTTGAAGTGTGCATTTTTTTGAAACTTTCCAAAATGCCATACACCAAATTGGAATATGGAGTCTAATTTGTAAAAAAACTATTGTTCTGGACTGACTAGCCTCTTGTACATGTGAAAACACGAGGCTATTCAGTGCAGAAAGTGTCATATTTTAATCTGGTGCACGAGGATATGAACTATATATTTTGAAAAGGGAACTAACCCTCAATATATTTGGGTACTGGTCATAAAGTAAACAGGTGTGGGGGTGGGGTAATAAGTAGCATAAAATTGTGTAACCTACTCTCTCCGCCTACCCCCCTCCCCATTCCATTCCCTTTAATTTATGATCAATCCCTTAATGTATTTTGAAACTGTTTCACACCTTCCCCACTTTAAGAATGTATATCATGTTTTAAATCTTTTTTTGCACACAGAAAAGCGTACAACAAAATGCCAGTTTTTTTTCTCTTTCTTTGTTTATTTATTTTTGGTATGGAATTTCTCTGCCCAAACGAATAGGCAGACTTTTGAATTTGGACCTTCCCTTCGGAAAATCCCTGAACAGTGTCATAAACTAGCAGCCCTTCACAGATTTAAGCTCATATGACCCTATTTTTCTAAATTTTATGCTAAACTATTATTTTTTTATTGACAGGTACTAAAATATGTTTATTCAAGAAAACATCCAAATAATCCCAGGCTCGTACTGGTATAACTCATCTTCAAAATTCAGAGAAAAATAATTAATTTATATTTTTGTTATATATTTTAATAACATGAACACTTTATATTTTTGAATAACTTAGTTTGAAGAAAAAGATGGAAAATTTTAATTTTAGGTTTGAAAATGTGAAATTATGAGCAAATGTTAAGAGCAAAAAATAGACATATAGGACTTTTTATCATATTTCATGAATGATTTGTAAAAAAGTAATGAAATATTTATTTGTTTTGCTTGAATTTGAGAGAACAGGATGTATTATGTCTTTCTATCTTAATAACAATTTTTTTTAAAACTGCTTTCTTGGAGGATAACTATTTAGTCAGGAGCCACAGAGCACCCTAAAAGTTGGGGGAGTGGGGTTAAGATTGAAACCACTATAGGTAAAAGTGGGGGCCTAAGGTTGGAAAATATGTGGTAAGGGGGAACTGAAGCCCCCCCTGCCCCACCCCCTCTGCAGCAAATGTTGGTTTGTTGTTGTTGTGAAAAAATAATGGTAGAGTTTTGAATGAGAGGATGAGGAAAAGAGCCATAACTATGCCAAGCAAGGCAAAAACATATTTGATGTTTCTTTTCTTGTCTTTTTCTCTCCTGCTTTTGATATCTATATTTATTTAAGCATATGTTTTGTAATTGTTTTCTCTAAGAGCTGTTTTTTTTCCTTTTTTCTTTCCCATTTTCTTTCTCTTTTTCATTTCCTTTTTCTTTTTTCATTTCCCATTTTCTTTACTTCCTACTTTACTTTGTTCCTTTGATGCCAAATGATTGCCATAACCAAGGGTGGATCCAGAAAGAGGGGGTGAGGGGGCTAAAGCCCCTCTTCAGCAGACTCGTACCCAGTCGCTTCTCTTGTCTTATTGATCTCACGCTGTGGTTGATGGGAAGGATTTAGTGAGTTCCCGGTGCATCAGGGGAAGGACGAAAGAACCACCGCGCGCAAAATAGCCTGGAACAAATGATGACTGGGTACGAGTCTGCCTCTTCAGCACAAAACAAAACAAAACTGAAGAATTTGATGCTTTTTTTGTTTTCCATTGTTGACAAAAGAAACTCAATTAGCCCCCCCCCTAAATTCAATTAGCCCCCCCCCCTAAAATTTTGGCTGGATCCATCCTTGATAGCATTCTGTATTTCGGGTTTAATAAAAAAGAGCATTAATTTATTCTGCAGACCCTTAAGAATTCTCAATTGTTTTCTTCAAGTGCCTTTTTTACTTTTTTTTCCCCACCTTTTCTTTCCCTTTCATTTCCTTTTTCTTTTCTTTTCTTTTTTCTTTGCTTTCATTTATTAAAGTATTATGTGTTCTTCATTGATGGATTAAACATTAATTTTAACAATTGATGTAAAAGAACATCGAAAAAGATCATCTCTTGGTCCTGCGTGATCTAATTTAACACCGAAGACTTGATATATAGTTTTCCACAGCTTGGTTTTCGAAGCGGAAACTTAAATTTCGTGTGAATGACACATTTTGGAAACATTGCATCGTGACACTTCAGAGGCTTCTGAATAATCAAAGTGCTTGAGAAAGCCATAGTTGAGAGTGCTGCACTGTGCGTTGAAAACCGAATTAGATGGTGCTTGTTGCCAGCACTGATAAAACAAAACTTTTTTTTACTTTCAAGGAACTGGCGCTCCTCGATGGTCGTTTCTGTTGTCCCACAAATTGTATCTATTTTTATCATGTTCCTTGTGCCAGAGTCACCACGATGGCTTCTACTTCAAGGGCGCGTACAAGAAGCCGAAGGCATCATCAATGAAGCTGCAAGTGCCACGGACTATCCATTCCAAAGATACCCCTCAAAAATCCAGTGGTCCCAATGCAAAACCGGTGGCACACCCGAAAACGTGTCGCTGCTGAGTATTTTTGAAAGGTGGTGGTGATATCTTTCATCGTCAGTGGAATAGGATACTTTGGGATATCGATGAGTGTTAGTCGATTTTGCCCTGTCGGGTTTCGTAGAGGTACCGTTGTACCTACCTTAATCGCACCGGCAGACAAAAGTCGAACTTTATTTTCACGTTTGGAGCTGCAATAGCATGCTGGTGGTGCACGAGGCTTCAACAAGCAGAATTTGTCAATTCCATGCTTGTCACATGTGCAGCCTTATTTGGCAAGTTCTGTGTTTCTGCAACAAATGCAGTTTTATATACCTATGCAGCTGAACTATATCCGACTGTTGTTCGAAGCATGGCTCTTGGAGTACCGACAGTATCAAGTCGTATTGGCGCCATAGAAGCACCATTTACAGTTCTTCTCGACAACCAAAACAAGTCAACTCCAATGTGTATCATCTCCATAGTTACTTTATTCGCCGTACTTGAGTAGTTCTAGATGGCAGCAAAGAAGGCAAAACTCCTGGTATTTGTCAAATAAGAGCCTTGATTTGGTGTCCGAACCGCGGAGTTAACGCAAAGAAGCGTTACGACCGCACCAGGACTCAGTTGTATCCACTGGATAAAGTGTTCATCCTTTGCATGGAGCTATCAAACTTTCGAACAACCGGACCAAAAGAGATATACTGGTAAATGCCATCGACTTTCTTTCGTTTTCTCACTGGACTCTGAAGACTTCCGCTCAGGCTGTCAAAACGTCAGTTACCACCACCAACAGTCTTTCTCAAAACTACTCACTCAGACAATCACTTTCACAACAAAATTCTTGTTGTTCGGAAGTGTATGCAATTTATATAAAAAAGTGGACACATCGACCAACAACAACAACAACACATCGACCTAATCAGTGTGTTAGTCTTTTAATAACAAATTTTGTGAAATAGAGATACCGTTGTAAATAAGAAGCACTTTGACGAAAGTTTAAAATTCCTGAAATGGTCGAGTTAGTTATAAACGGAGTGTTGCGGCTGCAAATCGCGCCAGTCAGACGTTTGAAATATTCTCCTGAATATTTTAGGATAAGCAAATATTTTACCAAATAAATTTTTAGCAGAAAAGAGACGAAAATTTCGACATTATCGTTTTACCTATTAAATATATATATCTTCATTATATGTACAATAAAACCTGAACAAATCGTATATTTATATACTGATATTTAACATGGTATAGAATTTTGTTCCAGTTTGCGATCATTCCATAAGGTTCTTTTATGATGACTATTCCTTGCGCAAGCGCACAAGTCGTTGTGCGTTGCATTGTGGGTTACGTAGTGATTCTTCAAGTAGGTCTCTGCTTTAATTTAAAGTTTGACGAGCACAGGTGTTTTCTAGTTGTTGGGTTGTAACTGCAAATATCAATCTCATCACGTTACTTTAGCTCCAGAGAATTAAGAAATATATATATGAAGGTCATGTAGGGCGGAATTCATAGTTAAAGCTAAGATCTACTCAACATCTTCAAACATTGTCCAAATCCCCCTTAGAATGATTGCAAACCACCTAATAAAATTGGCTCTCTAGATATTTCTATCACATGTAATATTTGACCTCAGGACTCTATTCCGTGTACAGTGCTTTGTCTTGTTCGTCGTGTTCTGAGAGGAATTTCTTTGCGTCTTTGGTTTGTCTTTATCGTGGATTTTTGAGGAGCGTCAGAAATTGCTACATTGTTTTCAATTTGTTTCAGAGGTTGTCGTGCTATCGGCGCGTGAACTTCATTCGAACTGTCAATCACGTTGTCAATAGCAACGGGCTCTATCTCCATGGGTTCTAAGTCGTCCTCGAAAAATGCCTTGTCGTGGCTTTGTCGTAAGATACTCGGCGTCGACGTTGAACGAGCATATTCTTCAGAAGCTAAAAACGAAGAATCACCCAATTGCCTGTTCAACATACTCCTCTTGTCAAGAGGACGAAACTCATCAAAGAAGCAATCTTCGTCATCCATGACGTCATCGAGCACCAGGTCCCCCTCGTCCTCCATGTCGCCGTCGTAACCACTTTCAGAAAAACAGCTTATCAAACTAGTATCCAGGAAGCTGTCTTGATTGATGGGAGTAAGATTGGTCATCGAAGGCTGTGATTTTAGTCTGTTTCGCTCTAGACGAAGACTTAGAGGAACAAGATAACTCCTTAGTTCTTCTCGACTTGGAATCTGGATTTTAAAAAATAACGATTTGAATCAGCAATCGCTTTAAAAAAGATGCACAATGAATAATAGAAACAGCTTACATGAGATATTTAGCATAAACATTTCGCGCAAAACGTTTCTCACCTTAAATTCACTGACTTTGGAAAAGCGCTCATCAGAATACCTGTGAAATAAACATGTTAAAATCTCAGCTAATTCAAAAACGCACCAAGAAATAGCACATTTAACAGATAAAAAAGTCATTAAACATAGTAGATATTTTGAAAAACAGCACACGATGTGATCGAGATTAGGTTACTTTTAAAAGGCGAAATTACACGGAGCGCTCTTCTCTGCAACTTGTCGTGCAATAGCGATGCGACAGAAGTTGCATGGAGCATTGCAGCGTGTAACCTACAGCGCACTTTTAAAAAATTGTTTCGAGACAAGTTTCCACTCTTGGCAACGATTGCATCTCCATTGCACCGTGTAAACACTCTTGCAACTTGTGTCACAACGCTGTTGAGAGACAAGTTGCAAAGAAAATTGCTCCATGTTGCGCCTTTAGTCTTTTCTGAGTGGCCAACATCGTGTGTGTGTGTTTAAAGAAATACGATGCACTCACCGGTGGCTTTACTTATTAAACTCTTTGGTTTTTTTTGATGTTTAAAAATTCCTTATATTTGATTCAAAAGTCCCTTGACGCACTGTAAGTTTTGGTTATTTCTTTAATTTTTAATTTTTTAAATTTTCTTTAACTTCTTTATTTTCTTAAACTTCATAATTTCACTTACTTTTCCTTGATTGCCTTTAGTTTGACATTTCTATGGTCGATTGGAGAATCATCTAGCAAACTATAAGAGAAAAGTAGCACTACTTGATTAGTCCAGTGCTAAATGAAGAGCACATGCTTTGAATCACCATAACAACTGTAACCACGATGACCATGGCACTTTAAGTAAGAGCACTTACCATTTTTGGTGTAAGAAGAATGTGCTTTCTAGTAAATCTGTCATCCGAAGTCCACACATCTGTGGCATGTGGAGTGGCCATGGTAAATCTAGCGAGAAATGACATGCAAAAATTAATGCACCTTGCAGTATGTGGACCAGGTTCGTGCTGAGGTAACCACTTACAAATTCAAGGACTATTCAAGGAGTATACAAGGACCCAAAAATGTATTTTCAAGGAGTATGTTCAGCTAACTATGCCAAGGTTTTACACAATGTTTGCACATGGCCGACTTTCAGATTGTCCAGTCTTTCTTCTATAGATCTATTTCAGAACCATGCAAGAGTTGGGGGTAAAACGTCATCTCGCTTCAGGTTTATTTATTTTTTTATTTTACCTATTTTTTGAATTGCTCGAGCGAGAAGTAAACAGGAGGCAGCAACAGTTGAAGGAGAAAACCTGGAAAATCAAATTAAAATTGTAAAAAATCAAATGAAAAATAAATATCATCATGCTTCTTTCTTAGTGTACTATACCTTCCAAATTCAGTATGTAATATAGTTAAGTCTGCAACATACGATGCTAGACACTCTGTTGTGCGATCAACCTGAGACAGAAACCAGAAACCATTTTTTAGCTATTATTCTTTCTGATATATCATTATAAACTCAATTGAAGAATCGTTGTCAGATTGCCAGAAACATAAAATATAAAATATGAAACCGAAATGTGCTGTCTTTGAATCGGTGTAGGATGCCAAACGGGTATTAAAACCAGTGGATGATGCCACAGGTTGCCGGTCACAGCATGCATCTAATTAACGTACTTCCCATGTGCCATTTTGGTCTCAGCTTCTATGTTCTATGTTTCTGAAGCCGACAACGATTCTTCAATTGGTTGTATCTTTAGATGATTGTACTTACAGCTGCTAAATTGCTGAAAAGTTTGATAAAGTCTGGAGTAGTGAGAACCTAAGAAAAACATGGAGTACAGGGTGAATTTTTACTTTTTACCACAAACAATGTGTGCATGCATTGAATATGTGCAAGTTTTCTTGTTAATAAAATACCAAGGCTCGTAAATCAGTTAACATACTTACCCTAACTTGCCCTCGAACACATGACATCACTTCCCCCATCATTCTATTTTTTTTCAGAGAGAGAGACAAAAAACAAAGAAAGGATGTGAGTTCAAGTGCTTGTTATAAAAGCAAAACATACTTTTTCATAGCATTATTCTATTTGTTTCTGTCAGAGGAGAGAAAGGAAAAAGAAAGAATGTGAGTTGAAGTTATGTAGGGAACTCTTTAATTCGTAATGTTAGAGACTTCATTAATGGTATATGAGAGTAAAATTTGTTGAAACATGTGAAGTTGTGAAATCTCAAGTTATGTGCTCATGGATAAAGATAGACAACTTTGCTTTGTAGCAGTTATTATTAGAGGGGGAGGGGAGGTCTTTCCTGGAAATACACTAATACAGGCTATGGTAAAGAATATTTTTCTAATCTATGGACAGAATGCAATCTGAAACAAATCAATACTACTAGTTTACCTTACAACTTCTTCATATTTATACGTATTGTCTGTAAGCCAGGCAGCTTCTCTTATAGTAACTATATCCTTCCCTTGAAACCTGACATCACAAAAAAATATATATATATATATATGTTTAGAAAATAATTAAATGAAATGCGTCACTTTGTCTGATCAAGTTCACTGGTCTGATAAGACTACGTTTTCAAAATATGGTTTTTCATGCACACACCAGTGTCTTTGCTATTTTGAAAACATGCTTGTGTCATTGGTTTGGCATCCCTGCCCTCAATACTTAAATAAGTTTGCTATTTTCCACTAACCAACAGTTATGTAATATACTCAAACCTCGAACTCCATTAGAGAGTTAACTTGAATCTTATTCCTTAGATATCTTCTAGTTTTCATTATTCAAAAGAATGTAATAGGTAAGCATACCTTGCAGCAATCAAAATGCAAGTGATTCCTAGTAGCTGTAGTTCAGATCTCTGAACTTTTCTTCTCATTATAAACTGGTCAACACAGTTGACAGCAATGTGAACAATTTCACTTGAAAAATCCTGTGAAGAAATATATATTTTATATAATATTAAAGGATTAGATTATCTCAAATTTCAAACTATTTAGGAAAACATTGAACTTAAGTTCAATATTAATTACCTTCATAACTGCTACTTCAACAAGCCAGTCTACTAAAATACACCTTTGAAAGAAAAAAAATCATTATCACATAGTGTGCAATATATAATACTCAGTATATTATTAATTTCATTTCCCCATCCCATACTCGTTTCCTAATATTATCATCATCCCATCATTTAAAAACATCATCCCATCATACCCTGTTAGGCAGCACAGTTAGGATTGGGTGGCAACTGGGTCACACATTTCCTACCCTACTAATCCTAATCCCTTTTGCAACCCAATGCAGGCTATAAACAGCGAAAAATAAGTTTTTTTAATATATTGGAAATAATTCATGATCAACTGCTTACCTCATTGTGCTGTTCAGCTCAGTTTGAAATGAAAACAGTCTATGTGCATTCATGGCTTTCGATCTTGCAACAAACTTCACATTGAAAAGAAATAAGTATTATTTCCCATGGTAGTACAAAATAAATATATAAAAAAATATATCAAGTAATGACCAGACAACAAACGTTGAACCAAAATTGGCACTCATTGGGCAAGACAGTCCTCTCCAGTCAGTCTATTGCAAACAGCCATTCTTGGTAATTGAGCAGTTTATGATCCTGTATTAGATCAATGGTGGCTTTTTAAACTTGTAAAATTAAATCTTTTAACTCAGCCATGGCTGGTCCCAAGTCTAGATGAGAAAAGGAGGAGGGGTAGGCGAAGGCCTAGGGACCCTTCCCTGTAAAAACTAAAACCGCTGTAGAAGCATCACCAACAGAGAAACATTCAGATGTTGTTGATGGCCTATACCCCAAAAGGGGTGTACTTAAGTTAGAGCAAATGATTTTGGGGCAGAATCTTCATAATATTTAGTACCACAAATCCCTTGTGCTACTATTGCAAGATTGTTTTCTACAGTCTTTCTGAATTCGAACAAAGGTTCACTTAAAAACAACTAATCAATTTAAAACTGGAAAAGTTCATCTCGGCAATATACCTACCCCAGTTAAAAATTCAGAAACTTGTTCTTTTGTAGCACCTCCAAGATTTCCAGCTGCATATTCCATAGCCAGCATGAGCTGAGCTTCTATATTGTCACTGCTTGCGATGTCACGCAATTCCCGAACACTTTGCAAAGTCAAAGAAGGTTCCAATGATCGTTCAGTTGATTTGAGTTTCCAGATTTCAAAAGCTGCATGATAAGATCCAAGTCTCTTGGCTTTTTCTAGCCATTGTATACTTTCTTCCTTCTTGTTTGCATCCTTTTATAAACAAAAAGTATAAAAGTATAAATTAGATTAAGATTTTAATCATCTGCAATCCTTGGCTGAAATAATCAGTGGCAAATTTGTTTAGTAAATCACAAACGATTGAAATCACTGTTGCTGAATTGAGATTATTTTCACATACCTGATGTAAGCTCATAATTTTTCCAACACAGTATAGAAGAGATTTATTCAAACAGTCATTAGCCTGTAAATAAAGCACCAGGAACAATTTTATAACTGGATGATTTATATTTGAATCATGGCTAACATCATCATTATTATACAGTTATCATATTATTAGGATTATAAGGATAATTGAGTTTTGTAATAAATTGTTCTTCTCCCCCCCCCCCCCCCCCCCCTTCTCCATACACAACTTTTTTACTTGATTGTTTATTAGTATTGAAAACCTCTGTTGGGATGTACTAGTAAACTAATTGCATATACGCCTGGTGAAACAATGATTTTTCCAGGAAAGAAAACCTTGAAAAAGACCTTGATATAAAGACAGAGAACAGCATATCAAAAACACTTACTACACATGCAGCATCCAAACTACTGACACGACTTTTTGAACTAACAAGTTTGTAAAGAAGAGAATAAATAAACTTTCCCCCCAATCCAACTTACCTCAGAGCCAGAACAATATTCAAACATATTATTGAACACACAAGCTTTACAGCACACTCCACTTGGAGCCCAAGGAGGACGAACAAAAAACCAGGTAAATGGAGTTCTGTTGGCAAGAGACCTCTCGGCCATGCAGAACAATTCAGCAGCAATTTTGCCATTCACTTGTGCGTTATTGGTGCTATTACGTTTGTCTTCTGTAACTGGAGGAATTAGTAAAGAAAAATTTTTTTCCTCTAAAGGCATGAAAATATCAAATATTTAAGGAGAATACCCCCTCCCCTCCCCCACAAAAATCAAAACAAGCAGCAGATATTTCTCTCAAGTTTGCTTCAAAAATATGTTTCCAGGAATACACAACAGAAGTCACACTTTTCTTTCAGTAATTTGAGTGATTATTCGTGTAGTTTTGTGCAAGCATTCCCTTACACTCGAAAGAATTTTTTGAATGAAGTCCATTTAAAGGGAAACAATGGAAGTTTTAACGGTCAGTCATGGCTATTATAATATACTCTCATAGGAGTACTATTTGTTTATTAACATAGTATGCCAACTATACTGTAACTAATAAAACTCAAAAGGCAACGTATTCCCTGCCAAACATCCAAAGAGAATTTTCATACAAATTTCATTGTAATGGTTCGAATTTTCACGTGAATATTTATGTAACGTAAGTACGCCAAGGCTTCAGCTACATGAAACATGTCACGCAACTATTTTCAAAAATAACGGATCAGAAAAAAAAAATTTATACAACTTTATAATGACATTGAGTATTATTCGGGCTGGGAAAAGGTTGAAGGTTTGAACTGGACATGGTCTAAAACAGCAGGACTTTACGTACAAACGTAAACAAAATTTAAAAACCGCGCAAAACGGCACGATTGCTGTCCAAGCGCTGATCAAAATGTATTCTGCGTGCTTCCCAAGTAAAAACAAACCACTTACTTCCTTCATTATACAAATGAGCAAGTCCTATCTTGATTAATGCTTCAATATTACCAACATTTGCAGCTCTAAAATTAATGAAAATAAAAATAGCCGTTAAAATTCTTTTGGCCACAGGAAAACCGCAAAGCGACGCGCGGGACTTTCGAGAGCGCGTCTTTCAACGAACCTTTCTAAAACACCAAGGTTTCTTGGAGAAGGCCAGATGCCAGGGAAAGAAACTGTTAACCATAGAGAAGAAGAAGTATCTATAAGGTTTTTGAGGCTTGAGCACACCTGTTAATTTAAAAAAATGGTATATAATCATTCGAAGACGCTCTAGGTCAACGGTTCTTAACGGTCAACAACGCGCGAACTCAAGTTCTATCACAACCATAAACACATAAAAAAATATTTCATTTATGCATTACATTGTCTAAACCTTCAGACAATACGCCCTAAATATCTCACACTTACCAATCTTAAGTTTGTAAGGTCTTTTGCAGGTAAAAACTTGAGAATAAGTAGAAGGACTTCTTCCGGTAAAGAGAGCAGTGGACGCGCTCTGAATGAGCTTCGTGTGCGTCTGATACAAATACTTCTAGTTTTGATTTTCATTTGTAATACTTAGCTTAAAAACGAAGGAAGATGAGAGTAGATTTTTAAGCTAAAAGAGTAAGATCAGAGAGAATAAGAGGAGATTAAAAGAAGCTAGATGAAGAGGTGACAGCGAACACAAGTGATAAGAGCAGCTACCGTTAGGCGTTACGTGAAGCGGTTGAGCAGATCACGTGTGGGGAAATGCGGGTTGCTGATTGGTTGATAAAACAATAGGGGCATCCACTGTGATGACAGATTCGTTCCAAAAATCGTTTATTATTGAAGATTTAGTGGATGAAATAATGACCGGCCGATTTTCAATTCTACTAGCTACAATATTAAGAAGACGGTATCAACGGCTATATCAACGAGGTATATATTTCAAGAGAATCGACCTATCAAAAAGTCCATACAAAATGATTGACAGCCTAAGCTATAGCCGGCTAGAGTCTCGGGTAACTGGTTTCATCATAGTATACTGAATAGATCGAGGCCCCAAGACAATGGTTTCACACTCTGAAACGTTGGAAAGGGTTTGCAGTTTTGAGGTTGTCGGGGCGATGTTCCAAAACCGCCCTTGGTCACTATTGCTTTGCATGAAATCATACGGTTACGGATCTAGTCTACAAATCGATTTTTGGTTTATATAACCTTTTTCGCTTGTGCTAGAGCAAAAGCTAGTAGTTTTAGTTTGAAATGAAGGAACCAGTATTTTTACTTGTACTCCCTTCCATCCATCAACTTTCAACAGCGTGAATTAGAACAATTTGACTGACAGAATCCAAAACCATAAAAAGAAGGTAGCCAAATCAATCTGTCAGTAGCAGTTTTTCCCCCCTCCCCCCCCCAGAACCTCCTTTCCCTAAATACTGTATCAGCCCATGAATCTGGAGACATATCGGGAGACAGCTCTAATATAATAGGTAATTAGTTTGTTTTGCATCTGAATAGCAACTGAACTGATACAGCTTCATCATAACGAAACTTTCTTTGCAGTTTCATTGCTACTTATTGTTTAACAAAAATAGGTATGATAAATAAGCCTCACGTGGTGAACATGCACACATAAAAACCACTGAAAAGCATTCAAATTTCTGAAGTATACTACTTTATTTTGAGAATACAAACTTAGGTAGATAAAACAAAATCTGAGAGATAGTTTCGATAATTTATTACAAAATTAATGATAAAATTCGAAATAGTGAAATGATTATATGCATATGTTAGGTTTCACAGTATTTACAATATTCAGGAACTATGATCCGGTTCCTTGATTCTAAATACTCTAGCCAATGCAATACTTGCATCAAAAACATTTAAAAACATTTGCATTAGAATATACAGTAATTCTATTTACGGGCTTCCTGTGGTGAGTAATATTAGACAAAGACTGAGAAATTTTGAAAAAGTGGATGAAGACTCCTTTTTTGGTAAGTATGCAAATGTATGTCTGTCAACTATGTGTTTAGTGGAGTATATATTTGGTTCAAAACGAGCCAAAATAATGAAATATTTTCTATTGTTACATGGTCGCCATGTTGGATGATAAACGAAGTCAGAAGTTCATAACTAGAAGTGTCCATCAAGTATTGGGGTGGCGTCCGATGTGTTTTACTAATGAGTTATTTTTGGTAAATTTGACATCAGCAACGGTAGTGACCAAGCAGGGACACTCGACCAATCACATTCATCGAAATAACATGAGCTGCGCAGACGAAGTTTAAAATCCAAAATGGCAGCGGATAAGACGTCACGTGCGAGTTGGTGAGCTGTTTATGAGTGAAATTTCAAATACTTTCAAAGGGCACTTTTGATGGATTGAGCCTTACAAGGGGAGGGAATAAAGAGAGGTTTACTCATGTCCCGGCCCTTCGCCACTATTTTCCTAATTGTCCGCTTCCTTGTACGAACGGCATACGCAACCAAATGCAATAAAATGAGTTATTGAGTTACCGTTCACGTACAAATATTATTTAACGACTGTAAATTTATTAGTTTGGTTATAGTTATCGCCAGAAATCTGGCCTTCAGTCTCAGGTTCCTTGGGGGAATGGATTGAGACGGGTCATCTTGGACCAACTGAATAAACAACATATTAATGTCAAGAGCAACATATTTTCCGTTTCATATACTATTAAATGGATGGAAATGATCAGCCATCCCTTCCCTACAATTTTCATTACATGTAAATTATTCAAAGTCGCTAGTTCGTGATTGAGTAATGAATTGAGAACGGATTGATTCGATTGATTGATTGACTAAGCACCCTAGTATTGGCTGTGTCACCACGTGGTGGTGGAATAGCTTAGAATCGACGGTAGTTACGCCCTGCGTGAGTTCGCGAATGGGTCGAGTGTCTTCTTGAGAAATGACTAGTGATCTTCTCCGACAGTCCCTGTAATAAAGTATTGCGACATACATGAAAATGGCGTATTGTTAATGAGAAAGAAATTGAGATGAAAATACAAATAAAGGACAAATAAAAAGTTGAATGAATGAATGAATAAAAGGCAAGTGACGATAAAAAAACCTTAGCCGGAGAATAGGAGGGTAAGAGGCAACTGAAGAAAAGACAGATCACTGAGAGAAATAGATGAAAGCATTGAGAGACGAACAGACAGACATGATGATAGGCGAATGGACGGATGGACAGCCAGATACATAACCGTAAAGAAGGTCAGACAGAAACACATGAACAGCGGGACAGACAGACAGATAATTCAAGCACAGCTTTGATGTGAGCAACAAACAAATGAAATGAAGCAACAAAACTAACTCGTGCTAGTAATATTCCCTAACCTTTTTATTTCTTTTGTCGTGTTCTCTCTGAAAAAAGTTCGTCCCAGTAGAATATCTTTCTTGCTTGGATTTCTCTTTAACTTTCTTAACCTGTAAATAATGTAGTTTTTAGCTCCCTACGATCATTTAATATCCTTAGGTTTCGGAGGGATGGAGAGGGTTCATTTCTTCGTGTCTTATTTTCCCTTTCTTTATAAATGACAAGAAAATGAAAAGGAAGCCCACTTTAGGTAGTCCACGCTGTTAATATGCAAGCAGAAGACGAGATGCGAGATAAAGGAAAATCATGTAAGAAAGATAAAATGTGGCCAAGTAACCGACTTGCAGTTTTTGTCCGTGCTAAAAAAAACACACAAGTTCGATAAATTTCTATATACTTTACGACATTCCTAAAGACCCCTTGAACTAAATTTCGACCCGAGGGACAAAACAATGGAAAATATCGATCGCAGGGCACAAGGAACCCAAGACGGCAAGATTAGGAATTAGTGCAAGTAGTCTCTTCACACTGTTTTATTCAAGTGGGGTCCCTGTGTAATAGAGGGTATCACTGACCTTTCCTTTATCCAACTCTTCGTCCCAGGAATCATGCCGTCGTTTTCTGCTTCCGCCTGAGTTATCACCGTTATCATAACTATCCACGTAACTCTGGTCTCCTTCCCATGATGATACTAAAAACAAGCATATTCACAGTATCAGTTTAGTTTCTAGAGCCTTCATTGAGACTGCATTGAGCCTTCATTGAGCCTGCATTGAGACTGCATTGAGCCTGCATTGAGCCCGCATTGCGCCTGCATTGAGACTGTATTGAGCCTGCATTGAGACTGCATTGAGCCTGCATTGAGACTGCATTGAGCATGCATTGAGCCTGCATTGAGACTGCATTGAGCCTGCATTGAGCCCGCATTGCGCCTGCATTGAGCCTGCATTGAGACTGCATTGAGCATGCATTGAGACTGCATTGAGCATGCATTGAGACTGCATTGAGCCTGCATTGAGCCTGCATTGAGCCAGCATTGAGCCTGTATTGAGACTGCATTGAGACTGCATTTGTTTGGTTTCCGTCAATAAACAAAGGAAAATGTGTAATGTCTTCTTCTAGCAGCAAGTAAAAGAGCAGTCATTGTCGTCAAGTAATTTTTTCAGTTCTAGTTTTATTTTATTTATTTTTTATTTTTTATTTTTTATTTTTTTAAGGCGTCTTGCTGTTTTAATAGCTGAAAAGAGTAGTAACTGAATTTGCTGTTCTTTTCCATGGAAACAATGTATATCATCAAACAGACAAGATATTTATAATAACGACTTGAATTAACACTGGATAAAAACGTGATCATACGGTGCATGATCGGAAAATCAACGAAAAACAAAAACATGTAGTTCTTATCAAATCGGAGACGACCGATTGAGAAAGTGTAAAAACATTCAGTAAATACCGCATATTTTTGTGCTAACATTCTTATTATCATTAGTATCATAATCATCTTTCGTAGCGCCATAAGTCGCAGAAGGCCCCTGAGTTGGTGGCTGGGGAGAAGGCTAATAGGACACAGTCGTAAAAAATGATATGAGGGAAAATTAATAAAAAAAGGAAGATACCTACCATTTGCACCATAACCAGCCAATCCCTTGCCACGCTCAAGTTGATTGACAGTTGAAGTATCACGTGATCCATCCCACGTGGTTCTTCTGGGTTTATCCTGTCGATCTCCATCATAAACTACTACTGGAACCTCTGGAAATACCAATAATTCTTGTTACATTAGGACCTCTGTTAAGCGACCAACCTCTATTAAGCGGCCAGTAGTCAAAGTCTCAAGAGGGCTTAAATTAATTTATGCCTCCATTAACCGGCCAACCTCTATTAAGCGGCCAGTGGTCAATGTCCCAGAGAGGGTTTCTGTAGCGATCAACCCCTATTTAGCGACCACTTGACTATTCCCTAAGGGTGGATACTTTACAGAAATTCAACTGTAGTAAATGCAGACTTTACCCACCCCTCCCCCTGTAAGGAATTAGAAAGAAAACAAGGCGGGACTGTGCTCATGACTCGAAAATCAATTAATCAAAAGGCAACGAGTTTTACCTTTTTTCTCTTTTTTGGGAAAGTATTTTTCGTTTTGGTTATGATCTTTCTTCGCATCCTCATGTTGACTGGATGAATGTGAGCTCTCATCGCTGCTGTAATCTACTAGTTTTCTCCGTTTTTCCTTTGAATCCTCTTCGCATTTCTTTTTGTGCTTTTTATTTTTTTCTTTTTCATCCGAAGATGATTCTTCTCCCAAAAGCTCTTTCTTTTCCTTAGGTTTTTCTTTTTTCTTCTTCTTTTTGTGTTTTTGTTTTTTCTTCTTTTTCTCTGTGTTTTCCTTGCTTTCTTTCTTATCTTCCTCTTCATTGGTTTCGGATCGTAATTTCTGATATTTGTCTTTCGTTTTTCTTTTTTCCTTTTTTCTCTTCTTCTTCGCATTTTTTTTGTCCTCGGGAGAACGTTCAACCCAGTCCTCCTCGTCTCTTACAACATCACTATTTTCTGTACTTGTTTCGGTACCAGACTTCTCACTCACGGTCCAACCCGCATGCTGTCGCTCAGGAAGCTTTGGACCAGGAGTCGGCAGCTTTTTGTCCTTGACAGCCCAGTCCCCTGTCTTACCCATAATGCTCGAGGTGCTGCTAGCGTCTGACTTAAGAGATGAAGGAGATGGCTGAGGAATAAGTGTGCCCTTGGGAGGTGGGGACATTGGTCCATAAATGTGGTTATTGTTGAACTGAGGTGGCATGGGTGTGACCTTCCAAGGGGTTGTTGCCTTTGCTGGTGATGTCATACAGGTTTCACTTGTACCTAAAACAAACACGGTGGTGTAAACATATACCTATACAGTATGCTCATAGCTATACTCCCACTCACATATTGTAAAATCCTGGTCATAAGTGCACTCCTCTCAGTCATAAGCCCACTTCAGGAATCTTCTGTGTACTTCTTGACTAGGAAGATTAAAGGAAGTAATGACCGTTTTCTTTTCATCCTAAGCCCTTTTTTCCTACCAGATATACGCTCCCTAAATATAAGCCCTCTCTGTTATAAGCCCATAAAAAAAACCCTTAGGAATGAGTATAAGTCTGGAAATTTACAACATAATCTCCATACCTATCTCCTTGCCTACACCCACACATACCCATCTGCCTATTCCTCTATGCTTCTATCAATTGTCACCCCTCCTCAAGGAACAGTTTTCTGTTCCATTTCACTCACTTTGATTTGGAGTCGATTTGGATTCTTTCAGCACATCCTTGGCTTGCACACTCCTTGGAATAAACAGTGGTGTTGGTCTTGTCTTCTTGGTAGGTGATTGATCTTTTGCATTTTTTCTGACAGGAAAGCTTACTTCAACAGGCTCCGGTGGTTTTAAATGTGCCTTCACCCCTGGGATTTCTTTATTATCCTCTTTATTCTGTTCTTGTTTTGTAGTGGCAACATATTCTGTATAACTCAAAGGACCATCCTTTGACTTATCTTTCTTGGTCGACGTGACACCCAGGTTTTTGGGTACCTCCTCTTGCATTTTGCTACCCAAGAGTTTTGATGCTTCTTTAACTTTTGTGGGCTGTGCAGAAACCTTAGTTGAAGTTTTCAGCGTAAAACTGAGTTTCTGTCTCTGATCAACAGGGATGACTGATGGACTGTTGGGTGTGGTCACCGTTGCCTTGGTAATGGTTGAAGTTGGTGTGGAAACACCTTTGGACTGGATGCCATTACGAGCAACTGGAGTACCAACATCTATGAAATAGAAATTTCATTTTGTTAATTTTATTGCTAATAATTCTCTATTTCCTTTACACCCAGAGAATTCTTTTAATAGTTTCTTTTCTTTTTATATTCAACCCCATTACTTTCCATTTCTCATAGGGAATACAACATTTGGATAAGAAACTTTTTAAACATGATTCTAATATAAATGGTATCATGACAGGGAACAGAGGAACAGAGAATTTACATCACTAGAAACCCTGCCTTACTTACAGAGATTTCTCCTTCCAGAGAAAGAAAGGAGAGAAAGAGGAAATGTCTGCCAGGCTGGGCACTGAAACCCATACTAGGGATTTGGTTACATGCAACATGTTCATGCATTATTGTTTTTCATGCTCAAAAGGACCCTTTGTACTTCAAACGACATACAAGGAATGACAAACTTACCATTTTCTTTGATGATTTTTGGAAAGGTTCCACTCTGAAAACCTGATGGCTTTGTGGCTATTGGAGAAAATGGTTTCTTTTCCTGTAGAAAGAAAATTGAAAATGAGTCACAACTAAAATACTTAAAACTACTCAAAAAGGGCAAAAGTGTTAAAGCAACATTATGGAAGAGTGAAGGAAAAGTAAAGGGCGTATACAGAGGTAACCAATCATGATGTACAATAAACCAGTAGCATAATTACATCTTTGAAGTCCATACCTGTCACCAAAGATGGTTAATGTTAAAAAGCAATCTCCTATTCTCTGCCACTTTTTAACATCAGTGCACCATTAAAATGGTCAATACGACCCCCTCTTCCCATTCTAATGTCCTGGCAATGGGCCTGTGTCTGCTCAAATACTGGTAATGGTCCCAATTGGCTCAATTGGAATTATTCTCCACCAAGATTGGTTAACTTCAATTGAGTGTTTCTGGTTGGAGTTTACACACAGGAAAACAAGATTATCTCACCTGCTCTGTTTTACTTTGGGAAAGCTTGGAGTAAAACAAGAGGTACGCTTGTTGAGAGAGAACATTGCTGAGACTGACTTGTCGAACCTGTAACATAATCATTATATATTATAAGGATTGACAGGGTATATATATATATATCACCTAAGTTTATATTTATCTAGCAGGGTACAAAACTATAGTGGTTGTCACCTCTTGGTTGGTTGAAAATATGGCATAGCCAACTTACAGATCCAACCCTGAAACAACCTTGGGCTGATTAAAGTCAGGGCAGGAGTAACTTAAAGATCAAACCATAAAACAACCTCTAGGCTGATGAAAGTCAGGACATGACCAAGTAGCAGATGGAATTGCATTTTAGCTGGAAAGGTTTTTCAGACGAAGGAAAACCAGAGAATCTGGAGAAAAGTCCTTTTAGAGACCTTACGAACCCTACTCACTTGTGATGCCAAGTCCAAAACAGAACAGAACAGAAGTTTATTGCTCTTAATCAAACCCAAGAGCACAAAGTTGTGAGGGAAGTGTATTTTTACTACAGTACACTAAATTTTAAGGAGTTGAGGCATCAAGGTTTTCAATACATCATCTACTCACCACAGAATCATTCATATTATACCAGCTGTTGTTGGATGCTCTAACATAACAGTAGTAATGTCCAGAATTGCTTGAGTAACCAGAATGAACCAATACAGCATACAGTCTGTACCTTAGAGGTGAACCCTATCAATATGGGGGAGAGAGAGGTAATTTTATTTCACCCATGAAGAATTTATTATTTTCTTGTGTCAAGATGTGTCTTAATTAACTAAATTTTGATTACACAAGAGATAACTAGCTAAAAACTAGTGTGAGCTGCGTCAGTGTTTCTAATGAAACAGTAATGATAAAAGGGTAAATTTTACACCGTGAAAAGATGAAAAAACTTACTGACATTTCAGATGCTAGTCCTTTGTAAGAATTTTTTCATCTTTTCGTTACTATAATATGATTACAGGAGGCACATCAAACCCAGGTGACCATGGGGAATATTCAGGATTTGCCAAGAGAGAAAATCTAATGGATTAATACTCCATTTTTGACTGAAAGCCTAACAGGATTTGCAAACCAATTAATAAGCTACTGTTAGATTGAATTAGAATTTGGAAGTTGATTTTGGCAGAAGGAGAAAAAACTAGAGACCCTGAAGAAAAAACCATGAAGCACAGGAGTGAACCATTAAACAACTCTCTCCACATACAACACCAAGCCCAGCAGGACTCAAACACAGGCGGCATTGGTGAAAGGCGAGTGCTTTCAATGCTATGCCAGCCAAGTTCTCCACTTACAAATAGACGGTTGATTGATGGGAGGAGATAAGAAGGAAATGAAAGATGATTTAAAGCATCTAGACACCTCCTTGGCAAAATTACATATGACTTTTCAAAAATCGTTTTTTAAGAAACCTCCACTTTTATTTCTTGTCAAGAACTTCAATACTTCAAAGGAAATCTGAAAGCACTAGTCAAGAACAAATCCTACTACCACCAACATCAAATCCAAGAGTTGCTTAGGGTGTGGGTGTTGATTAACAGATCATTACCAGACATTACCTTTGCATTGGTCATGAATGGCCTCAGGTCAAGGTATTCAGTATATTGAACCTCTTTTGTTACTTTACCACCAAATATGTGATTGGAGTCAAACCTGTGGATGAAGGAAGGATGAGAACAGCTATCAGGAATGAAATGTGAGGATAATATACCAACCAATTTGCTATAGTTATCATTAATACCACCATCATTGTCCCAACATCTATTATCATCACCATCACCATTATCATCACTATCATCTTCATTATCAATACCACCATCATTATAATATCATCATCCTCATCATCACCATCATGAAGGCCATAAGCTAGATAACTCACTGGGTTAATGTGTCACCCTATTTAAATAAAGTTTATTGTAATGTATCATAATCATGAATCAATGCATCATAATCAATGCATCATAATCAATGCATCTTCATTTTCATTATCACCACTGTAATCATTATCATTATCATCACCATTACCATAATCATAATCATCACATTGTATCATTCCTACCTTTTCAGCTGAAGAGTAAGAATACTTGGGTGTCGATGGATTAATACTTGCTTATGTGCAGGGACCTTCTTTTTGCACCTTAATGAACATCATGAAAAACCATTACGAATTAAAAATAAATATCAAAAGACATTTAAAAAATGATGTGCATCCTTCACATCTAAAGAATGATATTAATCAGCTTATTTAAAATAAAATCATGTACATACTTTAAGCAGTAATATGAGTTGTCTCCGTCAAGACGATCTGGTTTGCATGAACGTTGCAGTGCACGGATAATAGTTGGGGAATGCTGTGGAAGTGACAAAAATGACTGTTGAGCTGCTAAGCCAATGAGATCGTAGAGGAACTACTGAAAACTTTATGGGATAACTGCACACTTCCCCTAAAAGCCACTCACAATAACTGAGGAGCACCCTAAACAGTGGGGAGCTAAGTTTGAAAAAATAATACTTAGGATGCATAAGTTAGTGCAGAAGTCTGGGAATGGGGGGAGGGGGGAACGTGGTAGAGACTTAAGTGCATACAAAAAAGTCTGTCCAGGTCTGTCTGTCTCTAAGCAAAGACTGTGGGCCTATTGTCCAACTAGCAACTGAGTCATAGGGGGTGGGGGGCAGGGAATGGTAGAGACATCAGTGCATATAAAAAACGTCTGTCTGTCTGTCCATAAGCAAAGAGTGTGGGACTATTGTCCAACTAGCAACTCAATCTCCTGAGTCATAGTAAGTATGACTGATTGCAATGTTAACAAAGATATAAAGCATAATAATATAGGGTAAATACCTTAATATCAAGAATGATTTCCATCAATGGATCAAAGGTGTTTGATGTATTTTGGCACATTAGACATCGAACTGTACAACAATAACAACAAAATGGTCTAAATGGATAGCTTTGTTAAGTTTTGCAGGAGAAAACCTGAGAAAATGGGGGGGGAACGCAAATCAAGGGAGACATAAAAAAACTCTGCTTACAAGTGATTCCAAGTCCAGCAAATATAAATTGGAATCCCAGAAAAGAGAGGTGAGTGTACTACCACTAAACCACCCCTATTTTTTGTGCCCATAGAAAGCTTACCTTGGCTTCTATAGTAGCCACCAAATATTCTATGGATGAGTGTTGTTTCTCTGGTTGCCCTATCGAGTCTGTTAAACAAGTAAAACCAGTCAAACTCATAAAAACAGAAAATATGTGTGGAATAAATTATCATAAAAAATCTCAGCTCCAGGTTAGAAGTATGAGAAATATATGCTTCCAGATATGATTATTATTATTATTATTGTTATTGTTATCATTATCATTATTGTCATTATCATTATTATCACTATCACTATCACTATCACTATCACTATCACTATCACTATCACTATCACTATCACTATCACTATCACTATCACTATCACTATCACTATCACTATCACTATCACTATCACTATCACTATCACTATCACTATCACTATCACTATCACTATCACTATCACTATCACTATCACTATCACTATCACTATCACTATCACTATCACTATCACTATCACTATCACTATCACTATCACTATCACTATCACTATCACTATCACTATCACTATCACTATCACTATCATTTTTGCGATGGGCCAGAGGCGTCTAATGTCTATTCTTTGGGGCACTTATTATATGGTTCAGAGATAAGACTTACTTTTCAGGTAGGCCATTGAGAGTACTTTTCTGTAAACCATCAATGACATATCGCAGAAACTCGTGAGCATCTTCTTGATGGCCAAATCTTAAATGCTTTGCAATATCTGGTAAAAACATACAGCTAGGAATCAGAATGGCAAATGAAACCTTTCCGATGTAAAAATATATTTGTTGGTATGCTGCATCTATTTTTTTTATTTAACCAACCTCCAATTGCTTTTCTCATGCCCACCCTCTGAGGGTCACACCTTTTTATTGTGAAAGTAATGTTTTCCCATTACAGACCATGTGTCATTCTATTGAGAACAAGATTCTTTGCAAAACCGTTAAACAAAGAAAATGCTACTCTAAGGCATGACAGGTGGGCTGTTTGCAAAACCGTTAAACAAAGATATGTTATTCTAAGGCATGACATGCGGGCTGTAATAAGAGCATTCATTACATCCACAGCAAGCCCAAAACATTTCCTATCAGAGTATTATGCATAGATCTGTGGTTACTTACTTCGAAGCTTTTGTATGATAGCAAGTGGTTTGATGGATTCATTTTGGTGATGATTAAATGTCCTTAAGACATGACGCTGCAATTCACACATCATACAGAATCCAACAGCCCTGCCTGTGAAACACAAAAATGGCATAAATTAACTTCATCGTTAGAGTGCAAACAATATAACTGTGAAACTTTAGCAATACTAAATAGCACAATTTCATGCAAATTCCAATGTTTTCTATTATTTAATTAGCACTATTTAGTAATTAGTGTTTCATGGATTAATTGTTTGCACTTTAGTCATAGAAGGCTCATAATTTACAAGTATTATTACCAGTCATGAGGCGTGCTCCACATGCACTTCTACTTAATTCACTATTTACAACATACAACACTCAACTCAAATGTTGATTAGGATGGAGGGAAAAAAATAACCTGGAGAAAAACCCTTGTGGTGAGAGACAGAACACATTGAACCAACTACACAGTAGTAAGAGGCAGCACTGTATCCAAGCATACCACTCACTAATCACTAATCAGTTGGAAGGGCTGATCTACAGTAAGAGCATGATAGTTCTCATAGAACAAATTGGGATTTAGCTCATTAGGTTTGGCAGAGGAAGGAAAATACAAGAAACTGTAGAAAACTCCTCAAATCAAGAGAGAGACCACACAAACTCTATTCATTTTGAACCCCAGAGGTGGGTTCATAACTGTTGCTAAAACATTGTAGCTCCCTGAAACTTTTGGTATTTCCCCATGTTCTAGTAAATGACACCCATGTCAAGGCAAAATGAGTACAAGATGATCAGATATGCCATGCTGATTTAGGAGAATGGAAAATCTGAGGGGGGTGGGTAAGTTTTGTGGCATTGATCTAATACAATGGAAATCTTTAGCCAAAATAGGATTTCCTCAGCCGGCCAAAGCAAGGGTTACAATAACTTACTACAAGTCTTATTTATTACGTTGTGTTTCTTTACTTACATTCTTTGGTGTGTTCCTGTGTTGACAAAAAATTCACCAGAGGGGCAGTGTAAGTCAACACTTGAAGAACAGAGTTCAAATAACATGTGTTCCCCAAATTACTTAAACCAGGACCAACTCGCCTCATTTTTTGCCACTGAACGTTAACCTTGTCTTCAGAACACAAAATGCGCTTTGGTTCAGGAAAATTTTCGTTGTCTGGATTTGAATTATCGTGACCATTGTTTACAAAACCTTGATTCACGTGTGAAGTTGAAGAGTTCAAGGGTTGATATTTATGTTTCAATCTCTCGTATTGTTCGTCTGGCTTTGAAGCCGCCTTAAATTCGATACGCTGTAGAAGCACTTGCTTGGAAGAAGTGGATAGTTTAGCGTCTAGGTCGTCGGCAAGTTTACTTGTAATTGAATTGTCCTTTGAAAACTGCTCCATTCGTGAAGACATCACTTCACACGACGACATCTTTTTACTAGTTACTCACTCAAACGGTTCTTCCAACCAGCATTTCTTCTTTTTCTGTAGTCGTATGAAACTTTAACTTGTAAACAAAGTAAAATTATCTAATGCCGTTGGTAAAATATTGTGGTTTAGTTTTGACCATGTGAGTTGTCGATCGTGATTTTCGCTTCTTCGACTTGCGAAAAAAAATCGTTCGGAGGGAAATTTCTTGGACTTTTCTATAAAACTACTCACTTTGCTAGCATTCCAAGGGCCAAACCCTTGTGCTTAATATTCCTGAGGGGAAAAAGAAACAATTTTCGTTGATCCACAATGGCGGCGAAATATTTAGAGAGGAAGGAGGAAGTACACAGGTAACCCAATTTGAGATTTCGCAAACAGCTGCTTCCCCCTCCCCTCCCCTATGCGTTTATCTCCTACCCTCCCCACTAAAGATGTAAAGTTTTCTCACTCCCTTCCCATGTAATATTTTTTGTTTTCTTTTTTCGTGACTCTTCGTTATAAGTCCGCTGTTGACATAGTAACAACCTTTAATTGTTCCATAACTCATGTTTTTTTAAGGGTAAATAAATATTATTCATATTTTTGTCGGGGAAAAGTACCTTAATTAGGATAAATATAAAAGAACAAATTAAAATTAGAATTTATTAGGAATTTAAAAGGACTGAAATTTAATTTGAAGGGGTTTTTCTTGGCTTAAGAAGCAAAGTCAGAAATTATTTCACGTGGGCGCCTTGTGACGAAGAGAAATATATATATATTTGAGGGCGGATCTGTGCATACACAATGAAGGCCAAAGTCCACCATAAAAACTCGTAAAACCAGATAAAACCTGTTCCACATGCGTCACTTAACTGGGTTCTTCAGGTTAAGAACGCGTTGTGATTGGTCAGTCTATATAAATCTTGGATTGTGATTGGTAAATGATGACGAATTGGCAGGTATTGCATCAGCCACTACTACAAGACATATGACACGTTTTCTTTTCACTAGATTTCATCATCCTTTCAAAATGGCGGAGTAAATGCGGAAAGTGTAAACTTCTAAGGCATTTATTGCTACTTTTTAATCATGGCGTAAGTATCTTACTTTTTAATGTCTTGTCTATTCAAATTGTGGTCTCTTACTAAAAAAATCGGACTGAAAAATTCGCTTTCTAAGCGAAGATATATACGGCGAAATCTTTCATGCGGAAAACGTGGCTACGACCATGTGTTGTGTTTAAACGACTTAGTTTTTACTTCCCGAAAACTACACATTCTTCGAATCTCATCGTTAAATTCTTTGAAAAAAACTTACCGCGATTTTCAAATTTCAATTTACACAAAGATCGAAGAAATTGAGACAGAATTTATCGTATTTTTGTACAATTTCATAGCTTGATTTACAGCCGACGAAAAGCTAATCATAATATCCTCGTTTATTTTCAGAGCCCACACCAAAGAAAGAATCCATTTGCACTATATAAGATTAAGATTTTTTAATGGCGAGGACATATACGAAGAAAACCAAGATGAATACTACAACAGAATTTGCAGATCTTCTTTCGGCAGAGGAGATGGAATTTTTTCCAACGTTGGACCTCTCACTGCCTCTGTCAACGGAGTTCGGTAGCGACATCGATGACGTGTTACAAGGAAATACCGTAATCAAAGATGCAAGCCAGGATTTTTCGGCTGACGATATCCTTCAGGAGTTGAATTTTGAAGGTAAAGTTTTTGATTTTTTTCATTGGTCTCTATGATATTGAAATTTGAGACCGGAATGTTAAATTTGAGACCGGAATATTAATTTTTTATGGTGCTATTCTCCACCCCTCCCCTTCCCCAGGAGAATGAGTCTGCAAAAAAAAAGCTGATGCTGTGACTATGTTCTATTGCATCACGCTATTTTATATTGCCTTGCATCACATGCCTGTCACATTCATACTAGACAATTACTAGCAAGCACATCTAGTGCTGGTTATAAAGATGGTCAACAGAAAGAACATTGAACATTTTGAACAGAATTTCTGGGTTGCTGTATTAATTTGGAATTGTCATTACCTTCTCAGGTGGAGATAAACTCTTAGAGACAGACTGGTTGACTCAAAAGTTTGACTTCAGTAGTTTTGGTTTGGCAACCACTAGTGGAACATTTGAAGAACTGTCTCAAGTTGAAAGCACAGAGCTGGAAAGTTCTCTGGCTGATATAGACAATGCACTTCTAGCCCATCCCATGGGTGAAGAACAATTATTAATTCCTGTAGACATGCCAACTACACCTGAACAGAAGGTTCCTGAGTTCTTGGCTGTTTCTCCTTACAGTGTTGATAGTGCTGTTTCTCCAGGATGTGTGACATCACAGGACTCCAGTCAATCATCACCCTGCTCTCCATACTCTGAATCTAGTAATGAGAGCACTGTGTCCTTAACTGACCTCCTGACTGATGACTCCAGATGCACTACATCTCTTTCTCCTAGTGAACAGATAGGATCACTGGTCGACAAACACAGCAAAGCATCCAAGAGAGAAACACCATACTCTAGAAATAGCCCCATCACCAAACCAAAAGTCAAAAGTCCAGCTCAAAAGCAGAGAAAACGTGTGCAGAATAAAGTTGCTGCCACAAGGTACCGTGTGAAAAAACGAAGTGAGCAAGAACAGCTTTTTGACGAACTTCAAGAAAAAGAGAAGGAAAATGCTGACTTGACAGACCAAATGGCATCAATCAGTAAAGAAATAGAATATTTGAAAAACTTGATGTTAGAAGTGTACAAAACAAAACAGAAAAATGAGCAAAAGAATATCATAGTAGAAGTAGCTTGAGACATTTTACTTTGCACGCATAACATATTATAAATTAGCCAACATTTGTAAATATAACCGCATGCTTCTAATAACTTATTCACATTATTGACAAAGTTACATTGTATCATAATTTTTTTCATTATGCTTTTACGAAAATAAATATTGGACAAAAATAACAAGTTTTGTTGGTGTGTATATGAATGAATAAATAAATCTGGTGTTAATGATGTAAGGGTCAGGATTTGAATGACAGATTGGGGGTGACAAGTAAAGGCCAATGGAATATTCACAGTTGTAGTACCTAACATTCTTAGATTGCTTGTTATGTCATTGCTAAATCTCGTGGTGGAGGAGAAAAGTTCTCGGCATCTATCAACAGTCCAAAAAATGGCCGAAATGTTGTCATTTGACTTCGGAATGCTTGTAACCTGGCATAGTGTGAGCATTGATAACCCTTTACAGTGATATGCTTCGCTTGTCAAGCACAAAGGTTTCAGTATGAGGTTACGCGCTAGTGCAGTTTTCGTACTGAAAAGTTCACGGCACGAAAACGGTCGTGACACAGCAAGGGATACGCGACAAATCACATAGCACGAAAATTTACTCACCATCCAATCAAATACCCGGAACACCGCATAAATACAGCTCGGACACGGTCACGCCAAGATCACGGCTCTTTAAGACCAATCAATTGCGCGTGAAAAAAATCAGCCAATTAAAATTCTAGAAAGTATCACGGCACGTCGCGCTTACGGCACTGAGCTTTTCAGTCATACGAAAACTGCACTAGGTTAAATCATTAATCATGGGCTGTCTCGGCCTGTCACGAATGACTGAGAATTTATATCTTTTGGGCTTGCTGTGGTATTCCCTAATGCTAAAATTATGATGGCGAAGGAGAAAGAACGTAACCCCCCAAAAGGCTGCGATCCTGTATTTATCAACGCACTTACCTATATCGGTACCATGGCAGCCTTCTTAGTTCCTGTTTTTGTCCGAGAAATTAAACTTCATTACTTCCCAGCGACTGGATGCCTTCTTCCAGGTCCAACTGATCCCACATTTGCACAAGAAAAGAACATCGAATACCTCTTCATTGGTCTGTGGGAACTCCATTTCCTACGAAGGACAATAGAGGTCCTCTTCGTCCACGACTACAAGAGAAAGATGAGCTTCACAGAGAGCCTTGGAGCTCCGCTTTACTACTGGTTTTTCGCATTCTGGAACGGTGCTGCAATTCGCAGTGAAAATGGTTATCATCCTACTTATTTACCAATGGCTTCAGTGGGGGGTGTCTTGTTCATCTTTGGAGAATTCGGAAACTGCTACAGCCACTATCTACTTCGATCGCTCCGTAAAGCAAAGCGCAGAAGCTTTTTGTCCAAAGAATCGAAGCATGTCATACCATCGGGGTTTTTATTTGAGCTAGTTTCATGTCCACACTATTTCTTCGAGATTGTAACATGGGTAGGGTTTATGCTGACAACATGGACACTTGCTGCTATTGTCTTTCTTACTGCAAGCGCAATTACCCTGTTTATTTATGCTCACAAGAAGCACAAAGCATACCTAATGGAGTTTGATGGTCTTGCAGGGAGAAACCTTTATCCGAGGAATCGAAAAGCGTTAATTCCTTTCTTATTTTGATACTATTCCTTGAGGAAACAGGTTGGAATCAATACTGATTCGCTTTGCCAAGCAAGCTAGAGCTGAATCTATTATTTCATTCTCTAGCAGCCTTAATTTCCTGCGGTTGAGAGAAAGTAAGCTTAATGTACAACAGCCATTTTCTACCATGTGGGTTATCATAAAATAATCAATGTTGTTGCTGTTGCAAGCTCTGAGCCCCACTTGCCTCACTCTGGGGAGCACCAAAGTGAGTCCAGATGGGTTAAATTGGATTATCTAGCAAGATAGTATACAAAACAGGGTGGCTTGATGAGAGTGCACTCGCCTTAATTCTGGGGTCTCGTCTACGGTTAGATACTTGGACTCAAAAATTGGATTAGATAGTACGCAACAGAAATCAAAATAAAGAAAGCAAAAAAGTTTCTATTTGTTAAAGAAATTTGATTTGATTTAATTTATTTGTATCTTAAACTTTTGATTAAGAGTAGTGAATAAATGTTATTCATTTTTGCATTTTCTTTTAGCTATATTACAAAAAGGCACAATTTTTTGGTATGCATTAAAAAAAGGAACTTATAAACAAGTAAGAACACTTTCAAAATTTCTTTTAAATGCGAGGGTAACAAGAAATGATCACATTTTCTTGATGGAATTTGTGGCAATTCTTTTCTTTCATGTCACTTTCCTGTTCATGATAATTTTAAAGGGGTTTTGTTTTTGTTGATTAAAGTTGAAGTTGATGTTTTCACACATTTATTGTGTTTCTACTACTCTACTTCAACCTCCATTTGATACTGTACCTTTAATGATCATTACTGTGTTTTTCAATATTATGCAAACCCAAAATTGGTTTTTCACTGCCACCAGTCAAGAACATAAAGTTTGCCAACTGAATATTTTTGGGTAACGGTAGTGAAAAATCAAATTTAAGTTAGTTCATAGAATATTGAAAACCACAGTAAATAATCATCTATTAATACATCCAATAAAATCAATATTTAAAATCTTATAAAAACTGTTCCCTCCCAAATTGTAAGCCAGGACCTAATTTCAATTCAAAAAATTCAAAAATGAAAATTAGGTAAGACTAATATCATTTAATATAAAATGTGTGTTATAACCCATCATATGGATCTGTGTTTTTTCTTTGCTGATGTAACATCTTCTTGTTGGGATATGGATCACTATAGAAACACAAGGAGAATATGTCAGAAGAAAAATAACAAAGAATGCATACATCGTTTTCCCAATTTTACATTCTTTGAGATGCCTATCTTACACATTAGACATTCTGGAAATAGACCCTTTTCAAATTCCAAATTACCACTGTGTTTCTTGATCACAGACCCATTTGCATAGGGTTGGCCTCGATTTTGTGGAGAATATTCACATGTTCCAGTTGAGGCCCCTCGAGTTTTAAAATGTATTGTTGAAGTTGTGCATTCTTTACTTTAACGTTGATATTTGTAAATATTTAAACACTTATGTGAGGCTAACCCTGTGCAAATGAGTCAAGGAACACAGCAGTAATTTGGAATTTGAAACTGGTCTATTATCTAAATCAGCTAATTAACCTTTCCCTGACAGACGGCACAACAATGTTTTCACCATGGGAGACTGAATTATTTCTCATGTAATTGGACCAGATTCAACTTTGTCATTGCAATCATCAATATCATGCCATCATGTAATAATGGTGCAAAGCATCTGTTTGAATATTTTATGAAACAAATACCTACCCAAAGAATGGCATGATTTCTAGTAGAGTAGCCTTGCATGAATTGGTAGCCAGCTCAGGGTTTACTGATATGATTAAGTTGACTACATGCCGAATGTATTCCTGGAGAACCTTGCGTCTCTCTTCAACAAACTTGGTTCCCTGTTTTAAAGAAAGCCACAATTTCGATCAAGAGACACTAGTGAAACTAAGTCAAATTCCCTATTGATAAACATCAGCAGTGCAAAAAGTGGCCCATAATTGCCAGCCTTAATCTCTTATGGCGGCTGCAAGGTACAAGCGGCTATACTAGTTGGGGGTCTCTCCACTTCTCTGGATGGGATGCTATAGACAGGTTCTCCTGCCAGGCATAACAGTTAACATTCTCTGGTACCCATCTCTACACCAGGGGCCAGTTGCATGAAGGCTGGCTGAATAACACTATCCACCAGGTTAAACCTTATGTGGTAGATAAAACCTATTCTTGGTTTTCACTTACATCATCATGAATTTCAATAGCATAAATTGGCACTATAATGAAATATAAGTTTCATAATCTTGTAAAGCTGTCAAAACTACATATTCTGGCCAAATGTCAAGGCTGTAAAGCAGGTCATTGCGGAACTAGAGGCAAGTAAATATGATGGCATGTAAGCACCCACCTTGTTGCCAAATGTCTTTTTGGAAGGAAAATTGAAGGTTTCTGCTATTTTGTGCTTCTTGCATATCTATGAATTAATGGAAAATAAATAATTTTTTAGTGACTGTGCAGGCATTAGGTAAAATTTAATTTCAACACCATTATGATTTAACTTGGTTCCAGACTCACTGGTCCGCTATATAATATGGAATCTCATGAATATTAAGCTATTAACATGTGATAATCTCTATTTAATGATTGACGCAGTGCAGGCATTTGGTAAATTTCAACACCATATGATATCACTAACTTATTGAAAAAAATTGTACAATAACCTTTCTGTGAAGATCATAAAATTGTGAGTAGCGCCGATAAACATTCCATTCGTCATCCTTAATACGGATATAAACCTGTTGAAAGCAACAAAACAATTTGAACTTAATTCAGTTTAATTTTCTGCAAAGGAGATACAGTTGCATATAAAATTCGTTGGGGACATCGTAGTTTGTATGTGTTGGGGTACATTGTAATTATTGTTCTGAAGTTGGGGCAAATATGCTTTTGAGTTGCCTTACCACACCAAGGAGAAATAAATGATATTTTACCTGCAGTACATTGCATAAACCCCACACCACCCCCACTGATTGCACAAAAATGCCTGAAATCAGCATAGCTGAAATAACATAAATTTCAAAGATATTGAAACTTGGCCATTAAACTAAAAAAATAGAACAAAATGGCTGAAATGGAAGCTTCAAAAAATTCATATATTTTTAATTTTCCAAAGCAAGTGTTCTCTGCAATTGCTCAATCGTCTCATCAAGTTCTTTTGAAAATGAAATGGAAAATTCATTTCAACCATGCTGATTTTCATGTGCTTTTGTGACCAACATGCATGCCACCATAGCAGGCTTACCTGATAAAGATGGTAAACCCGTGCAGAACCTTTACCCTTCAAGAAGACAGAGGGAATCCAGATATTGATGAGAGGTCTGTTGTTGGGCACAGCGATGTCAGAACTGGAGAGACCTGAAGAATCTAATGTGGAACTATCTTCAGGTAGCTAAAAGAAGAAGTACATGACAGTATTAGACTATGTTAATATTTGATTCTAACAGTTATCATCTCCATCACCACCAGTGATGCCAGCACCAGCATCATCATCACCATCACCTCCATCTTAATCATCTCCAAATCATCACCACCATCACCACTATTGTTATCATTATTAGCAGCAGCATCATGACTGCCACTATGGGCCTTACTCACGTGGCAGCCATGTGCACTGAAATTATAGATTTTCCCATGCGTAGCCTTGCATTCAAGTGAAACAAAGATTTTTATTCTCATGAGAATAAAGATGGGTGCTGCATGATTAAGGCCCATCATCATCATCATCATCCTGATCACCACCATCATTCTCATCAACATCTTCAATCATCATCATCATCATCCTAACCTTTGTCATCATCATCATACATCATCTTACCGGTCCACGTAGGCTCACAAGTTCTTCCTGTTGTCTTCGAGATTTTGTGTGCCAGTAGTTCAGCTGCCGTTGCAGACGCTCATTAAACTCCATTAACTCTCCATGCATTTCAGCAACCTATTCAAATTAAGGGTCTTAGCTTCTTTTTTAATCACAAAATATTTGTTCAGCATTTCATACTCACTTGAATGAGCTTTTGTTCATATTCATTTGCTTCATTTTCACTGAAGAAAAGAGAACCCAGAATTACATTAATAAGAAATATAATTATTGAATATATATTGACAAACCATTAAGGGGGAAAGCTATCTTACTTGATCTAACTAGGGTGGCATAAAAGGTACTTCATTACATGAAATTTTTGTGACACATTAATTTTATGATTTTTTGACAAGACGCCATTCTAAGTCACTTTAATTTCACGATTTCATAGTAATGAGTTATTTATAACCTGTTTTAATTCAAAAACTTTATCAAGTAAGCTGAGGCATGTTCAACTCTGGTCAGTACTAATCACTCAGTCAAAACCTACACAAAGGTAACGTGACCTCCTTTTCTTTCACAATTTCATAGAATGAGTTATTTATAACCTGTTTTAATTCAAAATTCACTCAGTCAAAAACTACGAAAGGTAATTTGACAAAAGGAACAAGAGATTGTCTCCAATTGAGTACTATTATTCTAACTGTGTTAAAGGTTGTTAATTAATGGAGTTATATTTTATAACGTCATTATATTTTCATGTTACATTATTTTCGCCACACAGGAGCCCGTCAAGTTCCTTAAATCTGGGTGTGCACACAACCTTGAGAAAACGGTCTATTCCATTTTGAGTTATGGGCCCAGAACGCTTTCACTACGCCACTCTGCTTTACATGTGTTGACCAGCCTTGCCTGATTCTATTAGCTATGAGGTTTTTTTAAGGGTCAAGCTTAACCATCTCTCTACACACGCTTAATTACCTGTCCATGCCTTGGTCATGTTTCTTTTCTGGTAACGTTGGTAGAACTTCATCTTGTCTAATCCCTTATAAAAATAAAATTTTCACAACAAACACGAGCAGACTTCAAGTTAAATTCCAATTCAATTTGTGTAGGAGTTGACATTGCGTGCAAAAAATGGCATTGTATGTCATGGCTCGCAACATCAATTGCATGCAATGTTGCACCATGTGTCCATAGCTTTAGCAATACCCTGATTTTTATCAGCCAAGGTTGTTTTAGGGTATCCATAAACGGTCAAAATTTAATTGGTGAAATAAAATCCATCCATGGTAATATGAGGTAAATCACTCAGTATTCCTCACCTTGTAAATTAACAGAATTTTTGTCATTCATGTTGCTCCTCAACATTTGTACAGCACCCACATATTTCTTCAGCTGATGTTTCAAAACTTCATTTTCTCTGTAAAAAGATAAAGATTCTGTAATACTTAGCTGTTTAATCTCTACATTTAAGGACCATAGTATTGATTTGCCACACTCTAAGAATGGCCTTCTGACATTGACATGGCTTTCCGACACTGATTCTGACATCAATCTAGCTTCCCAGCCCCATAGTATGGCTTTTCCAACATCAAACACATTAGACTTCCAATGATGAAACAGGTGTTCTGACCAATGACTGGTTCTTGCCATAGCTTAGCCCTGGCCTAAATGTTTTTGACAGACTTTAGGATATTCATTCACCCTTTGCTTTGAAAAAACTCTTTGATCCAATATATAAAAGGGTGGGGATGCTCGCTGGACATTTTCAAAAGAATGCCAGTCATTTCGAGACACAGTCGTTTCGAGACAGGTCGTTTCGAGACACTAAGATACAAGTTCGAGACAGGCATATATCCGTTTCGATACACATCATACATCGTTCAAAATATATCATATATAGAGGATATTACAGGTTCAAAACGATCTTATAAAGATAAGTATTTATTGCAATGTTGAGATACAAGGATACCAGACCAAACGTTACCAAGTTTTCCGTAAATTTTTGACTCGAAAACTCGTCACACTAGCTACCAGATCTTAAGTCAGAACTCTATATAAATATTTCCAAAACCTTTATCAGAATCTCAAATCTTCTAAACTTTATGAAGTATCTTTATATAAACATGAAAGGGAATTCATTCAAGTTTAGAGAGAAACACGCAAACGACTCGCTCAAAAACTTTTTAATGTGAGTTTCTGATTAACGATTTCGGAAAAAATCATTTTTCTCAAAAACGTTTTTGAGCGAGTCGTTTGCGTGTTTCTCTCTAAACTTGAATGAATTCCCTTTCATGTTTATATAAAAATACTTCATAAAGTTTAGAAGATTTGAGTTTCTGATAAAGGTTTTGGAAATATTCATATAGAGTTCTGACTTAAGATCTGGTAGCTAGTGTGACGAGTTTTCGAGTCAAAAATCTACGGAAAACTTGGTAACGTTCGGTCTGGTATCCTTGTATCTCAACATTGCAATAAATACTTATCTTTATAAGATCGTTTTGAACCTGTAATATCCTCTATATATGATATATTTTGAACGATGTATGATGTGTATCGAAACGGATATATGCCTGTCTCGAACTTGTATCTTAGTGTCTCGAAACGACCTGTCTCGAAACGACTGTGTCTCGAAATGACCGGATACCTTTCAAAATGACCCCTAAGAGATACCTGAGTCCTGTCCAGTTGGGAGTGGCAACTTATAATTTTTATTACTAAGAGATACCATTTACAGTATCTATTATCTAAGTTACAAAAGTCAGATAATGAATGGAAATAAACATTCTGAGTTACAACTGCCATTCTGACTGCCATCTTATAGTTTTAGGTATCTTAACTTTATTGCCTCAAAAACACCCTTAACAGTACTGTTTTACTATCTGGTAGTTGTGAACCCCTAAGTCAGTACCAAATTGCAGATCTGAAACCCCAAAAGGTAAGACAAGCATTCCTCCTGGTCTTCTCCCCCTGCTGGTTTAACAACAACCCTACTAATAGTTTTACCTTGTTAATGCTGTGATTTTAGAAGCATCCTTGTCTTCTCTGGTCTTATTTTCCAGTTTCATTTTTTCCACCTCTGCCTCCATTACTTCCTTTTCATGCCTTTTTTCTTCAACAAGTTGGCACAAGACCCTAATAAATAATAAGCATATTGTAAATAAACTAAACATTATGAATTAGATAACCTGTGTTCTTGTATTTAGACTTTTGCTTATCATTCTGATGATGGCTATCCAAAACCAAAAAATCTGTTAAAATGACAACTGTAATCAAGAAGAAAGAAAAAGGAATAGATGAATGGATACTATTTTGACCTGTTTTGGTCTTCAATTTCATCTTTTCTCAACATCATGGAGACTATTGCTTGCTTAAGCTCACCTAAAATTGTAAAATAAGTATTAACAAAAAAACCTGAAAGCCATCAAAGCTATGTTAGTAAATATTTAGAAAGTATTTGTTTGATGAAAAGAACATTCATTCATAATGAAAACTACGATAATCAAGTTCCTAGTCCATTCATTCACCCATTCCTACATCCATCCATTTATCCCTCCCTACAATAATCCATCCATCCCTTCATATCTATGCTTTCCATCCAGGACTCCATCCCTCCCTCTTTCCCTCAATGCATCTATCCATCTAACATTTCCACCTAGAACATGCAATGATCTATTCATTTATCCATCCATCCACCCTGCCACCCACAACTCCCTCCCTCCCTCCCTCCATCCAGTGGTTATCCATTCATATTACTACTTACTTGTTGTCATTCCTTCATGTTGAGAACCAAGCATCTGTCAAAAAATCAAACTGAGTTACAAAAATTGTCAACCACATAGCATTGAAGCATTTAAGTTAGCAATCAAAAAAAGATAAAACCAAATCTGACTGAGGTTTAAATTAAACAAGTACTGATAACCAAACTGGGCAGGGTGATATTTCAAGCAATGAAATGAAATGAGTAATTGTCATTTTGTTAATAAAGTGATGTGTTTGGCAAAGTAGAAACACTATCTGAAGAGTGTTGAAAACATATTTTTTCACAATACTTCGAATCGAAATATAGCGACCAATTTGAATAACCATCGTTCTTCACTGAATAGGGACTGACTAGCCTTGATCTCATACATGTGAAAATGCAATTATGTTTCCATGTGAACATGGGGCTAGTCAGTCCCAGAACATTTAGCTATTGGCCGCCATATTTTGATTTGGTGTACGAACTAATGAAAATGATGTGTAGTATAGTGGCACTTACATTGTTTCTAGAGGTGACTCCTTCACTATTTGAAGACATACTAAAATAACACACACACAAAATTAAATCATATTCTCTTATCAATATTTTTATAAAAGTTTTTAAAAGGATATAAAACTATTTCTATTCTCAATACATACATGCTAAGATGCTGGGCATGTGATGGGGTACAGAATTCTAGAGCTGCTGCTGCAGCATCTGTAGCGGCTGACAACGACTCGGACCTTGCTCTTTTAAGAAAATCATCTTCACTTTGGTCTGCTCTGTCATCATTGTCATCAAACCAGGAATTACTGCAACAAAATGAACTGTTTTATATAGCTTACACTAATAAAGTAAAGTAGCATTAAACAAAACAAATATATGTATATTGTGAGAAACCCAGCACAAGGGCATTATTGTCAATGAGTGTTGCTAATTACATGCATAGAGCTGCCTCATGTGCTTTGAGGAATTCCTCTAGGTTCTCCAATTATCATCCCTTCAAAAAAATGACAGTTCTTTTCTTCTTCAGGTGTATCCAGCTACTATAAACATCAGAAACTAATATGAAATAATTAAATCAGCTTTAACCCACCTTGACAAAGAAACAGAATCCTTACAACTATCTCCATCTTCCTTTTCTTCACCATCTTGGTTCTCCGCCACTTTGGGTTTATCTGTCAATGAATCTTGATATTCTATAGTTTTCTGTTCACCGAGCAGCATGAGACCATTATCTCCTCCCATTTCCAACAAGAAGTCTTCGTCCCTGCTGATCGAGGTGGACAAAATGTCTTGGTTGTTCAATTCAATGTCTTCAAGAGACTGTTGTTTATCATCCTTATTTGATGTGGAATGCTGCTTTTCTTTCGATTGTCTAAAAGATTTGATTGAAAGCACATTCTCTTGTTTGTTTTTGCCACTACTAAGGTTCATATCCTGCACATCAACTAAATCAAAGTCTTTGGATTCTTCACACAAATTGTCCAATAAATCATTACTAGAATTGACATCAATTCCTTTGTCTCGTTCTTTAATATTCCTATCCATTTCCATAGCAACTTTGTTGCCATGGATGCCAAATGAAGAAGTTCCAACTTCCATAACCTCTTCATTTAGGGGTTCATCTTTTTCTTCAATGGTATCTACAGCCTGACTTAATGAAGAAGTCTTTACCAGAAGAGGTCGACTTTGGACTTTCTCATAATTATTGTCCTCATTATCATTTGTCCATTTCACATCTAATTTATTATCCTCCGTCAGACTAGTATCTGAAAGTGAAATTTCCCTTAAGATTCCCTGACGCCTAAAACCAAATCCAGAGCTAACAGTCTTGGGTAAACTTGTTCCTAAGTTCTGCTCAGAAGTCTCAGTGTCTAAGGCAATTTTTCCGGGATAAGATGATGATCTTGAATGTCCTGGTTTAGTAGTTTTCTTGTTCTGTTTTGAACAATAAGTTGAGGAGTCACTAAATGGAAAAACTTTGGAATCATGAGGATGTTGATGAGTGACATTGAGCTCTTCGGCTGACCCATAGGTACTACTGTCACCATCATCGATAGATACTATGGCAGCACCCTTCTTCTTTTTCTTCTTCTTCCTCTTTGTATCGTCTTGTTTGGTACATTCTAAATAATCAAACTAATATTATAATGGAAATCAAGAGTGGTGTAGTTGTAGTGTACTCATCTATCACATCACCATGGTATCTCGGGTTTGATTCCCAATCACACATGAGTATAGGTGTTGTCAGGTATCTCCAAGATTCAGGGATTTTATCTCTGGGTTCTTAGTTTTCCTTTCTCACAAAAACCTAATTTCAATTCCATCTGTAATTTAGCCGTGCCCTGACTTAGATAAGACCAGAGGTTGTCTCAGGGTTTGATCTGTGAGTTAACCATGTCCTGACTTAGATCAGCCCAGAGGTTGTTTCAGGATCCAATCTGTGAGTAAGCCATGCCCTGACTTAGATAAGACCAGAGGCAGTTTCCTGTATAATTAGAATGAAGTTTGGGTTCCATGACAACATGTACAATACTTTTACCTGCAAGAACAGCAACTGGTTCTGGTTTTGACTTTGCTGCAGGAAAAGATGAAAGTAGGTTGGAAAAGACTTCTTTGGTTGATGGCAACTGAGGAGAAACCTTGAATCAAAAACAGATTACATAAATTTGAATGGCATAAAGAATAAAAAATCTGTGGGTTAGCCATTTCCTGACTTAGTTCAGCCCAGAGGTTGTTTCAGGGTTCTATCTGGGAGTTAGCCATATCCTGACTTAGATCAACCCAGAGGTTGTTTCAGGGTTCTATTTGGGAGTTAGCCATGCCCTGACTTAGATCAGCCCAGAGGTTGCTTTAAGGTTCTATCTGTGAGTTAACCATGTCCTGTCTATAGATCAGCCCAGAGATTGTTCCAGAGTTAGATCTGTGAGTTAACCATGTCCTGACTTAGATCAGCCTAGAGGTTGTTTCAGGGCTCTATCTGTGAGTTAGCCATGTCCTGACAAGAGGTTGCTTCAGGGTTCTATCTTGGAGTTAACCATTTCCTGACTTAGATCAGCCCAGAGGGTCTTCTATTTTCATTTTAATCTGTGCTAGCTTGCACCAAAGTAACTATCAATCTTAACTTGGGACTAACAGCAAACCAACTGCGATAAAACAAGAGCTCATACATGTACACTTATACCTGTTTTATTACATTTAGCTCTTCTTTATCAATTCCAAGTGCAAACAAGATAGAACTCACACCTATCAAAATGAAAGTCATAAGTGAAATTAAAATTTGAGTTTAATGCGTTTCACAGATTCTCAAAAAAAAAAGAAAAAGTAGTTAAATAGTCATCAAACTAAAGATTAGTAAAAATTTCATTCATCCATTCATTTTTCACTCCTTCATTTTATCATTCAAGAAAACATTACTATGTACCTGCTGCAATCATTGGGAGCATACTTGCTTTCTCCTCATCCAATAAAAATGCATCTGCTTCATAATATAAGCTAAAAGAAAAAGAAAATGTAAAGTCCAACCCTAAATCTATGGGTTCCCTGTGGTGTAGAAAAGGAAGGAAGATTGGGAATGGAATCTTCTCTCAGAGCACCATAGGACCCCACATCCATATTTTCTATAGAATAATATATCTCAAAATACCTAAGAAGCTTTTTATCTCCCAAGATGTTATGAATACTTTTCTCTAGTGTATGTTCATTTAAAGTCGATCTTAGCCATGCTCTACCTGAAAAAGGAATATACATATTAACATTGGGTTGTCTGTGGAAAAGCACAGGAACACCAGTTCTTTAATTTTACAAAATCAACTTAAAAATCAACTTCTAAATTCAGTAGAATCCACAGTGTTAAATAGTACTATTATTTATTTGTCTGTTTGATTTTGTTGTTTACATAATGCAGGGCTTGTGATGTTTAGTTGGAATGAGTATACTCTTCAATGGCTTCTTTAGGGGATTTTCTCTTAGTGCATAAGGTGTAAACCTCTTTTTAAGGAAGGGGGGCCAACATTGTTTTTGGAGGGGGGAGGGGGTTATAATGACAACCAAGTAGGCAGAAATCAAAGTCATCTTACTTCTGCCAGTATCAGTAGTAATATTGTGCAAAGCAAGGAATCTGTCTTGTTCATTCTTGCTGAGATGTTCCTTGATAAAACTATAAAATGCTACAAAATAATGAGAAACAAAACTGTTAGAAATATAGCCAACAGCACTCTTGAAAACTATTAAAAATATATAATAAAAAATATTATACCAGTACTCCGCTCCACGAGGGATGGGACATTAGATAATTGATAGAGATGGATCATTGGGGGTGCTGCAGGAATTTGACTAGTATAGTATGACTAGTACACAATGACTAGTATGACTGAGGTAAAAACTTATTAATCTATAGCAATTAAATTACAAACCTGGTTCTAGCTCTTCTTGCTTTGTTATTCCAGCAACTTGGCCTACTTGCCTATAACATAATATTACATTAAAGTACATTACCCTCATCAGCACAAACAAAAACCTTCATGTACTGATAATGGACGATGAACCAGTGAGAATTAATTGATGGTTTGCAACCATTTCCAAGGGATACAAATGCCCAAAAGACATGCTGGCTATGCATATTAGTTATAGTTAACTATATAACAAACGAAGCTAATTAGAAAGCTTTAGTAAATACCACCAATAATATACAGGCCAGGATGAACATGGCTTTTAAAATATTTTGGAGTAAGAACAGCGATAATATTAATGATAAGTCTGACGTATCTGGCTATGAACTGATAGATAAATGATACTTTCGCGTATATAGCAAATAAAAATTATCTGACTGTTAATTGTGAAGCAACTGCTGCATCTCTGGCAGCCATCAGCTTATTCTGAAATCCCTGTGTAAAAAGACCTTGCAAAGCATATATTGTAGATGTATTATATCTTGAGTCAAAATAGTCACTCACATAAATGCTCTAACTGTTCCTTTGGGTTTCTTGAGTCCATGGTTGAATATCGCCATCAACTGAGCTAGCAAACAGGCTACCCTACAAAGTAACAAGTAACCAAATAAAGCAAGTAAAAGGTTGGACCTCTGTTATTACTAATGATATACTGAGGAAAATGAGCAATAGGGGGTGACTAGACCCCTTTAACCATCCCTTGATCCTTTTACCACCCCTTGATCCATAAATTCACTCAAATCATTTTTAAAATATACAGCTTACCTACTGTCTGTGTCAGTAGCAAGTTCTGTCTTACCACCATATCTCACTTGGCACTAAATAAGAAAATGAATAATATTATAAGTATTTCAGTCTTTCTTTTATTCTTCTTTTCCCACTATGTAACTAATAACAACTCATAAAAAATGACAAAGCAATTGTTCTCATATCCTTGAATGAAACAGTCTTCTAGTTACAGCCCTGCAGATTTGAAATATTTATCGAAAGCTTCAAAAGCTTGGGGGTTGTCTGAACTACTGTACAATTTTCTGACATTTTTGCCAATAATTGATTGATGCTATTCTAATCTGACATGTGACAAACAATATTTATTATGTAAGGATGTAAGGGATGGACCAGTAGATAATATTGAGGGAGTTCTGTAAACCCTATAACAAATATTGAGCAAGCACTCTACCTACTCCCTCTCCACCCCCCCCCCCCCCCCCCCCCCCAACCCCATCTATTGTTCCATTCCTAATCTTTATCTATATTTGAGTTCAAAATAATGACGATTATTTCAAATTTAGAAAACGTGAAATAATGTGTGTTGTCAACTACCAAGAGACAATTCGTAAATCGTAAAGTAGTTTAAGGCAAAATACTATTAACCGACGATAAACTGATAATATTTGATGAATGGATGTCTGACATCGTCATATTGATTATTGAAGTTTGTTTTTCTTGGACTGAAGTCTATTTACAGTTTCTAAAAGTCAATATAAATATACTTGCCTGTTTAACTGCATCGAGGAGACGATCTAGAAGGTTTTGGCGCTCTGAGTCCGGGTTGCCTCGGCCTATGACAAAATCAAAATCAAACGTCACCGAGATAAATCAACTCGATAATAAATAAATTCATTTCCAAGAGTATATACTCATTTCTAAAATCAAAACTCTTCAAAAAACTGAGAAATTACTCACTTGTCATGGCATTCTTCTCGTGGGAAGTCAGAAACATCGTGAAGACTTCATTTTACAGAAATCGAAAGTGAAAACTGATACTTTTATTCTCTATTTAGCTTCGACTTCGTCCGCCATGTTATGACATTATGGGTTGCTCGCAATGGATGCCGGAGCTTGAGTGTTTCCGCAGGGAGGTGGGGGGGGGGGGGGGGGGGGGGGGGTAGATAAGAAACTTTGTACCATCAAAATCACGATATCATTAAATATCAATTTATTTGTACTCTTAATGTTATACATTGAGCTTTCATACTTTTGAGGCTTTGACATGACAATGACATATTGAAATAACATTCATATAAATTAAAAAAAAAATTAGCTAAAAAAATAGATGTTCCTATTGAGGCTATTTACATGTCGTTAAGTGTGGTTAAAACATTTAGATGGAATTATGGATTGAGCAGTTATGTGAAATAAACAAAGCTTGCCAGCCAACATTATTTTATACAAATCCTTATGGAATTTATAAATTTATATACACTGTGCAGATATCCTAACCGAGACCACTTGAACAAAATTGAAAAAAAGTTTAGCTAATCGGGAAAGTACCATATTGATCTCAGCCAATCACAGTCTTTCATTTATGTTCATTCCCATGGTTACTATTAAAGTATTTTCTCAATTAACTAGGCTTCATTGCTTGTTGTAACTCCTTTCATTTCTGCTTTTTTAGGGGTGGGGGATGGATAGAGTCATGTGACCAGTAAGTTAGTGTAAATACATATAGAGTGTTTTCATGTCTTTCTATTATTATCCAAAAATTATTCAGAAAGCTTCTAAAGTATTTGGTACGATGTGGCTGCCTTGTCAGGAGAGTGAAAACTTTCTATTATAGTTTACACAATCTTGTAGGGTCAGAGCAAAAGTCTTTTTTATTTATTTTCAAGGCACCAGTTTTTTCATTTCCTCCTTAACATGTTCAGCAGTTTCTTCAAACTCACGGATTTTGAGCTCTGCTATCTTTTTCTTTGGGAAAAAATAATAAATGAATGAATAATTAAATAATGGAAATTTGGGAGGAAAGGGGAATGCACTGTAAGTGAGAATGAAATGAGATGGATTAGGAGGAATTCAAAGTGCAAAGGAAGCAAAGAGAAAAATAAAAGCATGATAAGGGGAGGGAAAAGGAAGCAAAATAAAAATGGGAATGAAATGGGATAGAAGTAGACTGTAAGAGAAGACAAGAGAAATAAATGGTAAATAATGGGATAGTGAGAACATAATAAAGCAGACAAGTTCCCACTTCAGGCACACATTGTCCAATGTTTGGCCATTGTTTTAAACCCTGATGGATAATATGGTAGTCTTTTTTAGTGTCAATAGGTTCGGCTCATATAAAGGTTTTATTAAGACCCCATGAGCTATGCTGCCAAACACCTATCCCATACAAATCTTATATTAATAAATCAATATATTTATTATTGTCATCATACTTACTACTCTATTATTTTGTCTTTTGGTTTCCAGATCTAGGAATTCCTCTACCGTCATATCTTCTTCCCTTTTGTTTAATGCCAAGAATTCACACTTTGGAGAATGGCTTTTATGCTCTTTCCTGAAACAAGACAAAAAAACATATAATTCAAAAAAATTAGAATAAAAAGAGTCTTCAAAAGAGAATCTTCTAAATGTGCTGTGGCACTTCCCACTTGAGGTCCTTGGAATTCTTCAGAGGTCATGGGATGTTTTCGTGCTGGAATTCTTCAGGGGTGTTTTTAAACAACAGGGAATTCCACAGGGATCTTCATGTCCAGGATTTTATTCGGGGGTTTATAAGAACTTAGGTCCTCAACGGTGGGGTGCGCGGAAAATAAATACGATAGCCCAATCGTTTTCTAGTACTAACAACAACTTACCAGGGGTCGTCTTCTGGCTCCCATCCTTCGAGTTCTTTAAAGCAAACAAAACAACGAGCAATATCTTGATCTCTGTCAGTAGGACAGTGATAAAAACCTGCTGCAGCCATCTAAAAATAACGGAAGATAGATCAGTAACAATTTGGACAAGAAGTAGGAGTTTTAAGTCTCTTTTTCTTGAATTTTTGTTCCAAAAAGATCAAGCCAAGTATAGTAAGCTTAGAATGATTGTTATTCTCACCTTTTCTGAGGTACAGTTACAATTCTCATCGTTGAATGGCCATTCTATGAAGGTAGCCTTTCTATTTTGCTCTCTGTTCATGTTAAAATCATATTTTATAGCATCCATTTTTATCGACTAAATTCACTTCAATTCTTCACAAAAACAACGAATTCAAAAATGGCGGTCAAACGAGTAGTAGGACCCAGGACCTCACAGTGGGAAACCAAAACCGCTGACCATGAATGAAGCTGAATATTAATTTAAAATATTTTTCAGAATTTATCGTATTTTTACAATATTCAAATTATGGTATTTTTTCTTTGAAATAGTCTAATAATTGATGGAATTCATGCTTTTGACAAAGCTTATGTTCAACGCATCTGCCCTGATGGCTATATGTTATCATATGATGGCTATGTGGAGCGAGGATAGCTGAATGTTGGTTAAGATTTGCATTGGGGTCTGATAGAGTGTTCACACTAAATCCGTGAAACAAATACTAATTTTTAGCACTAAGTAGTGACAATTAAAAAATAGAAAACAAAGGATTCTGTATGAAATAGTGCTAATTCGTACTATTTAATGTTCACGGTTTTAGTGCGTGCGCTCTAATAGTACATGAGTTGGGTTTATTTGAACTGATGCATTGTTGCTACAAGGGTTTTTCTCTGGGTTCTTTGGCTTTCCTCCATCTGTAAGAACAATGTGTGGGTTGAGAGTTTTGTTTATTGAATGTGTAGTTCCAGATAATATCCATACCCTTACCATGGAGGGAATTTGTAAAAGGATCCCCCTAATCCCAGAAACTTCCAATTTTCTTCCATACAAGCTCTGTAATTTTGTTCTTCCTTTAACCCCTCTAATTTATTTATTATCTATTTATTTATTTTAAGGGTTGATTGGAAATTTGGTTATTTTGCCAAGATCCATCAGTACCCAATGATAAAACAAAATGTCTGCTCAGTTTGGAAATTTTGAAATTATTTATCTATTCATAATTCTCATTTACTTTTCAAAATAGTAAAGAATGACAGGCAAACTCTTGACCTAAAGAAACCACAGAAGAAGAAAAAAAGTACATACATCACTTCATGCATGTGTTATCAAATAGCAAAATAAACCACATGCTTGGGCTCCCTGTGGTAGCTGGAGAGACTATCAGTCCTTTTTTACACCTAATTCATGTCAAGCGTGACCAGTAAATCTGGGAAGTCAAGCGTAGCTTTCAAGAATTCATGTTCATAATTTTAAATCTTCAATCAGCTACTGCGATATTCCAAAACAATGTCTGTAAAAAAACTAGGTTTTTAACCCCCTATCAAGGAGATTGTGAAATATTTTCCAAAAGAATTCACTTTCCAACCAAATCGCTTGGAATTACATTGAAAATCTAATTTTTCAAAGTCAAAAATAATGTGAATTGCTGGACCTTTGAGCATAGTTGGCACCTAGATTTGGAGTTTCAGATATAGCTATGGACAGACAGTCCATCAAAACATGTCAAAACATGAGATAGTGGTCATGCGTGACATGAATCAGTCCTTTAATATATTTTTGATTTGTTTGTTTGTTGGATCAGCTTCTGGGTAATCCACACATCTCACAGGAATCTCTGTATTCATTGATAAATGTACAGTGTTTACACGTCCATGAGGAACCTGCTGAGGTTTTACTGATATCCCTCATGTCAACATCTCCTGACCCAGCATCAAGTCCAGAAGATGCTCCTAAGGAAATTTGATAAAAGAAAAAAAATAAACATGGAAAAAAATTGGGGAAAGATTAATGTCTCATGATGCCACTATGGATGGATTTACGGGGGCTTCCATTTATCAGCACATTATGGGCTCGCCAAAATTGTAGGGGGGGGGGGGGTATGTCATTTTGAGAAAGTGGTAGGATGGTTACTACTACATACTGAGGGTAATTGAGAACTATTGCAGGGTGATGGAAGGGGTTTATACAATTGTTGCCTATACCATCCAGGGGGGATTGGTATATGTTTGTAAATCTTTCCATGTGAATCTGCAAACCACCCACACCTCCCCCCCCCCCTCCTGCACTGTGCTAATAAATGATAGCCCCCTTATCAGTCTCACCTTGTGCTGCTACAATCTCTTCTACAGTTCTCCAGTGTTCACTTTTCTTCCAGTCATGTATTGCTCCTACATCTTGATCCTTTACGGCCAAGCATAGTGGTGTTATTTGGTTCTGAAAGACACCAAACACACACTAAAAAATGAATACAATGTTAATCCACAGGCAGCCCAAGCTTGGTTTCTGTGGTGTCATGTTATAAGGAAATGTATGGGAATTCATCAAAACTCCCAATAAAATCATTGAAACATGATATAAACTTTAGTGGTTAGAATAATGTGTGTATTTTTAAGATATATTTTAAAGATATAAAAATATTTAACTTATTATTTTGAAGAAATACTATATACAAATCTGCATTTACGATACGAAGACTCTGTTGTGAAATCGGGTTGGTTACTAAAGGAAATTTGTTGGAGTGGTATACAGTGAGCACCAAGTACGGGAATGAGCGAGGTAGTATGTGAATACAGGCAAATTTCATGGCTTAAAGACGTGAAGACTAATCTCTTATGCAACTTTCTTGGTTCTATAGGGATGTGAGAGAAGGGTTATGACTAAAATTTGGCACTGGAAAGAAAATCCAAAGATGTACGAGGTTTTATAGACTCATGATGGCTCACTGTTGGGATCCTGAGTATCATGAGCCAGTATAAAAATGATAGTTAATGTGACTAACTTTTGTCGGCAGTATATCACAGGTTGCAAGGAAGACCAGTAAATGAAAGTTAGTCATGGCCTCTAGAAATTCCCCAGGATGATACTGTGCCATGTGCTTTGTGATGGCATCGAGATTCTAGAGGGAAAAATGAAGCACACAAGTGAGATATTATAGATCCTTTTATTTTGGGTGTTATATTTTCCCATTTCAAACCACTTGTCTCTTTAGGAATAAGATTTCTTTATCTGAGTTTAGTAAGAAAACTAGCTGTATTAAGACAATGTTTTGCTGACATTAGATGACAGAGAAACATTCTCTTTTACAACATTTTCTTACTAAATTGTATACCTAAAAGTACCTTTATCAAGTTTGTTTGAGTTGTTATCCATATTCATGTGTCTTCTCATGAGTAACAGTTAAACAAAGAAATGATACTCTAGAGAAAGACATATGGTCTGAAATGTTAAAGAAGTAAAGAACTCTATGCCAAAGCAAAGTACAGTTATTATTGATGTGAGAAGTTTGACAAATCTAACCTGAAATTCTCCAATATTTTCTCTGTTTTCAATGGGAAAAACACCACCTTTTCTTGGGAATGTATATTGAGGTTCTACTGGAAAAGCTGCTGAAACCTGCACAAAATCCATCAACAATAAGATAAATTCAATAATACACAATAATAATGCTGTAAATAGTAAGATAATGCTTACCTGAACAAGAACATACTCTATCGGCATAGGTCTTGCTAGGAGCGTTACTTCATTGTTATATGAATCTTTATCCTATAGATATAAAAATAAACAACATTCTATAATAAATGACATTGCAAGCTAAATAATTTTAGATATACTCCATATAAAACAAGTAGCCTAACACTCATGATTAACTCCTCTCAGTCCTAGTCTTGGTCATTCTTCAGCCTGGTGACAGGGCTGTCAACTCTCCTGGATAAACAGGGAGTCTCCAGATTTTGGACCATATCTCCCGGTCTCCAGAGTCTCAAATCTCCCGGATAACCGCCGAAGCTGATCATTTCTAGTGAAACTTTCAAAAAAAGACTTTCACAACCATAAAATTCCAATTGTTTTGTGTTATTTGTGTTATTTTACATCTCTAACAAAATCAAAACATTCCTTGTAAACTGTTCTTGCAAGCAGGCCATTGTAATATAAGCAATAATCTGATTGGTCAGAAATAAACTGAAGACATCAAATGTTTCAAAGCAAATGACATCATTTCGCAAGTTTTTTCCACTGTGAGGTCATGTCCCTTCCCCATCAATTCTCCAGATTTGAATATCCCTGGGGTTGACAGTCCTGCTGGTCCTTACCAGTCACATAAGCATAAGCATAGACTTAAGCATAAGGATTAAAATGTTCCATTCTTCTTATGCTTGTGTAACTGAATTACCAAGTAAAACGTACACTCTTATGCCTTTGCTTGTGCTTATGCACAAGTAAAAACCAGGCTTTGCTATGCATGCTTTTACTTTGTAAGTTTCCACAGGTAGCCCAACATTCATAATCAATAACAAATTACCACAGGTAGCCCAACATTGAGGATCAAATGAAAAGTAATCACAGGTAGCCCAAACAAAGTTGAATAAGAACACTGATAATGCTGGTTCTCTTACTTTTTTTTCAAATTTATTTTAATAACTCGGCTCTTACTTTGTAAAATACGTCAGGAACATATTGATCAGTGGATGATTCCCTGATATAACCAAGACCTGGCTCATCAATGGTTGGAAGCAGACAGTCATCTCGTACAAGAGCCATACATTGGTTTGATACCTTAAAATATTCAAATACAGACAGAAAATGGATAAATGCTATAGTGTAAAGGGCTTATACCAAAAATACACTCAGAGTTCTACCTGATAACCATCAAAACCAATCTGGTTCCCTTCATGACCTGAAATATGACCAACAAAAAAAAACGCACATCATAAAATATCAAAAAGCTAAGATTTATGAATAGTGATTACTATTCATAGTGATAAATAGTGATACTATTTATTTTTTCCCAGTCCGTAATTCTAAAAATTGTGCATGCTGATTGGCTGTTTGAGCAGGTGGTATTTTATCAGTATCTGCCCACAGTCGCTGTGCGGTATCCTTGGCCGCTAAACGACGAAACAAAAACAAGTTAAAGAATATGGGGAAAAAACAAATAAATTATTTGCCATGATATAGTCAGTCCAGATAGGGAAAAACTGTGCCCTAACAGCCTCAGTCTGTATATATTCAAGACCTCAGGCACAGTTTTTCCCTATCTGAACCTCTTGGCCGGTAAATAACATATATTTCTTAAGGTCAGGTACAACGTTTTTTAGGAGGGAGGGGTGGGGGTGGGGAGTAGAGGGCTGAAGGATTAGCAGCAAATGTTTGAAAAGTAGCCCCTCTCCCTTAAAAACAGCATTTGCCAAAATAAAATGGTTTCCCCCTCCACAAAAGCTCAAATTTGTACTGATGACCCTTCCCTCTAAAGCCCTAAAGAGTACTTTCCCTAAATAAATATTTCATACCTGAAACAACAACAGTCACAAACTTTGATCCAAATTTTCCTGAAGATGCAAACCGGCAAGGAGAAGCATACTGGTTCTGAAAATGACCAGCCATGATACACTCTTCTGCCGTCAGGAAGTGTGTATCAATGCCGCGCAGCTGTTTTACTGTTCCTTTCTTGACATCATCAGGAACAAGGTCAGTAAAGATCCAACCTACAAACTGTAGGCCAAGATCTGCTGCTACTTTTTGTACTGTGTCATTGTTGGGGTCTGCCAGAAGTTCCACACTGTCTGGGGTACATTCCTGAAAAATAATCCATTATTATTGCACTGTCATATCATGGAGTGTAGTACATCCAAGATTGAAAAGGGCATGCACATGATTGAAGGCCTTATGAGGTTGGAAATCCCAAGTACTGACATTGAATATTTTTATTTAAGTAGAAGTAAAAAAATCACTCTCTCATAATTGGAATTGAATGAAATCGCATCTTACCTGAGGAGGTTCATAGATAGCTGCAACTACAGCTCTTATACCAAGGGGCACTTCTTTATGATGCTCATATCGACCAATCAGGATTCCTATACGCTAAAATTTAATAAGAAGGCATGATTCAGAGAGTTTTACTGATGATTATAACAATGATTATGGCAATGTGAGGCTGCAAATAAGTGCCAGTCATTGGACTAATGTCTGGTCTGGCAAAAATGACCACTTGAGGTCCTGAGTAAAGATTGCTCAGCCTTACAATGATAGTCATAATAATAAATACAAGGAAATAAAAACATAGAGGTTATCAGTTGGCTAAGCATCTGATATGGCTGTGTATTTTTAGGAGTCACTGAGTATTTTGAAGATCCTTTAGGTGAGCCAAAATACAAGTGACAAGTAAAAATGCACAGCCATATCAGATGCTTAGCCTACTGATAAGTTGTTTATTATTTAATTCTGTGAATAAATGCTCAAACTCTCTCTAAACTCTATTGTAACCAATGCGAGCAGATGAGGAGTGCTGATACAGGGTCACATCAGAGCTGTTCTTTTCCCGTATCACACATTTTCATGCATGAAAATATCATCAATGAGAAACACAAGTAATTGGTTGGGAAGATCATGGTCAATGATGGTGACAACCTTTTAATTTTTTTAATCATTTTTGATTCATTTTCTTGATGCGATGGTGTTGATTAATATTGAATGGTGAAAATAATGAAGGTTATGACGATGATAGTGATGATGATGAATGTAATGAATTGCACAAGTAATTGGTTGTGATGACCATGGTGAATGATGGTGACACCCTTGATGATACTGAATGATGATGGTGAAAATAGTGATGATAATGGTGATGATGATGAATGTAGTGAATTACACAAGTAACTGGTTGTGTTGACCATGGTCAATGATGGTGACGGCCTTGATGATATTGAATGGTGATGATGAAGAAGATTGTGATGATAACAGCGATTAAGATGATGAAAACAATGACAGTGCTAACGATGGAAACATAATCTACAATGTATACCTGGTTTCCTGTTTTTCTCCAGTAATCTAGAAAAGGTTCTACAATTAAAGGATTCTCAAACAATATGTTGTCCACATGTCTATATTCCTATGGAAAAAATGTAAAATAACCCCTTTACAGTTAATAAATACTATACTACCAAAGCTAACTTCATTATTGCTATACACATGGTGCAACATTGCACGCAACAAATTTGGAGTGACACACATTGCAACAAAATCATGCAATATTGCTTGTGTCAGCAAGCTATGCTAAGACATTTGGTCAGTGGTTATAAATTTGTTGCAAGTAGATTGGTTTGAATTTTTAAATTGTTGCACTGTTGCAATGCAATGTTGCATGCAACATGTTTCAGGGGTAGACACATGCTGCAACAGTCCTGTTGTGTGCAATGTTGCATGCACCGTGTGTCTTACGCTTTAACTACCTGTCTTTTCAAAGTGATAGCACTTGGCTGACATTTTGTACAAATTCCACCTGGCCATGGAGGATGTTCAGTACATCCTGGTTTGATCTTACAACTGATGTCTTCAACTACTGCAAACTTGCCCCTAGAGGATTTAACAATTTTGTCAGAAAAGTGACGGGATGGTGAAATAGACCTCAGTACTTGGGATAATTCCCTAGAGTACCATTACTTTGTTTAATGGTTGCACATGAGAAAACATACATATAAATATGGATACAACTCAAACAAAGAATCTTACTCTCAAGACCATGTGTCATTCCCTTGAGTACCATTACTTTGTTTAATGATTGCACATGAGAAGACATATAAATATAGATACAACTAAAACAAAGAATCTTATTCTCGAGAGAGTGACACATGGTCTGCAATTGGCAAACAATGACACACCCAAGCAAGCCAAAAGTGGTCTATTTGCTTTGGTTGGTTGTCATGATCATCGTCCTAATTAATTACATACTTGTCGGTGCCATGGCAGAGTCTCTTCAGATAGGCATGGAAAGACATGTGTTTGATGGGAGGGTCATGTTCCTTTAGATATGTTTCATCATATGGCTGCAAGCATGATAAGTAGTCTACATTAGTAAAATCTTGTCTGGAAGAGACTACAACTGAAACAATGGCCACTTCCCAGATATATGCTTCAATAGTCATACAGAAAGGTTTCAGTAAGAGACTACCTGCTAAATTATATTTATTTATATGAGAATATATATATAAACTATATATTGAACTGCAGTTGTAATGTATCAAATTGAGATGATCTTCATAGTATATCAAGCAACTCAGAAAAATTCTTATGATAGTCTTGAATGGGATTTGAACATGTGCCCTGAAGATTCCAGTGCCATGCTCTAACCACTGAGCTACCAAGTCTCATATGAGACTTCAAGGATACATTAGGTGGGTTTATCGGCCAGATAGGAGATATATGTATATGAAAAATAAAAATATATTATTTACTACGTTATTATTTTCTTCTGTAATGATTCACTGCGCTTTATACAGTTAACCTTAGATTAAAACCTTATTAGTGTGTGTGATAAGCAAAGCATATCACAGAAGTGCACACTTCAACACAGTTCATCTTAATGGAAATTTCTGCTGTGGTGTTGGCAAAAGTCAGCAAATGTGATGTAACATTAACACAATAATTATCATATTAATGCATACCTCCAATGGGACACAATGTATACATTTACTATGGTCTCCATGGTGACACCTGTGAAAAAGAATTACAGTACAGCTATTTTAGTTTATTGTACTGTCATTAAAAACAAGGATAACAAATGGAATTATTTTAATAACAATATTTAACACTTGTCAGAAATGTTCAAAGCTTTTAACAATCAGCAAATCACGATGAAGATGGTGATGATGATGATGATGGTGATGATGAAGGTGACAATGATCATGATGATATTGATGATGATGGTGATAATGGTGATGATGATTATGATGATGATGGTGATGGTGATGATGAAGGTGACAATGATCATGATGATATTGATGATGATTGTGATAATGGTGATGGTGATGATGATTATGATGGTGATGAGGATCATGATGATGATGATGATGATGGTGATGATAATGATGAAGATGGTGATGATGATGATGGTGATCGTGGTGATGATGATGATGATAGTCATGGTGATGGTGGTAGTGATGATGAGGGTAATGATGGTGATGAGGATCATGATGATGATGATAATGTGGAAATTGAATGGGCTGAACTGCGGTGAAATAATGATAGATGTGTTGATCATCACAGTGAATGAGCGATCTAAGCGAACGCTGTAAAGAAAGACTTGAAAAAAGTGATTTCAAGCTTCAACGGGAATCGAACCCATGACCTACGCGATGCCGGTGCGATGCTCTACCAACTGAGCTATGAAGCCAATCATGTTGGCGAGCGGTCATTTTGTTGGGTTCTTCAAGCCCTCATAAATAACAAGTGTGGAAATTGAATGGGCTGAACTGCGGTGAAATAATGATAGATGTGTTGATCATCACAGTGAATGAGCGATCTAAGCGAACGCTGTAAAGAAAGACTTGAAAAAGTGATTTCAAGCTTCAACGGGAATCGAACCCATGACCTCCGCGATGCTGGTGCGATGCTCTACCAACTGAGCTATGAAGCCAATCATGTTGGCGAGCGGTCATTTTGTTGGGTTCTTCAAGCCCTCATAAATAACAAGTGTGGAAATTGAATGGGCTGAACTGCGGTGAAATAATGATAGATGTGTTGATCATCACAGTGAATGAGCGATCTAAGCGAACGCTGTAAAGAAAGACTTGAAAAAGTGATTTCAAGCTTCAACGGGAATCGAACCCATGACCTCCGCGATGCCGGTGCGATGCTCTACCAACTGAGCTATGAAGCCAATCATGTTGGCGAGCGGTCATTTTGTTGGGTTCTTCAGAGGTCATGGGTTCGATTCCCGTTGAAGCTTGAAATCCCTTTTTCAAGTCTTTCTTTACAGCGTTCGCTTAGATCGCTCATTCACTGTGATGATCAACACATCTATCATGATGATGATGATGCTGCTGCTGATGATGATGGTGGTGGTGGTGATGATGATGGTCATGGTGATGATGCTGATGCTGTGGTGGTGGTGGTGATGATGATGATGATAATGGTGTTGATGATGGTGATGGTGATGATGATGGTGGCGATGATGATGATGATGGTCATGGTGATGCTTTTGATAGTGATGATGATGATGGTCATGGGGATAATGATGATGATGATAATGATGGTGTTGTTGATGATGGTGATGATGATGATGATGATAATAATACTAAATCATTAGAGCATTTGTATTACAACATACAGTACTGACTTAAAACATGTACTAGGTACAAGCTACAAATAAAGGTACAACATGCTGTAACGTCCAGTATTTAATCTAATCATGGTAAGCAGGGCTAAAATACAATGGTCCATCATTGGACAATATCATTGGACAATATCATTGGACAATATCATTGGACAATATCATTGGACAATGTTGGCATTTGAATTGTAGCTAAATTTCCAGTCAAATCTTTGCTTTGCCAGTCATTTTGACCAGGAACATTGAGCCAGAAATAAAGTATAATCAATTTAGAACTAATTTGGTCAGTCATGATGACTGGCAACTGACCAGCCATTATTTTAAGCCTTGATTACTGATACTGTATAATATATTTCAGCTATAATATGGTCATGAATTTATCATATTGTTTCCCACTCCTACAAAAGAACACTATTTACATATGAGGATCTTTTTTTCTGTGAATAAGGCCATCTTCTTTGAACAGGAACACATCAATGTCATCTTCCTTGACCTCATTAGATGACGCACCACTAGGAGATGATGATGATGAAATTGACGTTGATGTCCATGATGATGATGACTCATTAGAAGGAACTTCTGATTCCAAGAGTTTGGGCTTGTCAATGAATAACATATCTCCGTGTCTGCAATGATAATTAATATGGAAAGGATATGGCGAAAAACCCTATACCACTAGCATGGAGAGGAGTTAGTGTTACACATCCCTTTTTATTTCCTAGTAACTGGAGGATTAAGTTGTGTTGGGAGACGAGGGGAGAAGATAGGAAAGAATGTGAGAGGACAGGAGAAAACAGGAGAAGAAGGGAGAAGATGGAAAATAAGGCGAGGATTCTCTTAAGTCACATTTATTGAGGAGTGCTTAAGAGTGGAGTAAGTAGAGAAGCTTTTGGTGAGGAGGTAAAAAATCATATATTCTTTCTCAATGTAAAATGAATTGTACTGGGAGTAAGGGGTTAAAGGGGAACATGTTTATTAAAGCCAGTAAAAAATTGGGGAGTACATTTTCGTAATGGCCAAATTTGGAGGGGGATAGGGTACGTATGTAGTAGTGTTGAAAGAGGGGGGTACATTTTCTATTTGATGATTTTAAAGGGGGTACAAATTTCATTTCATTTGTTTGCGAAGAAAATACCCCCCCTGGAACGTAATAAATGATCAGTCCCCTATATATATGATTATACTATTATAGTGTCTTTACCAAAACCTGTCCTAATCGCACCAATACTCACTTTAGTGATATATAATCTAGAGTCTTTCGTGTTGAGCTTTCAATTTTTTCAGTCTTGTTTCTGTTCTTGTACAACGTCCAGCCTTTCTTGGGAAGAGAGAGTTCTGTTTCAATCTAAAACAAATAAACCAACACTAGCTATCAGTCAACCTAGATCATATTACGTCATCTTGTGGACTTCAACAAAAGACTCATTAGATCCTTTTGTAACTGTCCACCAGCATGGCAGCCATGTCTTTTATCTTTTGATTCCCTTGGGAATGGTTGAAAACCACTAATAAGGTAATGAAAAGTGCTTAGTCATGAATAATCTATGGCCAGAATATACTTGCAATTTTTAATCAAATCTTTGCTAACCAACTACACAATACAATGTACAATAAAATGTGTACATTCAAATGGACTTTATAATGTGTCTAATTATTATTACCGTTTATACAAAGGAACTTAAAAACTTATACAATGAAGAAATATTACAAGAAATATTACAAGAAATATTACAAGAAAGAATCGTGATATTTTTGAATGTTAAAAAGGCAAGAGAAATGAGTGGCAAAGATAAACCATGTTTATCCTATAACCCAACACAGTCTCGCTAGAAAGACTTATCAACTTTACTCTCCTTTACATAATGTAAGCTTACCTTTTTAAATAATGTCGACAGTGTTTCATCAGAAGAGGTTTTCACTCTCACAGTTCCCTCACTGGACTGAATTCTTATAATCTAAAAAAATAAAATAATAGGTTTAACCATGTGAACTGATACTTAAAACATAGTTTGATAAACATATATAGTTATGATTCTCACCATTGGAGCCATGGTTTTGGTATGAAGAAATATTTTTTACAGTGATTTTTGTGCTTTCTTTTTAATTTTTCTCGTCTTCTAGTCGGCCATTTTGTCTTGAGAACTAAGTAACCAGGCCTCTGACTAGAAACGCAAATGACTGGTACCTACCTCTGTTTTACAACAAATAGTCTGATGGGCTACCTTTGTAATTGTATCCAAGACGAAGCTAAGACTGAAAATCGGTAGAAAATGCCTGCTCTTTTGGAGAAATCAAACGACTTGGGAAATACTGTTTATGATCGTCTTATACCTACACGGTTTAGAAGACGTTTCAAAACGTGAGGGATGCTGTAAATCATCGATAGCCAGTTACGAAACATTAGATATATTCCCGACATATCAGAGGGTACGTTTTCATGACGTTCTTGTTGACTTAGCAACGTAAGCGAAATTTCGTATATCGGAATAAAGCTTAAATAAATCCGTTGTACTAGAAAAACTGGCCTCCAAACAACGTAAAGCAAGCATCAAAACAACCATGTGTTATACAGAGACTTGATAATAATCGATAGACAGCGGATCACTAAGCTGGGAAGACTTTAGTATGGCTATGGCATATCGTTAGAGTCAATTTTTTCCCACTCGTATGAAAACCATTCATGGTCCTTACGCAGCCCTAACAAAGTTCAGTGCATCTGATTTCAAGTGGTTTCAGTTTTGATTGCTAGTTTGTCCCGTTGACCGTCGCGGAGAGGCAAGTATGTATCTCAAAGTAATAACAACCCTCGAAATAACTAGTCTCATAGTATTATAACAGCGCTCATCAATCATCATCATGGTTTTTATATCTATAATTTTTCAGCTCAATATTCAATCCTTTAATAATGCGACTGCTTACTTTTGATTAAAATATTAAACTTTTTTCAAAACTTCAATTTTCCGAATTGAAATTTAATGCTGATTCCAAATGGAAAGAAAAATTGGGTACATATACATATGTCCCGAGCTCGTTTACAAGATAACTAGACCCTGGTTCCAGGGTAAGCTGGGATACCTGGATGACCTGGTTTCAACATGCATGGAGTATCTGGTAAACCACAGTTATCCCAGTAAAAAATACGCCAGGACTGGTGCGGGGTCGTGGGGAGTGGAGGGATGATGGGTTCTTAACCTGACATTTTTTGCCAGAGGTAGAGTGTGTGTATACTGTTTGTTTTAAACCATAGGATCACTAGAACAACAAATTTATTCACAGGAAGTTACTTCTAGATGAAATATGGGTCTATGCAGAAATGCTGTTGTTTTGACATGGATCCGAACAATAATAAAATGAAAATATTTTTTTATTAAAGCTTCAAAGAGCTCAAAGTAGTGAAAATCATTTTGGATAAAACGTTTATGCCAAAAGTTAAAGGGTATGGATAAAAATCCGTCCAAATTCCTGCTCCGTCATGACCATTCCATTCCATTCCATTTCTATTTTTAGCATACGTAATTAAGTCGTGCCTGTGGTCACGCGCTTTGCAAAGAGTGTCTCACACGGGAATTTTCTAACTCGTTATTTGTGAATCGAAATTCTTTACTTAAGGTGACTGCCTACTTTTGAAAATTGATTTAAACTTTTTTTTAAACATCGATTTTCCGAATTGAAATTTAATGCTGATTCCAAATCTGGAAAGAAAAATTGGGTGTCCCGAGCTTGTTTTCGAGATAATCAGCATTTAATGGCAGCCTACGCACTAGCTTTTGGAGTAAAATCTGCGCCACCGGAAGTGATTAGGAAAAAAATAAGATCCATAAGATCAAAGTTATTTGCAGACTATATGATCGCACAAATGAAGGCTAGTCAATCATTCTACAATAATACGTGGATATTTTCGACAAAAAGACAAAAAGATAAATTGTTTTCTTATATTTTGTAGTTTCGGTGCTCTTAAAAATCTCATAAAGTCGAACAAAAATCTCTACGAAAATCTATTTTTTCATGTGTTGCTGATTTAAACTTTTTCTAAGATGTTGATATAACATAGATTTTTGAGAGTTTTTTCGAATGAGCCATTAAAAAATATAGAGTCCCGTGCAAAATTTGAGGGTTTTGCCCTGTTGAAGCTCAAAACGCGTATGGTTCTTCAATAAAATCTTGTAGATTTTTCAGCGGTTTTTGAGCGCGCGCTCATCGTGGGCTCAATTCGAACGTTCAAAAGTAGGCAGCCACCTTAAGACGGTAAAAATAAAATATTTTTCTCGCAGTTGCTTTAATTTTAAAATTTTTGATGTTTACAGATATTTGACTAAGGTCAATAAGATAAACGAAATATATTCGTTTATTTAAATTATTCTTATTACTTCACCTAAACAAAACATTAAAAGGCCGAATAAACTTCTCTGTACTTTAAGTTTATTCGTAGTAGTCTTTGGAGCCAAAACATTTCATGTAACTTGACAATCAGCTTGAGGAATCTGCAAAAATAGTACGAAAGTCGAATGAAATACGCTCGGTTTGTTTAGATCAAGAAGGCATAATTCTTTATCCTTGGCTTGTTTTTGAAGCGCTGTTGTCCTTCCTTAGCACTGATCTTCGGTTGAAGAGAATACTGCTTTCAGTAGTTGAACCAAAGCATGTGTAGTTCGTAAAAATAAGCTACGGCCCATTACATAAATATTTCTCGGAAAACCTTAACACCTTTTCTTTATTACAAATAAATTAGAATTTCTAATCCGACTCAGTCTTAAATAACAGCAGTCAACAAAATAGAGCATGCGTAAACTTTAATTGTGTCACGTGATAATCTAGCTCTTGCTAATCACTTCGCAAAATATTGACATTGATTACAAGGCTACGGTGGCCCAGAGGGGACAACACACAATTAAGATCATCACACTGCAAACAGGAGAAATCTCACTGCAAACAAGAGAAATCTCACTTCAATTAAAAAATCTCAATCCAAACAAAGGAAATTCTCGCTGCAAACAAGAGAAACTGCAAACAAAAGAAATTCTCGCTGCAAACAAAAGACGAAAACCCTGCGCGCGCATGTCAGCGGTAGGGGATAGTGGGCTCGCCAAAGAATTCCCGCCAATTTTGTAGTCCAAAATGGCGTCCCAAAGTGACTGGAAGTCTCTCTAAAGACGAGCTACGAAGAACTCTACAGCAAGAGATTTCTCGTGCTTTTGCAAGCGGATTGAACGGTTTGAATATATACCTAGACCTTTTCCAGAAAGAGAACGATATCCTTGTAGCAAAATCCTTTATGAAAATAGTGCTCAATTAAGTCCCTTTCTGAACCATGAGGCAATTCTTCGTGTTTGTGAGCCGCCATTTTGTTTCGTTGAACTTTGGTCCCGTGCAAAATTTGAGGGTTGGTTTTGCCCTGTTGAAGCTCAAAACCCGTATGGTTCTTCAATAAAATCTTGTAGATTTTTCAGCGGTTTTTGAGCGCGCGCTCATCGTGGGCTCAAATCGAACGTTCAAAAGTAGGCAGCCACCTTAAAATCACAACGGTTTGGGCTACTAATTGGCTTTAAAATCATCTATGTGGTCAGGTAATGGATCGTTTTGGGAACTCGGAATTTCTAAAATCTTTGAAATGACTTAAGCTTACGAACATTCTTTTGTGATGCGCAAGAATTGATTATTGTTTTAAAGGTTACAATAATTATTTAACTCATAATCTCCCTAATTGAAATCTACATATTCCCTCGCCTCCCCAATTCAGCCCCTGCAACCACAGGCAGCCCAAGCAACGTATTTGTGCTGCCGAAAACCCATAAAATGTTAATTAAAAAATGGAATTTACCTCGATTTCATGTTGTTCTTACAGTCAAACAAACTCACGCGTTGACCCCTAGAGTCGATTAATGATTTGAATTTCCGAATTTTGATTTCATTATTCAGTTGAAATTTACAACGTCGAAAACGAAGATATGAAAATTTCAATCGATTTTAAATTCAATATACGACATTTTGATTGGTTAATCAGTGCAAACACAACCGGAAGACCAAGAAAACATGGTGGCCAGTAATAGTCTTGGCCGTGTTTATATGCCAGGAAAGCCTTTACCTGATATTATTCGACAGGAAATTGTTCATCTCAGCAACAGCGGATTGTCGCAATTTCGCGACAACTGAGAATTTCTAGTTGGGGAGCGGTCCAGAAAATACTTCAACATTATCGACGACATGGAACTGTGTCTGCATTTCGCTCAAGGCGGAAGCGTTCTGTTATGAGAGAGAAAATGAATGTTTTTACAGACTAAGCTAGACATCAGTTTTCTAATTACTATTTCTTATCGTATGAAAAAAAAAAGATAAAAAATGATCAATTAGTTATGAAAAATATCGATATAAGATTTCAGTAAGGCTACCATCAGGCACAAGTTTAGATAATGGATGTGTTATGGGTGACCGCTCTCGGTTAGAGCTATGGGATCTTTATTCACTTCTCTCTTCTATCTTATATATCTCCTATCTTCTATAATAACTTCATGACAGGTGTCAGTCTACAATCAATGTGATATTATTGCTGAGTCTTGATTGGCTAAAGGAAATAGTAAATTCCTAAGTGTGATATCTTATTAAAGAGTAATACGAGTGAAAATCTTAGAATTAAACATAGCTTAAACTAAAGTTAATATTCAAATATATGGTAAATGTATAGAAAAGATTGTGAGGAATATTTATATCATAAGATTTAACGAATAGTGCTAAAATAATAAGCAAAGGGGTAAAGAGTGTTTAGGGTGTAACCAGATATTTTAGCACTCGTAGTATACGTACGCATGCGCATACTTTCTTTTTTTGATGATCAACCTATTGTCACCATCCTCTAAGCACTAGTTTTACCCCAACATCTCAACTTCGTAGTCTGTCATGTATTGACTAAAATATTATTAATTTAAATGATTTTACAGATCAGAAGATAATCCTTACATTTGGAGATAACGACTGAAAGAATTAACAGGTTCTGTGAGGTACTGACCAAAATGAGCAAGAACGTGGAATACGACATGGCGCTAGAATGATATACAGTGTGTCCAAAAAGATAACAGACTCGGGAGTAGGTGTATGGTGAAGAACAAATGAGTCTGTCGGAAGAAGATGGAAATTTGGATCTGTTTAATGCTGTCAAGAATAACAATGAAAGTGCGATCCGTGGATTACTCGACGCTGGAGCAGATGTGAATATCACTGATGAATCCTGGAAGAGAACTCCTTTGTTTTATGCTGTTCTTGGTAACCTTGAAAATGTGGTTCATGTACTGATCAAGGCTGGTGCAAATGTTAATATTAAAGACAGAGAAGAAAACAGTTGTTTATTCTTTGCAGTTTTAAGTGACCACTCAAATATAGCCCGCGCACTAGTTGATGCTAAAGCAGATGTTAATGCAATCGATAAATTTCAGAAGAGAACTCCTTTATTCTACGCGGTTAGTAATGGTAATGGAGAACTAGTAGATGCGTTAATAGATGCTGGTGCTGATGTAAACAAGACTGATAGTGATGGCCAAACAGCTTTGTTTTATGCATTAAGAAGTAAAAATGACAATATTGTACGGGCGATAATTGATGGTCGTGCTGATATCAACAAGACTGATAGTGATGGCCAAACAGCTTTGTTTTATGCATTAAGAAATAAAAATGACAATATCGTACGAGCGATAATTGATGCTGGTGCTGATGTCAAGAAGACTGATAGTGATGGCCAAACAGCTTTGTTTTATGCAATAAGAAGTAGAAATGACAATATTGTACGGGCGATAATTGATGCTGGTGCTGATGTCAACAAGACTGATTATGGCAAAACTGCTTTGTTTATTGCAGTCGAAAAGAACAATGAATGTATTGTACGGGCGTTAATTGATGCTAGTGCTGATGTCAACAAGACTGATTATGGCAAAACTGCTTTGTTTATTGCAGTCGAAAAGAACAATGAAAGTATTGTACGGGCGTTAATTGATGCTAGTGCTGATGTCAACAAGACTGATTATTATGGCAAAACTGCTTTGTTTATTGCAGTCGAAAAGAACAATGAAAGTATTGTACGGGCGTTAATTGATGCTAGTGCTGATGTCAACAAGACTGATTATTATGGCAAAACTGCTTTGTTTATTGCAGTCGAAAAGAACAATGAAAGTATTGTACGGGCGTTAATTGATGCTAGTGCTGATGTCAACAAGATTGACAGTGATGGCCAAACAGCTTTGTTTAGTGCAGTCGAAAAGAACAATGAAAGTATTGTACGGGCGTTAATTGATGCTAGTGCTGATGTCAACGAGACTGATTATTATGGCAAAACTGCTTTGTTTATTGCAGTCGAAAAGAACAATGAAAGTATTGTACGGGCATTAATTGAAGCTGGTGTTGATGTCAACAAGACTGATGATGGTGGCCAAACTGCTTTGTTTAGTGCAGTCGAAAACGACAATGAAAGTATTGTACGGGCGTTAATTGAAGCTGGTGCTGATGTCAACAAGACTGATGATGATGGCCAAACTGCTTTGTTTATTGCAGTCGAAAACGACAATGAATGTATTGTGCGGGCGTTAATTGATGCTGGTGCCGATGTCAACAAGATTGACAGTGATGGCAAAACTGCTTTGTTTTGCGCATTAAGAAGTAAAATTGACAATATTGTACGGGCGATAATTGATGCTGGTGCTGATGTCAACAAGACGGATATTGTTTACCAAACAGCTTTGTTTATTGCAGTCGAAAACGACAATGAAAGTATTGTACGGGCGTTAATTGATGCTTGTGCTGATGTCAACAAAACGGATATTGTGTACCAAACAGCTTTGTTTAGTGCAGTCGAAAACGACAATGAAAGTATTGTACGGGCGTTAATTGATGCTTGTGCTGATGTCAACAAAACGGATATTGTGTACCAAACTGCTTTGTTTAGTGCAGTAAGACAGGGCAATGAAAGTATTTTGCGGGCGTTAATTGATGCTGGTGCTGACGTCAACAAGACTTTTTATGATGACCAAACTGCTTTGTTTATTGCAGTCGAAAACGACAATGAAAGTATTGTACGGGCGTTAATTGATGCTCGTGCTGGTGTCAACAAGACTGATAAGTATGGCAAAACAGCTTTGTTTAGTGCAGTCAGAGAGGGCAATGAAAGTATTGTGCAGGCGTTATTTGAAGCTGGTGCTGATGTCAACGAGACTTCTTATGTTTACCAAACTGCTTTAATTGTTGCAATCGAAAAGAATAATGAAAGTATTGTGCGGGCGTTAATTAATGCTGGTGCTGATGTCAACAAGACTGATGATGATGGCAAAACTGCTTTGATTATTGCAGTCAAAAACGACAATGAAATTATTGTGCGGGCGTTAATTGAAGCTGGTGCTGATGTCAACGAGACTCCTTATGTTTACCAAACTGCTTTACTTATTGCAATCGAAAAGAATAATGAAAGTATTGTGCAGGCATTAATTGATGCTGATGCTGATGTCAACAAGAGTGATGATGATGGCCCAACTGCTTTGTTTATTGCAGTCGAAAACGACAATGAAATTATTGTGCGGGCGTTAATTAAAGCTGGTGCTGATGTCAACAAGACTTCTTATGTTGACCAAACTGCTTTATTTATTGCAATCGAAAAGAATAATGAAAGTATTGTGCGGGCATTAATTGATGCTGATGCTGGTGTCAACAAGAGTGATGATGATGGCCCAACTGCTTTGTTTAGTGCAGTCGAAAACGACAATGAAAGTATTGTACGGGCGTTAATTAAAGCTGGTGCTGATGTCAACAAGACTTCTTATGTTGACCAAACTGCTTTAATTATTGCAATCGAAAAGAATAATGAAAGTATTGTGCAGGCATTAATTGATGCTGATGCTGATGTCAACAAGACTGATGATGATGGCCAAACTGCTTTGTTTAGTGCAGTCGAAAACGACAATGAAAGTATTGTGCGGGCGTTAATTGAAGCTGGTGCTGATGTCAACAAGACTGATGATGGTGGCCAAACTGCTTTGTTTTGCGTATCACTAATTTCAAAATTTTCTTCAGGCGATTCCATTGGTTTATTGATTGACAAGGGTTATGATGTCAACCTACCTGACAACGAAAGGGAAACTCCGTTGTTTCATTTTGTCAGATTGGGTTTGGACATTCATGTTAAGACTTTGGTGGAGAAAGGTAAAGCCTTGATAAATGTGAGAAATCACTATGGCAGAACGCCCTTATTTTATGCTCTGCAGTGTTCACCAGTGATTGCCCGTTGTCTTCTCGAAAATGGTGGAAATCTCTATTTGAAAGACAATTGCAATTTAAGCATTTTATCATTTTTTATCGAAGAGATGTTGCACGATGAAGTTCGTTTTGATCGTATTGATCTGACTGAGCAATTGAACCTGCTTTGTAGAAGAGGTGTTACGGAAAAACTTGTAGTAAAAGCACTAATAGAAGTACTATTTTGCAAAATTGTGTTTATGTGTACGCCTTTGGGTGAAGTCAGAACTTCCTATTCATATTTTATGCACAAAGGATATCTTTCTAAGTTCTTGTCCATGGCTGATGATCAAACTAAAATAACCATAGAATACATGTTGGAACACATCTCAAGTGAGCAACTGTCACATGTAGTTCCTTCATTTGTGAATTTAGGTACTGATCTAAACAGTGTAGACTCGCATGGCAACACTTTACTTCACTATGTAACTCTTCTGCCATTTGTCGGTGTATCTCAAACGGAAGTCGTGGGAACATGTCACCTTCTATGGAAGTATGGAGCATCGATGAACATCAAAAACCACCAAGGTCAAACGCCTCTGTTATTTTGCTTGTCAGAACTTATTTTGCATTCGGAGTGGTTATTAAGAACTGATAGGGTAAAGATGCTGGTAGAAATCTCTAGACTTTTGCTAAACTGTGGAACGAATGTCAGCGATACATTGCCAAACGGGGAGTCCGTTTTTCATTTGTTAATTGATTTGTTCCAAAATGGTCTTCGATTGGAAGATGAAGCTGTGAGACAGGAAGTACTAAACGAAGTGTTTAATCTGTTGCAACTGTTTTCAGATGCAAATTGTAAACAAGCTGAAAGCTTTAAAAATAACAGTGGCCATCTTTACTTGCTACTTCATTCATGGGCATCGCTCACTTTACCATCTTCAGAAAACTATTCGCGTAAAGTTACCCATAACTACACATTTGAAGAACTTTTAAAAGCCATTTTACAGCTTCTCCTGAAATGTGGGGCAAAGCCGAATGCCAGAGATGATGATGAAAGAACCCCTCTGCATCACTGCAAGACTTGGAGCGCTGTAAAGCTCTTGATAGATGCTGGAGCAAAGACAGATGATGTCGATTCTTCTGGACACCCAACCCTATTAGCTGCAGCTGGAAGACATACTTTTCTTAAGAGATCAGATTGTTTTTATCCAGACGTTTTAGGAGATCCAAAAGCGTTCTGGAGAACTGCTATCAAAATGAAACTTGATCCATGGACTGTTGACCAACATGAGAACTCTGTTCTAAGTAATATGATAGAATGCAACGCCTTTGTTCTTGCCAAAGCCTTAATTGAAGTCACTTGTGAGGACAAACACCTTGACGCGGAATCTGATACAATTGCTTATTCACTTTTAAGCACTATTTGCAAAGACAAGTCGACACAAACACGTTGGAAAACTAATCTAGTCGAAATTATTTTGAATTCAAGGAAAAGACTGCTAGTGAACTTAGATGTGCCACTTCGCTATTGCTGCAAGAATATAGTAGAACTTGGTAGCTCAGACGACATTTCACATGACAGTTTACATCCCTCTAAAGGATTAAAAAGAAAATTCGCCGATAATGAGTTCGAAAAGTATGGCAGCACGCAACCTATGCTTAAGAAAATAAAAACAGCGGATAGGCAATGTAGTGAAGAGAAAGCAGATGGGCAATGTAGTGAAGAGAAAGCAGATGGGCAATGTAGTGAAGAGGAAACAGATGGGCAATGTAGTGAAGAGGAAACAGTTGGGCGATGTAATGAAGAGGAAACAGATGGGCAATGTAGTGAAGAGAAAACAGATGGGCAATGTAGTGAAGAGGAAACAGATGGGCAATGTAGTGAAGAGGAAACAGATGGGCAATGTAGTGAAGAGGAAACAGTTGGGCGATGTAATGAAGAGGAAACAGATGGGCAATGTAGTGAAGAGAAAACAGAGAATGCAGAAAACAGCAACGATCTAGTACATTACGATTCCGTCCACTGGGAGATTGCTGAACTGCTTCTTTCATATGGAGCTGATTGTCGAATTCCTGATTCATCTGGCAAGTCATGCCTTGACTTAGCGGAGACCTGTCCTGAACTCAAGCATCTCTTAATGCAACCCATAGATATGAATAAAATCTCTAAACGCATTCCTTGGGATTCTGTTTCAAAGAGGCACAAAGACACGTTGGCCAAAGTTTCAAAAGGACAAGAAATACAGATAGTCGGCTCATTTTGGTATCACAAAGACCACATTGGAAGTGGCTCGTATGGACATGTTTTCACAGGGATTAATAAGGATGATGGTAGGGAAGTGGCCATCAAACGAATTGAAAAGTTGCGCATGGTACGACCAGAAGACAAGCGTGAAATATCGAACCTTGCTAACCTTGCCGACTGCAAACAAGTCGTTAGCTATGTGAGTTTCTTAGAAGACAAACACTTTTCATACATAATATTGGAGCTGATGGAGGGAGATCTCGAACACTACTTCAGCAAACGCACAGTTGACAAAAGCAAAAGTGTCTTACTTTGCAAAGATATAGTTGAGGGACTAAGATATTTACATGAGCAAAATATAATTCATCGTGACCTCAAGCCTGGAAACATCTTATATAAAACACATCCTAGTCTCTGCTTAAAAATTGCCGACTTTGGTCTAAGCCGCTATTGCGTTAATAACACCTCTACTACACTGTACGGCCGTACGATTGTTGGTACCAGATGTTGGATCGCTCCAGAAATTCTAACGTCCCAATCGGCTGGCGAAAATTTTACGAAGAATTCCGACACTTTTTCCTGTGGACTTCTATTGCATTACATCTTGTCGGAACAAAGGCATCCGTTTTCTCCTGCACCTTCATCACTTCCGCACGTTATTGAAAAGAATATAATAGAGGATCAAATGGAAGGATGGGATGCCCATATCTCTCCTGAAGCAACAGACCTGATCAAAAAGATGCTCAAGAAAAGTGAGGGGGAAAGAATAAGCCCAACTAATGCACTAGCTCATCCGTTGTTCTGGACGAATAGTAAAAAAAAGGATTTCCTCGTTGCTGTCGGAAATCAACCAGAATTCGAACGAACGCCTTCCAACAGGAACTTTCCTGAGACTGATTTGGAAAGAGACTTGAACTCGCTCATGAAATGTGGTTCGTGGGATGATTCAAGAAATAAACTCATGCCTAAATTTTACGAAGAAATGAATACATGGCGGAAGTACGACACTACATCTATCGTGGACTTAGTGCGACTTATACGAAATGGCTACTGCCACTACGACTCGTTGTCACATAAAGTCAGAAGAATGCTGTTGACAAACTATGCTTACTTGGATTATTTTCCTGATCTTGTCATGGAAGTCTTTAAAGCCGTGAATGTTCATGAATGGAATTCTAGACCTCAAATCAAAGATGCCATGACCAAGCAAGAGCACGCATCATCACGTGACTTTAATCACCTTTAAGTCACGTGACAAACACCGTTTTATTTGAAAGAGTGTTTTCTACGTCTTCGTAAAACTCGTAATGCTGTTACTTATAGTGATGAAAAAGCAACTGACTAAAATTGAAAATGCCGCTCATAGACTTTACTCTGGAAATCACTTTAAGGCCGAGAATATTGTGAATCGTGACATGAAGAAGATGACAATTTGTCACACAACTTTGATCAGCTTATAGTCACGTGACAAACAATACCAAACACCAGAGACGACAATTACATTGAACTCCTATCGTCGTTACTACACACTGGTAACGCATTTTTCAGCTGACAGCTGAGGAAAATTATAACTGGTGCTACTAATAGTCCTTTCTAGTATAGCTTGGATTATTCTTCTTGTTTTGTTACGGAAATCTTCAAGGCTGTAAATTATTCATGTATGGCAACGATTCAGACTTGAAATCCTAGAATAATGTGGTTATGAATAGGTAAGAAGACACTTGATTAGGCATTGATTAGCTTTAACAATTTATAGCTTAACCTTTGGAAACTATTACAGTGTGGACGCACGAACTGCGACCATTTTTACAAAGTTAAAGAATAAAATGTCGGTGAAAACACAACAATCCAGCTTAAGGCAAGGAGCAAGTTGCAAAGAAGTCAAGCTTTGATTACATATCTGAGAAAAAAACAGACCGTGGGATTAAAAGATTGTGATTGGCTGAGGTCAATGGCGCTCTAATTCTGCTCTCTCCTAATTGGCTACAGTTTTCGTTCTATATCGTGATTGGCTAACTTTGTAAAAGCGGTCATTTATAGTACCTATAACATATATCAATCTTGGTAGGGTATAGAACTATTTTTTTAAACGTCATTCGGAGATCTGAATCTGAGACCAAAATCAATTTTATGAAGGAAAGTGATGACTTTTTTGTGCCTTTAATAGTAGTTCGCAACAAGACAAGATCTAAAGTTGCTACCACCCTTGAGTGATGACCTGCGCTTGCGAATTGGTCTCAGGTTTCAGATCGACAATAACGTTTTTTATGATTACTTCTTGTTTCTAAGAAAAGCCTTGTGATATGATGACAACCACTCTCACAAAAGCTCTTCATACATGTGTTACTTTGTTCACCATCAGTATCGATATCTTATTGGCAAATAATTGACGAAGTCACATGAAGTACTGCTATATGCATGAATAGCATGTATATATGTATATAAACATAACTTTAGTATAACCATTTAAGGATAGTAATGGTATAACAACATTTAAAATAACTGGGCAATTTCTACCACAGAGTTACCACAGAACCTGAAACCAGACCTTCATTAATTTGTGCTCAAAAACAAGTCGTAACGATGATGGGGTCGCGAGTGACCACGAGATTCATGGCCAGAGAAAACTGAACGTTTTTGCCAATTCACCTTTTTCCATACATAATAATAATAATAATAATAATAAATTCTTTATTTACTGAGGGTAGCACTAAATAGCAATATACTAACAAACCTGTGGCCCTCGGTTCACTGGTCTAAAATCATTCAGTCGAGGTTGCAAGGTTCAAATTTGGATAATTCGCTTGAGTGCTTTGTGTTTGAACAGTGAACCAATATATGGAAAATGGTGAATACTCTAGTTTCCAGTCCTCTGTTGCTCAGGGTTACCCTCGACTTTATGTAGAATATTCATGTGTTTCTGTCAAGGTCCGTGGATATTCAAAATATTGTTATTGTTGAAGTTGTGCTTTCTTTACTTTACCGTTGGTATTTGTGAATATTTAGACACCAAACGTGGTTAACCTTGAGTAAATGAGTTTGTAATCAAGGAACGTTTTTCATTTTCCTTTCAAGGGGACACCAAAAACAAGAATTAGAGGGGGAGGGGAGGGCAGGGGGGTTATTAATCGCATTTTCTGTTGTCTTAATCATTGTTTCAAACAGACAGCTGCAATTGATTTCTCAGACTATTTTATATGCTGTATTATACAAAGTAGAAAGCATGTTTTATTCTCGTTGCTTCGTACAGTTGTTACGAATAATGAATAGCTAGCTAATTTCTATACCTATTCTATTCCTACTAATGGTTTATCACAAATCCTTTGCTCTCTGATTGGATGAACTACTAGAGGTCTATTAGTGATAGACCACAGGTAACGAAAACTTCCTGGTTTGAAAACAACGCAACAAATAAGCAATTTTAACCTAATTTCAACCTTGTTTTTATTTCATTTATTTGACCTATTAGTAGGTTTATACTAATTTTAAAAATAGACCTCTCGCCCGCACGGGCTATAGACTCGTAGACCATTCTGGCTGCAGATCCAATTGTTAAATATCACGTTTAATGTCATTTTATACGATTAAAATGTAATAGATATAAATGGGTTATCTATCTAATATCATCTGTAGTATATTCAACTATAATTTATGGTTTATCTCGAACAGATACACGCTAAAGATAATACTTTTAATTGCTGGGTTTCAATAGAGGGTGTGCAACCACGTGACTCAAAATCCCTTGGAGATATGAATAACAATAAAACAGCGCCATCTTGGTTGATCTAACGAGAGGAGCTTGTGAGGAATGCTTTGTTAACGTCAACCAAGATGACGTAACATGCACCTGCTTTAGAAGTTTATAAAAACTTCAGACACTAGAGAAAATCGTTGGCGCATGCGTCAATTTCAGCACGTTTTCTAAGAATTTTGAATAAATGTTTGTTTTCTCCAAGTATTGATGGTTTTCACGGCGGCCATCTTTAAGGAACTTGACAAAAGAATTGTGAATGAATTCTTTTGTTATATCCTCCAACATGGCCGCCGTGTCTTTTGTTTTTATTCTCTTGGGAATGGTTGAAAATCATCAATACAAAAATTTCGCGGCGGCGAAAACGAGAGAGACTGTGGACGAGTATTTTGTTTCCCAAAGAAAGCCAGGTCCAAGTTTTTGGGACCAATAAGTCCTTTCGATCATTGTACCGTTACAGTCTCCAAGCGTGAAGACGGAACGGCCGAGCGAGAAACTGTGGAAGAGTCTAAACGCTTGCTTTCTGGGAAACTGGCTGTTTTTTTCGTCGCAATCCTAATAAGGTCACAAGCTTGTATTCCTAATATTGATCAGCAACTGTTAACTGTCAATTCACGATTTTTAAGTCTTTTTAACAATTTGAGATTTTAAAAAAGAACGGAATTATCTATTTTATCAGCAAGCAATAGAAATGTGGTATTGTGTTTAGATATTTTGATTGATTTGAAGTTATTGTGAGAGACATGACTTCATTTTTGTAAATCCACGTAATCGATGGCCCGTCAAAATGAGACACTCAACACAATAAATTATTTTGAATCTTATATTGAAGAATTTCAACAAAATCTACTATTGTCTTTAAGATCATCAGCTCAAACAGATAATCGTTTTTTCTATTAGTTACAAACTTATACAAATGCTAAAAAGTAACTCAATCAAATTTCCAAGTTTGGATTTAAATTTGATTTCATTCTCGGATTAGAACGGCCAAAAATCGTTTTATGAATTAATTAAATAACGCACTCTAGTTGGGCACGCTTCATGTCCTTTGACGACTGTAATATAGGCAAGAAGGAAGTAGTAGTTCGAAGGCATACGGCTCTGAGTTTCTGAACATTTTCTGCTCTTTCCGAGAATTCAAGCCAACTCGGGAAATACTGTTTATGATTCTCTTATATCTACACGGTTTAGAAAACGTTTCAAGATGTGAGGAATGCTGTAAATCATCAATAGCCAGTTACGAAACATTAGATATATTCCCGACATATCAGAGGGTCGACGTTTTCATGACGTTCGTGTTGATTTAGCAACGTAAGCGAAATTTCGTATCTCGGAATAAAGCTCAAATTATCCGTTATACTAGAAAACCTGGCTCCAAAAACGTAAAGCAAGCATCAAAACAACCATGTGTTATACAGAGACCTGATAATAATTGATGGACAGCGAATCACTAAGCTGGGAAGGACATTAGTATACATCTATGGCATATCGTTAGAGACAATTTTTTCCACTCGTTTGAAAACCACCGCAGCCCTAACAAAGTTCACTTCATCTGATTTCAAGTGGTTTCAGTTTTGATTGCTAGTTAGTCCCGTTGACCGTCGCGGAGAGGTAAGTATGTATCTCAAAGTAATAACAACCCTCGAAAGAACTAGTTTTCCTAGTATTAAACAGCGCTCATCAAACATCATCATGGTTTTTATATGTATAATTTTGCGGCTCAAATTCAATCCTTTAATAATGCGACTGCCTACTTTTGATTAAAATATTAAACTTTTTTCAAAACTTCAATTTTCCGAATTGAAATTTAATGCTGATTCCAAATGGAAAGAAAAATTGGGTACATATACATATGTCCCGAGCTTGTTTTCAAGATAACTAGACCCTGGTTCCAGGGTAAGCTGGGATACCTGGATGACCTGGTTTCAACATGCATGGAGTATCTGGTAAACCACAGTTATCCCAGTAAAAAATACGCCAGGACTGGTGCGGGGTCGTGGGGAGTGGAGGGATGATGGGTTCTTAACCTGACATTTTTTGCCAGAGGTAGAGTGTGTGTATACTGTTTGTTTTAAACCATAGGATCACTAGAACAACAAATTTATTCACAGGAAGTTACTTCTAGATGAAATATGGGTCTATGCAGAAATGCTGTTGTTTTGACATGGATCCGAACAATAATAAAGTGAAAATATTTTTTATTAAAGCTTCAAAGAGCTCAAAGTAGTGAAAATCATTTTGGATAAAAAGTTTATGCCAAAAATTAAAGGGTATGGATAAAAATCCGTCCAAATTCCTGCTCCGTCATGTCCATTTCATTCCATTTCTATTTTTAGCATACGTAATTAAGTCGTGCCTGTGGTCACGCGCTTTGCAAAGAGTGTCTCACACGGAAATTTTCTAACTCGTTATTTGTGAATCGAAATTCTTTACTTAAGACGATAAAAATAAAATATTTTCCTCACAGTTGCTTTAATTTTGAAATTTTTGATGTTTACAGATATTTGACTAAGGTCAATAAGATAAACGAAATATATTCGTTTATTTAAATTATTCTTATTACTTCACCTAAACAAAATATTAAAAGGCCGAATAAACTTCTCTGTACTTTAAGTTTATTCGTAGTAGTCTTTGGAGCCAAAACATTTCATGTAACTTGACAATCAGCTTGAGGAATCTGCAAAAATAGTACGAAAGTCGAATGAAATACGCTCGGTTTGTTTAGATCAAGAAGGCATAATTCTTTATCCTTGGCTTGTTTTTGAAGCGCTGTTGTCCTTCCTTAGCACTGATCTTCGGTTGAAGAGAATACTGCTTTCAGTAGTTGAACCAAAGCATGTGTAGTTCGTAAAAATAAGCTACGGCCCATTACATAAATATTTCTCGTAAAACCTTGACACCTTTTCTTTTTTACAAATAAATTAGAATTTCTAATCCGACGTCTTAAATTACAGCAGTCAGCAAAATAGAGCATGCGTAAACTTTAATTGTGTCACGTGATAATCTAGCTCCGCCCCCTCCTAATCACTTCGCAAAATATTGACATTGATTACAAGGCTACGATGGCTCAGAGGGGACAACACACAATTAAGATTATCACACTGCAAACAGGAGAAATCTCACTTCAAACAAGAGAAATCTCACTTCAATTAAAAAACCTCAATCCAAACAAAGGAAATTCTCGCTGCAAACAAGAGAAACTGCAAACAAAAGAAATTCTCGCTGCAAACAAAAGACGAAAACCCTGCGCGCGCATGTCAGCGGTAGGGGATAGTGGGCTCGCCAAAGAATTCCCGCCAATTTTGTAGTCCAAAATGGCGTCCCAAAGTGACTGGAAGTCTCTCTAAAGACGAGCTACGAAGAACTCTACAGCAAGAGATTTCTCGTGCTTTTGCAAGCGGATTGAACGGTTTGAATATACCTAGACCTTTTCCAGAAAGAGAACGATATCCTTGTAGCAAAATCCTTTATGAAAATAGTGCTCAATTAAGTCCCTTTCTGAACCATGAGACAATTCTTCGTGTTTGTGAGCCGCCATTTTGTTTCGTTGAACTTTGGTCCCGTGCAAAATTTGAGGGTTGGTTTTGCCCTGTTGAAGCTCAAAACCCGTATGGTTCTTCAATAAAATCTTGTAGATTTTTCAGCGGTTTTTGAGCGCGCGCTCATCGTGGGCTCAAATCGAACGTTCAAAAGTAGGCAGCCACCTTAAAATCACAACGGTTTGGGCTACTAATTGGCTTTAAAATCATCTATGTGGTCAGGTAATGGATCGTTTCGGGAACTCGGAATTTCTAAAATCTTTGAAATGACTTAAGCTTACGAACATTCTTTTGTGATGCGCAAGAATTGATTATTGTTTTAAAGGTTACAATAATTATTTAACTCATAATCTCCCTAATTGAAATCTACATATTCCCTCGCCTCCCCAATTCAGCCCCTGCAACCACAGGCAACCCAAGCAACGTATTTGTGCTGCCGAAAACCCATAAAATGTTAATTAAAAAATGGAATTGACCTCGATTTCATGTTGTTCTTACAGTCAAACAAACTCACGCGTTGACCCCTAGAGTCGATTAATGATTTGAATTTTCGAATTTTTATTTCATTATTCAGTTGAAGTTTACAACATCGAAAACGAAGATATGAAAATTTCAATCAATTTTAAATTCAATATATGACATTTTGATTGGTTAATCAGTGCAAACACAACCGGAAGACCAAGAAAACATGGTGGCCAGTAATAGTCTTGGCCGTGTTTATATGCCAGGAAAGCCTTTACCTGATATTATTCGACAGGAAATTGTTCATCTCAGCAACAGCGGATTGTCGCAATTTCGCGACAACTGAAAATTTCTAGTTGAGGAGCGGTCCAGAAAATACTTCAACATTATCGACGACATGGAACTGTGTCTGCATTTCGCTCAAGGCGGAAGCGTTCTGTTATGAGAGAGAAAATGAATGTTTTTACAGACTAAGCTAGACATCAGTTTTCTAATTACTATTTCTTATCGTATGAAAAAAAAAAAAGATAAAAAATGATCAATTAGTTATGAAAAATATCGATATAAGATTTCAGTAAGGCTACCATCAGGCACAAGTTTAGATAATGGATGTGTTATGGGTGACCGCTCTCGGTTAGAGCTATGGGATCTTTATTCACTTCTCTCTTCTATCTTATATATCTCCTATCTTCTATAATAACTTCATGACAGGTGTCAGTCTACAATCAATGTGATATTATTGCTGAGTCTTGATTGGCTAAAGGAAATAGTAAATTCCTAAGTGTGATATCTTATTAAAGAGTAATACGAGTGAAAATCTTAGAATTAAACATAGCTTAAACTAAAGTTAATATTCAAATATATGGTAAATGTATAGAAAAGATTGTGAGGAATATTTATATCATAAGATTTAACGAATAGTGCTAAAATAACTAAGCAAAGGGGTAAAGAGTGTTTAGGGTGTAACCAGATATTTTAGCACTCGTAGTATACGTACGCATGCGCATACTTTCTTTTTTTGATGACCAACCTATTGTCACCATCCCCTAAGCACTAGTTTTACCCCAACATCTCAACTTCGTAGTCTGTCATGTATTGACTAAATTATTATTAATTTAAATGATTTTACAGATCAGAAGATCATCCTTACATTTGGAGATAACGACTGAAAGAATTAACAGGTTCTGTGAGGTACTGACCAAAATGGGCAAGAACGTGGAATACGACATGGCGCTAGAATGATATACAGTGTGTCCAAAAAGATAACAGACTCGGGAGTAGGTGTATGGTGAAGAACAAATGAGTCTGTCGGGAGAAGATGGAAATTTGGATCTGTTTAATGCTGTCAAGAATAACAATGAAAGTGCGATCCGTGGCTTACTCGACGCTGGAGCAGATGTGAATATCACTGATGAATCCTGGAAGAGAACTCCTTTGTTTTATGCTGTTCTTGGTAACCTTGAAAATGTGGTTCGTGTACTGATCAAGGCTGGTGCAAATGTTAATATTAAAGACAGAGAAGGAAACAGTTGTTTATTCTTAGCAGTTTTATGTGACCATTCAAATATAGCCCGCGCACTAATTGATGCTAAAGCAGATGTTAATGCAATCGATAAATTTCAGAAAAGAACTCCTTTATTCTACGCGGTTAGTAATGGTAATGGAGAACTAGTAGATGCGTTAATAGATGCTGGTGCTGATGTAAACAAGACTGATAGTGATGGCCAAACAGCTTTGGTTTATGCATTAAGAAGTAAAAATGACAATATTGTACGGGCGATAATTGATGGTGGTGCTGATGTCAACAAGACTGATAGTGATGGCGAAACAGCTTTGTTTTATGCATTAAGAAATAAAAATGACAATATTGTACGGGCGATAATTGATGGTGGTGCTGATGTCAACAAGACTGATAGTGATGGCAAAACAGCTTTGTTTTATGCATTAAGAAATAAAAATGACAATATTTTACGGGCGATAATTGATGGTGGTGCTGATGTGAACAAGACTGATAGTGATGGCAAAACAGCTTTGTTTTATGCATTAAGAAATAAAAATGACAATATCGTGCGGGCGTTAATTGATGCTGGTGCTGTTGTCAACAAAACGGATATTGTGTACCAAACTGCTTTGCTTAGTGCAGTAAGACAGGACAATGAAAGTATTGTACGAGCGTTAATTGATGCTGGTGCTGATGTCAACAAGACTGATGATGATGGCAAAACTGCTTTGTTTAGTGCAGTCGAAAAGAACAATGAATGTATTGTACGGGCGTTAATTGATGCTAGTGCTGATGTCAACAAGACTGATGATGATGGCAAAACTGCTTTGTTTAGTGCAGTCGAAAAGAACAATGAATGTATTGTACGGGCGTTAATTGATGCTAGTGCTGATGTCAACAAGACTGATTATTATGGCAAAACTGCTTTGTTTATTGCAGTCGAAAAGAACAATGAAAGTATTGTACGGGCGTTAATTGATGCTAGTGCTGATGTCAACAAGACTGATTATTATAATCGCAAAACTGCTTTGTTTATTGCAGTCGAAAAGAACAATGAATGTATTGTGCGGACGTTAATTGATGCTGGTGCTGATGTCAACAAGATTGACAGTGATGGCCAAACAGCTTTGTTTTATGCATTAAGAAGTAAAATTGACAATATTGTGCGGGCGATAGTTGATGCTGGTGCTGATGTCAACAAAACGGATATTGTGTACCAAGCAGCTTTGTTTAGTGCAGTAAGACAGGGCAATGAAAGTATTGTGCGGGCGTTAATTGATGCTGGTGCTGATGTCAACAAAACGGATATTGTGTACCAAACTGCTTTGTTTAGTGCAGTCGAAAACGACAATGAAAGTATTGTGCGGTCGTTAATTGATGCTGGTGCTGATGTCAACAAAACGGATATTGTGTACCAAACTGCTTTGTTTAGTGCAGTCGAAAACGACAATGAAAGTATTGTGCGGGCGTTAATTGATGCTGGTGCTGTTGTCAACAAAAGGGATATTGTGTACCAAACTGCTTTGTTTAGTGCAGTCGAAAACGACAATGAAAGTATTGTGCGGGCGTTGATTGATGCTGGTGCTGATGTCAACAAGACTGATAATTATGGCCAAACTGCTTTGTTTAGTGCAGTCGAAAAGAACAATGAAAGTATTTTGCGGGCGTTAATTGATGGTGGTGCTGATGTCAACAAGACTAATGATGGTAGCCAAACTGCTTTGTTTTGGGCAGTCGATTGCGACAATTACGATATTGTGCGGGCGTTAATTGATGCTGGTGCAGATGTCAACAAGACTAATGATGGTGGCCAAACTGCTTTGTTTGGGCAGTCCATTTCTGCTACAATTACGATATTGTGCAGGCGTTAATTGATGCTGGTGCTGATGTCAACAAGACTGATGATGATGGCAAAACTGCTTTGTTTATTGCAGTCGAAAACGAAAATGAAAGTATTGTGTGGGAGTTAATATATGCTGGTGCTGATGTCAACAAGACTGATAAGTATGGCGCAACTGCTTTGTTTAGGGCAGTCGAAAACGACAATCTTGAAATAAATGAAAATATTGTGCTGGCGTTAATTGCTGCTGGTGCTGATGTCAACAAGACTAATGAGTATGGCGAAACTGCTTTGTTTAGTGCAATCGCAATGAATAATGAAAGTATTGTGCGGGAGTTAATTGCTGCTGGTACTGATGTCAACGAGACTAATGAGTATGGCGAAACTGCTTTGTTTAGTGCAGTCGGACATAACAATTACGATAATGTGTGGGAGTTAATTGAAGCTGGTGCTGATGTCAACAAGACTAATAAGTATGGCAAAACAGCTTTGTTTAGTGCAGTCGAAAACGAAAGTGAAAGTATTGTACGGGCGTTAATTGATGCTGGTGCTGATGTCAACAAGACTGATAATGATGGCAAAACTGCTTTGTTATGCGTATCACGATTTTTTCCTTCATGCGATTACGTTATTGGTTTATTAATTGACGAGGGTTATAATGTCAACCTACCTGACAAAGAAGGCGAAACTCCGTTGTTTCATGTTGTCAGACGGGGTATGGACATTCATGTTAAAACCTTGGTGGAGAAAGGTAAAGCCTTGATAAATGTGAGAAATCACCATGGCAGAACGCCCTTATTTTATGCTCTGCAGCGTTCACCAGTGATTACCCTTTACCTTCTCGAAAATGGTGGAAATCTCTATTTGAAAGACAATTGCAATTTAAGCATTTTATCATTTTTTATTGAAGAGCTGTTGGACAATGAAGTTCGTTTTGATCGTATTGATCTGACTGAGCAATTGAACTTGCTTTATACAAGAGGTGTTACGGAAAAACTTGTAATAAAAGCACTAATAGAAGTACTATTTTGCAAAATTGTGTTTACGTGTACGTCTTTGGGTGAAGTCACAACTTCCTATTCATATTTTATGCACAAAGGATGTCTTTTTGAGTTCTTGTCAATGGCTGATGATCAAACTAAAATAACCATAGAATACATGTTGGAACAGGTCTCAAGTGAACAACTGTCACAGATAGTTCCTTCATTTGTGAATTTAGGTGCTGATCTAAACAGTGTAGACTCGCATGGCAACACTTTACTTCACTATGTAACTCTCCTGCCATTTGTCGGTGTATCTCAAACGGAAGTCGTGGAAACATGTCACCTACTATGGAAGTATGGAGCATCAATGAACATCAAAAACCAAAAAGGTCATACACCTCTGTTGTTTTGCTTGTCAGAACTTAGTTTGCATTCGGAATGGTTACTCAGAACTGATGAAGTAAAGATGATGGTAGAGGTCTGTAGACGTTTGGTGAACTGTGGAACGAAGGTCAACGATACATTACCAAACGGAAAGTCCGTTTTCCATTTGATTATTGATCTTTTTCAAAAAGGTCTTCGTTTGGAAGATGAAGCTGTAAGACAGGAAGTACTAAAAGAAATGTTTAATCTGCTGCAACTGTTTTCAGATGCAAATCGTAAACAAGCTGAAAGCTTTGAGAATAACAGTGGCCATCTTTACTTGCTACTTCATTCATGGGCATCACTCACTTTACCCTCTGCACAAAACTATTCGAGTAACGTTACCCATAACTACACATTTGAAGAACTTTTAAAAGCCATTTTACAGCTTCTCCTGAAATGTGGGGCAAAGCCGAATGCCAGAGATGATGATGAAAGAACCCCTCTGCATCACTGCAAGACTTGGAGCGCTGTAAAGCTCTTGATAGATGCTGGAGCAAAGACAGATGATGTCGATTCTTCTGGACACCCAACCCTATTAGCTGCAGCTGGAAGACATACTTTTCTTAAGAGATCAGATTGTTTTTATCCAGACGTTTTAGGAGATCCAAAAGCGTTCTGGAGAACTGCTATCAAAATGAAACTTGATCCATGGACTGTTGACCAACATGAGAACTCTGTTCTAAGTAATATGATAGAATGCAACGCCTTTGTTCTTGCCAAAGCCTTAATTGAAGTCACTTGTGAGGACAAACACCTTCACGCGGAATCTGATACAATTGCTTATTCACTTTTAAGCACTATTTGCAAGGACAAGTCGACACAAACACGTTGGAAAACTAATCTAGTCGAACTTATTTTGAATTTATGGAAAAGACTGCTAGTGAACTTAGATGTGCCACTTCGCTATTGCTGCAAGAATATAGTAGAACTAAGTAGCTCAGACGACATTTCACATGACAGTTTACATCCCTCTAAAGGATTAAAAAAAAAATTCGCCGATAATGAGTTCGAAAAGTATGGCAGCACGCAACCTATGCTTAAGAAAATAAAAACAGCGGATGGGCAATGTAGTGAAGAGGAAACAGATGGGCAATGTAGTGAAGAGGAAACAGATGGACAATGTAGTAAAGAGGAAACAGATGGGCAATGTAGTGAAGAGGAAACAGATGGGCAATGTAGTGAAGAGGAAACAGATGGGCAATGTAGTGAAGAGAAAACAGAGAATGCAGAAAACAGCAACGATCTAGTACATTACGATTCCGTCCACTGCGAGATTGCTGAACTGCTTCTTTCATATGGAGCTGATTGTCGAATTTCTGATTCATCTGGCAAGTCTTGCCTTGACTTGGCGGAGACCTGTCCTAAACTCAAGCATCTCTTAATGCAACCCATAGATATGAATAAAATATCTAAACGCATTCCTTGGGATTCTGTTTCAAAGAGGCACAAAGACACGTTGGCCAAAGTTTCAAGAGGACAAGAAAAACAGATAGTCGGCTCATTTTGGTATCACAAAGACCACATTGGAAGTGGCTCGTATGGACATGTTTTCACAGGGATTAATAAGGATGATGGTAGGGAAGTGGCCATCAAACGAATTGAAAAGTTGCGCATGGTACGACCAGAAGACAAGCGTGAAATATCGAACCTTGCTAACCTTGCCGACTGCAAACAAGTCGTTAGCTATGTGAGTTTCTTAGAAGACATACACTTTTCATACATAATATTGGAGCTGATGGAGGGAGATCTCGAACACTACTTTAACGAAGGCACAGTTGACAAAAGCAAAAGTGTTGAACTTTGCAAAAATATAGTTGAGGGACTAAAATATTTACATGAGCAAAATATAATTCATCGTGACCTCAAGCCTGGAAACATCTTATATAAAACACATCCTAGACTCTGCTTAAAAATTGCCGACTTTGGTCTAAGCCGCTATTGCGTTAATAACACCTCTACTACACTGTACGGCCGTACGATTGTTGGTACCAGATGTTGGATCGCTCCAGAAATTCTAACGTCTCAATCGGCTGGCGAAAATTTTACGAAGAATTCTGACACTTTTTCCTCTGGACTTCTATTGCACTACATCTTGTCGGAACAAAGCCACCCGTTTTCTCCTGCACCTTCATCACTTCCGCACGTTATAGAAAAAAACATAACAGAGGATCAAATGGAAGGATGGGATGCCCATATCTCTCCTGAAGCAACAGACCTGATCAAAAAGATGCTTAAGAAAAGTGACGGGGAAAGAATAAGCCCAACTAATGCACTAGCTCATCCGTTGTTCTGGACGAATAGTAAAAGAAAGGATTTCCTTGTTGCTGTCGGCAATCAGCCAGAATTTGAATTATGGCCTTCTAATAGGAATTTTCCCGAGACTGATTTGGAAAGAGACTTGAACTCGCTCATGGTTCTTCAAACAGTAGTGAAATGTGGTTCGTGGGATGATTCAAGAAATAAACTCATGCCTAAATTTTACGACGAAATGAAAACATGGCGGAATTACGACACTAAATCTATCGTGGACTTAGTGCGACTTATACGAAATGGGTACTGCCACTACAACTCGTTGTCACATAAAGTCAGAAGAATGCTGTTCACAAACTATGCTTACTTGGGTTATTTTCCTGATCTTGTCATGGAAGTCTTTAAAGCCGTGACTGATCATGAATGGAATTCTAGACCTCAAATCAAAGATGCCATGACCAAGCAAGAGGACACATCGTCACGTGACTTTAATCACCTTTAAGTCACGTGACAAACATCGTTTTATCTGATAGCGAAGAGTGTTTTCTACATCTTTGTAAAACTCGTAACGCTGTAACTTATAGTTATGAAAAAACAATTGACTTAAATTGAAAAGGCCGAGAATATTTTGAATCGTGACATGAAGTAGATGAATATTTGTCACACAACTTTGATCAGCTTATAGTCACGTGTCAAACAATACCAAACACCATAGATGACAATCGAAATGAATTCCTATCGTCGTTACTACTCTGGTAACGCATGTTTCACAGACAGCTGAGGAAAATTATAACTGGTGCTACTAATAGTCCTTTCGAAAATAGAATAGATTCTTCTTCTTGTTTTGTTACGGAAATCTTCAAAGCTGTAAATTATTCACGTATGGCAACGATTCAAACTTGAAGTCCTAGAATAATGTGGTTATGAATAGGTAAGAAGACACTTGAATAGAGATTGATTAGCTTTAACAATTTATAGCTTAACCTTTGGAAACTATTACAGTGTGGACGCACGAACTGCGACCATTTTTACAAAGTTAAAGAATAAAATGTCGGTAAAAACACAACAATCCAGCTTAAGGCAAGGAGCAAGTTGCAAAGAAGTCAAGCTTTAATTACATATCTGAGAAAAAAACAGACCGTGGGATTAAAAGATTGTGATTGGCTGAGGTCAATGGCGCTCTAATTCTGCTCTCTCCTAATTGGCTACAGTTTTCGTTCTATATCGTGATTGGCTAACTTTGTAAAAGCGGTCATTTATAGTACCTATAACATATATCAATCTTGGTAGGGTATAGAACTATTTCTTAAAACGTCATTCGGAGATCTTAATCTGAGACCAAAATCAATTTTATGAAGGAAAGTGATGACTTTTTTGTGTTTTTAATAGTAGTTCGCAACAAGACAAGATTTAAAGTTGCTACCACCCTTGAGTGATGACCTGCGCTTGCGAATTGGTCCAGGTTTTAGATCGACAATAACGTTTTTTATGATTACTTCTTGTTTCTAAGAAAAGCATTGTGATATGATGACAACAACTCTCACAAAAGCTCTTCATACATGTGTTACTTTGTTCACCATCAGTATTGATATCTTATTGGCAAATAATTGACGAAGTCACATGAAGTACTGCTATATGCATGGATAGCATGTATATATGTATATAAACATAACTTTAGTATAACCATTTAAGGATAGTAATGGTATAACAACATTTAAAATAACTGGCCAATCTCTACCGTAGAGTCACCACAGAGCCTGTCATACATAAACCAGACCTTCATTAATTTGTGCTCAAAAACAAGTCGTAACGATGATGGGGTCGCGAGTGACCACGAGATTCATGGCCAGAGAAAACTGAACGTTTTTGCCAATTCACCTTTTTCCATACATCGGTTCACTGGTCTAAAATCATTCAGTCGAGGTTGCAAGGTTCAAATTTGAATAATTCGCTTGAGTGCTTTGTGTTTGACCAGTGAACCAATATATGGAAAATGGTGAATACCCTAGTTTCCAGTCCTCTGTTGCTCAGGGTTAGCCTCGACTTTATGCAGAATATTCATGTATGTTTCTGTCAAGGTCCGTGGATACACTTATTTCAATAAAGTTAGTCACCTGAAAAGCTATAAAGCTGAGGCCGACAAGGATTATGGGTGGATTCATTTTCAACGTTCAAGCGCTTGATAACTGATCAAGGACTTGTGAATATTTTACCAGTTACAGTCTCACCTCTTCTGAGCATCATCGAGCTGCAGTTTGTATTGAAAAAGATTTGTATATATAAATGCTTTTTTGATATAAAAAGTTTCCCATGATGCTCATCGAGCTGCAGTTTGTATTGAAAAAGATTTGTATATATAAATGCTTTTTTGATATAAAAAGTTTCCCATGATGCTCAGTGATCTCAGCTTTCTAGGTTTTTTGGTGACTAACTTTATTAAAATAAGTGTATTCAAAATGTTTTTATTGTTGAAGTTGTGCTTTCTTTACTTTACCGTTGAGATTTGTGAATATTTAGACACTAAACGTGGTTAACCTTGAGTAAATGAGTCTGTAATCAAGGAACATTTTTCATTTTCCTTTCAAGGGGACACCAAAAACAAGAGTTAGAGGGGGAGGGGAGGGCAGGGGGGTTATTAATCGCATTTTCTGTTGTCTTAATCATTGTTTCAAACAGACAGCTGCATTTGATTTCTCAGGCCATTTTAAATGCTGTATTATACAAAGTAGAAAGCATGTTTTATTCTTGTTGCTTCGTACAGTTGTTACGAATAATGAATAGCTAGCTAATTTCTATACCTATTCTATTCCTACTAATGGTTTATCACAAATCCTTTGCTCTCTGATTGGATGAACTACTAGAGGTCTATTAGTGATAGACCACAGGTAACGAAAACTTCCGGGTTTGAAAACAAGTAATTTCAACCTAATTTCAACTTTGTTTTTATTTCATTTATTTGACCTATTAGTAGGTTTATACTAAAAAAAATAGACCTCTCGCCCGCACGGGCTATAGACTCGTAGACCATTCTGGCTGCAGATCCAATTGTTAAATATCACGTTCAATGTCATTTTATATGATTAAAATGTAATAGATATAAATGGGTTATCTATCTAATATCATCTGTAGTATATTAAACTATATTGTATGGTTTATCTCGAACAGATACACGCTAAAAATAATATTTTTAGTTGCTGGGTTTCAATCGATGGTTTTAACGGCGGCCATGTTGGAGGAACTTAACAAAATTCTTTTGTTATATCCTCCAACATGGCCACCGTGTCTTTTGTTACAGCAGGCACAACAGGCACAGCAGAGCGCTCGCGGTATCTGACGGGCTCAAGTTTACTTATATTATGTATAGCGGTAAATAATGTAAAACAAGATGGCGGAGCGACAAGACAATTTCGTAAACAATGAAAGATAAGTGGCCCCCCTCTGCCCCTCTACATAGTATGGAATTTTAAGAAAAAAACAATTTGCTTTTTCTCTCTTATCCCCCCCCCTTTTTTTTTCCCTCCAAAGTCTAATTATCTCTCGCCTTTGTCTCTCTGGATCTATTTTCATTGTTCCGCCACTGGAACAATAGATCTTAATTTATCCCAATTCTTAATCATCGATCCGTCGGAAAATGGCCAGTTTGGATATGCTACGAATAGAGCCAGCGTTTAATAAAGTCAACTCGACTACATTCCGGCTTTCAAACTTTAAGGCTGTCTGGCCCGTAACAATTAATTTTCAGACAGGAATGAAATATGTCGGGAACGAAAATAACTGATTGCCTGTCCGAGTGTTCATAGCCTGCGTAGTACGGCTCTAAGGGGGGAAGGGGATGGGATAGGAGCGGAAGAAGGGAGAGCCCCTCCCTTCTTTCCACTCTACCCTACCCCAGGGCTAGAGTGTCAACGTTTTAAAATTTATATTAGTTAATTAAAGATTGAATAGCAAGTATTGAAAATTTGAAAGTCAGATTACAATCTAAGAACCGTAAGATACATGAAATCGTTTCAATTTACGAATGTTTATTTCGATCTTCGACTAATCGTACAGAAAGCGTTCACGCATAACGTTCTTTGACTATTAGGAAGTTGCTAAATTCACTCTACGGGGAATCCCCTAATGTTTGGCGTACTTTTTTTGTCGTAATTCGAGGAAATAGTTAAGAAGACACCATACATGAAACTTAAAGGCTGATAATTTTTAAAAAGTCCGAAATTTCTTCTAGAATTTGTGATGTGACCGAAATGTGTTACCTTTTTATTTTGCTGCCCACCGGCAGAATCGAGCTAAGAAATACTTCGAAGCTGGCTGATTGTGCAACTAAACGCATTTCAAGACTCTAAGTATTCATATTGAAGGCAGATCAGGTTATCCTACTTCAACTAGAAGACTCCATATGTGTCCACACGTTGTATAAACTGAATGAAATACACATAAATGTGATTTGGATCTCTTCACCGTTCGCCACAATGCCAGACGAATCGTTTTTTGCCAAATTAGAAAATAAGTCACTGAACAAACAACAACAGTTTATGGATCAATATGAGTTTGAAATTGTGCTAGTGGTATTCGAGGGGGAAAATGTGAAATTAGGTGATAATTTACGATGGAAAGGCGCAGGGAAGTTCTATAATCACCATGCAGTGTGCACAGAAATAGACGGTGAAAATATAACATTTGTTGAGTACACTGGTCCAATTCTGAGTCACAGTGGAGTTTCCCAATCAACATCGTGTTCAGACAGTGGAAGGCTTGCTGGAATAAAAGAGACAACTCTCTCTTACTATGACTTGATCAAGAAAAAAGTAAGCATATACTTTAACTTATGTAAATACACATGCTCGCAGAAATATCGCATACCGCATCTTATAAAATATTTGAGATATGACGCGCTGATCGGCTGGCTACCGTTTTTACCAGAGAACTGACAAGGTCGCGTTAAAAATTCGTTCAAAAATATCCTCAAAATGCTTTATATGCGGTTGCTTATGTATCTGTATTGTTAAATAAGCTTTCGGGAACTGTAGGAAAACCGAGCATGTTGGAAACCGATTTTTTCCATGGAATTTGTGGCATTTCTTTTGTATTACCCTGTTAGCCTCGCATACAACACAGTTCTGAGAAGGGTCCATTCGTATATAGCAGTTTTACATGCTTGTGAATTTTGCTAATATTCTAATGAGCAGACTGATTCGCAACAGTGCCTTTCAGCCATTAACCCCTGCCCTTTCACGTGACGTCAATGTCGTGTTTGTCGAATATTTTTTCATGCCGTTATAAGCAAAGTCTTTCCGAAATAATTTTGTATGATCGATGTTTGGTTTTGTTTGCTTCAATTCTGTGAAGCTTGTCCCTTACCTTCTACCGCGCGCGCGCACAGTTTCGTATAAACTTCGTTGTAGCAATGAAGTAATAGAGAGTTTAAGATTCTCGTTTACGGCAAACGTGAAACGTCAGTTGACCATTAAAATATTCTTTAAAATTAGTGAAAAGGAATCGCAAAAAAGTCCAAGTAGTAGATAAACAAAAAATTACTCGTCTTTGTCGAGAAGGTTTGCAAAAGGTAGAGTGAAATGTAGGAAACGATGAAAACGTGGTCACAGTTGTCGTTTGGGGGAAGGAAAAGCGAGAATCTTAATCTGCCTATTGACGACTTTATACGCGAGGAAAAAACACTAAGAATTTTAATCTCATGAGAATTGGAAACCTACTGTTATGCGGTCCTCCAAATTGAGGACGTGTTCCGACGTGTTGCAACTGAAAGGGTTAATAGCACCATCACGGTTTTTTTCCTCTCTTGATTAGGCTGAAGTAATTGTTTGGCCTGAGGATCTGAGAAGATTCCCACCTGATGAAATAGTCAAACGTGCTTACCAAAGACTTGGGGAAAACTACTACAGCCCCACGAAAAATAACTGTGAACATTTTGCCACATGGTGCATGTGTGGATTGAGGGTCAGCCTTCAAGTGAAAAGCTGGCACGTCGCATTACAAGAGACTTTGCGTTCCATTATTAATACCAAAACAGCGGGTCCGGTCATTGCCAATGTCGCTGATAAAATCGTTATGTTCTTAAGAAAAAATAGCGACAAGGTAATTTGGCTTAGTGGTGCAGCCATCGGGTTAGGAATAGGCGTATATGAGTTATATAAGGTGTACGAGGAATATCAGGAGGGCAAATATGAAGGTAAGTGCAAGGAACTCGTCATAAAGGTCTTCTTTATCATTTTAAAAAGGGCTTTACGTTTTGGCCTTGTCTACTCTGGGATAAGAACAAATTCAGATATAGTGGGTGGTTTCATTGAGGATGGGATATCTTACCTCCCATCGTTATCAACAAATTCAGATATAGTGGGTGGTTTCATTGAGGCTGGGATAGCCATTTATGAACTAAAGAAGGCTTGGGATCAATGGGGGGAAGGTATTCTCATTCGCTCAAGTTGGGAATTTACGGTAAAGGTTATTGACATACTTACAAAAGGAGCTTTTCGTTTTATCCTCGGCTATCTCGGATCCACGTACAGCGATGGCATCTTTTCGAAGATTGGAAAATGTTTGCCCACCCTCTCAAAACTAAGCCAAAGTTTGGTTTGTGGTGCAGTGGGTGGATGTCTGGGGCATTATGTCGGCGTAGTCATAACGTGGATAGTAGAAAACCTCGGAGACATTATCAACAGCGGATAAAAGCTGAGCCGAAACATTGCTTGATCAAGGCAAATACAACGAACTAAAAAGTCAGAAATATAATGAAGTTAGTCCATATATATCACCATAGAGTTGTTGAAATAAGAGAGTCTATGCATTTGCGTATAGACTTTATTTTGCATTGACAAACTGACAAAAATACCACAGGGCTGGAAAATGGGTCAGCTATGCTTTGTAAGGTGAATCTGCAAATCAGCTATAAAAGTGTGCAGGGAATGACCTCATTTCTTGAGGGTTAGGAAATATTTGTATTCCAATGCCTAAGGTTCTTTTTTAATGTATGTATAGAACTCATTCTATTTAATGTTTGTACTGATATAAAATGATCGTTCTCTGAAAACCTCATTTGGTGCGCGTTTTCCCAGCCCTGTCCCCACGTACAAGGGACTCGTTCTTGTACTCAGAGGTCCTACGTTTCATTCCTCGATCCCCTAGGGGGAATGGGACCATTTTATCGTTGGTGCTGGGATATAGTTGATAGCATGCTGCTAGCTAGTAAGTAAGTGTGACTACAGATCTACATCAGCCGCTGGCCCATTTCAACTGTACATGTGATGTACAGATCTGTAGTTACTGCATTTTGCGAAACGAAACGATTTCTCTAAACCTTCATATTTTATCTATTGCTGGCGAGTTGCAACTATTCCTAAGATAGTCAAATGACAAAGACATGGCGGCCATGGAGGTGGTTTTAAGTAATGAATGCTAATGAGAAGTGCTTTTAAAAGTACCACCAACATGACCGCCATGACTGACGTAACGCTCAATCGAAGAATACCGTGAAACAGCTTCTGACATGAGCTGACTGAAAGTCATGGGCACAGCTAACTCAATGAAAGACCTTAGCTTATCTTTATCAGGAGCTATTTCAGGCCGGTATTTTTGCACTTCAATGGCTTTACAGGGGAGGATAGCTTTACCATATGACAAATAGTGAAATGATATTCATTGTACATATTGGATGAATGCACCGAATCGAAATATGCCGACCAATTTTAATAACTATTGTTCTGCGATGACTAGAATCTTGTTCACGTGGACACATAAAAGGGTTCACATGTATGAGAGGCTAGCCAGTCCAGAACAATAGTTATTTTTAAGTTGGCCATCATTTGTCGCGATTCGGTGCATATGTCAGTATAGGACGTTGTATAAGAGTACAAGCAGACACTATATAAAGTTATATATGTAAAGCAGTATTGCGTAACTGTATGTATCACTATATACTACATCAATAGCACTGCCGAAACAAATATAACCTTGCAATAATTTGTATACACTTTACTCCAATATCGAGTTCTATTGCACAGGGTTAGCCTCGATTGTGTCATAAAATCGATTCATGTGTTCCAGTGAAGGTCTGTTTAAAGTTAATGAGTGTTTGTATTGTTGAAGTTGTGCATTCACTGCTTTACTGTTGGTATTTGTGAACATTCTGACGCTGAAATGAGGTTAAACCTGAGTAAACAAGTCTGTAATTCGAAAGTGGTCTATTTCAAATAATGCAAAATAGGTGAAATAAAAACTGTCAGTCAACGCGTAATCTCATAAATCACAAAGGAAAAAAATGAAATTAGGGTCTACTAATTGTGTATAAGTCTAATTTCTATAGCACGGGTTTAATGCCTTCACTCTAAGTAGAAGTACTATCCAGCAAAGGCATGGCGGCACAGAATCGCTGATTTCGATGTTCTTGCTAATCTTTCTTTAATAATTCAAATTGTAATATATTCTTTAGTACAACATATTAAGTCATTGTTAACCATCGTGTGCAGGATCGTCATTCTCCATACATTATCTCTTAAGTATTTGGCGTCAGCTGTTCCGAGGGTAAGAAAAAACTTGGTCGAATTGGCAACACAGTGCATCGTGGGCGAGTAAGGAAGGAATAGACGCCATCTTGAAAATGTGTCCCTAAAACAGCCCAAATTCCATTGCAAAACCAACTCGACCCAGCTGGTTTATTCTCAACCTCGAAACGGCTAATAGAGGTAAAAATCTTACAACGGGCTAAATTCAAAAACCACACAGAGCGAAAGAAGTGCTATTTCTCAATGATCGGGTAAGATTTCGAGGCTCTGTTTAATGTTTCAATGATATTATTGAAATTTTTGATGAATCCCATACATTTCCTTATAACATGACTCAACAGAAACCAAGATTGGGCTACCTGCGGTTAATCTGGGTATTTTAGAAGTAACAGCTCCAGGAAAGTTAGCATTGGGTCTTGACCTCTATTTTGACATACCCCCTGCTCCCTTACCTCCCCTCTTGAACATTACCTTACCAAATTGTCAAACAAGGCTACTGGATTAGCCACAACCTCTTAACCATTTTTCAACCATTACCTTATGTCATTCTTAATGAAACACACAAGTGAGATATTATAGATCCTTTTATTTTGGGTGTTATATTTTCCCATTTCAAACCACTTGTCTCTTTAGGAATAAGATTTCTTTGTCTGAGTTTAGTAAGAAAACTAGCTGTAAAAGACAATGTTTCGCTGACATTAGATGACAGAGAAACATTCTCTTTTACAACATTTCCTTACTAAATTGTATACGTAAAAGTACCTTTATCAAGTTTGTTTGAGTTGTTATCCATATTCATGTGTCTTCTCATGAGTAACAGTTAAACAAAGAAATGATACTCTAGAGAATGACATATGGTCTGAAATGTTAAAGAAGTAAAGAACTCTATTCCAAAGCAAAGTACAGTTATTATTGATGTGGGAAGTTTGACAAATCTCACCTGAAATTCTCCAATATTTTCTCTGTTTTCAATGGGAAAAACACCATCTTTTCTTGGGAATGTATATTGAGGTTCTACTGGAAAAGCTGCTGAAACCTGCAAAAAAGATCCATCAACAGTAAGATAAATTCAATAATACACAATAATAATGCTATAAATAGTAAGATAATGCTTACCTGAACAAGAACATACTCTATCGGCATAGGTCTTGCTAGGAGCGTTACTTCATTGTTATATGAATCTTTATCCTATAGATATAAAAATAAACAACATTCTATAATAAATGACATTGCAAACTAAATAATTTTAGATATACTCCATATAAAGCAAGTAGCCTAACAAGTCTTGGTCATTCTTAAGCCTGGTGACAGGGCTGTCAACTCTCCTGGAAAAACAGGGAGTCTCCAGATTTTGGACCATATCTCCCGGTCTCCAGAGTCTCAAATCTCCCGGATAACCGCCGAAGCTGATCATTTCTAGTGAAACTTTCAAAAAAAAACTTTCACAACCATAAAATTCCAATTGTTTTGTGTTATTTGTGTTATTTTACATCTCTAACAAAATCAAAACATTCCTTGTAAACTGTTCTTGCAAGCAGGCCATTGTAATATAAGCAATAATCTGATTGGTCAGAAATAAACTGAAGACATCAAATGTTTCAAAGCAAATGACATCATTTCGCAAGTTTTTTCCACTGTGAGGTCATGTCCCTTCCCCATCAATTCTCCAGATTTGAATATCCCTGGGGTTGACAGTCCTGCTGGTCCTTACCAGTCACATAAGCATAAGCATAGACTTAAGCATAAGGATTAAAATGTTCCATTCTTCTTATGCTTGTGTAACTGAATTACCAAGTAAAACGTACACTCTTATGCCTTTGCTTGTGCTTATGCACAAGTAAAAACCAGGCTTTGCTATGCATGCTTTTACTTTGTAAGTTTCCACAGGTAGCCCAACATTCATAATCAATAACAAATTACCACAGGTAGCCCAACATTGAGGATCAAATGAAAAGTAATCACAGGTAGCCCAAACAAAGTTGAATAAGAACACTGATAATGCTGGTTCTCTTACTTTTTTTTCAAATTCATTTTAATAACTCGGCTCTTACTTTGTAAAATACGTCAGGAACATATTGATCAGTGGATGATTCCCTGATATAACCAAGACCTGGCTCATCAATGGTTGGAAGCAGACAGTCATCTCGTACAAGAGCCATACATTGGTTTGATACCTTAAAATATTCAAATACAGACAGAAAATGGATAAATGCTATAGTGTAAAGGGTTTATACCAAAAATACACTCAGAGTTCTACCTGATAACCATCAAAACCAATCTGGTTCCCTTCATGACCTGAAATATGACCAACAAAAAAAACGCACATCATAAGGGATCAAAAAGCTAAGATTTATGAATAGTGATAGCAGATTGTACTATTTATCTTTTCCCAGTCCGTAATTCTAAAAATTGTGCATGCTGATTGGCTGTATATATTTAAGACCTCAGGCACAGTTTTTCCCTATCTGAACCTCTTGGTCGGTAAATAACATATATTTCTTAAGGTCAGGTACAATGTTTTTTAGGAGGGAGGGGTGGGGGTGGGGAGGAGAGGGCTGAAGGATTAGCAGCAAATGTTTTAAAAGTAGCCCCTCTCCCTTAAAAACAGCATTTGCCAAAATAAAATGGTTTCCCCCTCCACAAAAGCTCAAATTTGTAATAAAAATAAAAATAATAATAATAATAATAATAATAATAATAATAATAATAATAATAATATAAAAACTTGTAGAGCGCTTATACAAATCTGTTCTAAGCACTTTGAATAAATAAGCTAATTTGAATAAATAAGTCTAAAGTCTTAAGTTGTACTGATGACCCTTCCCTTTAAAGCCCTAAAGAGTACTTTCCCTAAATAAATATTTCATACCTGAAACAACAACAGTCACAAACTTTGATCCAAATTTTCCTGAAGATGCAAACCGGCAAGGAGAAGCATACTGGTTCTGAAAATGACCAGCCATGATACACTCTTCTGCCGTCAGGAAGTGTGTATCAATGCCGCGCAGCTGTTTTACTGTTCCTTTCTTGACATCATCAGGAACAAGGTCAGTAAAGATCCAACCTACAAACTGTAGGCCAAGATCTGCTGCTACTTTTTGTACTGTGTCATTGTTGGGGTCTGCCAGAAGTTCCACACTGTCTGGGGTACATTCCTGAAAAATAATCCATTATTTATTGCACTGTCATATCATGGAGTGTAGTACATCCAAGATTGAAAAGGGCATGCACATGATTGAAGGCCTTATGAGGTGGGAAATCCCAAGTACTGACATTGAATATTTTTATTTAAGTAGAAGTAAAAAAAACCTGAGGAGGTTCATAGATAGCTGCAACTACAGCTCTTATACCAAGGGGCACTTCTTTATGATGCTCATATCGACCAATCAGGATTCCTATACGCTAAAAGTGAATAAGAAGGCATGATTCAGAGTGTTTTACTGATGATTATAACAATGATTATGGCAATGCGAGGCTGCAAATAAGTGCCAGTCATTGGACGAATGTCTGGTCTGGCAAAAATGACCACTTGAGGTCCTGAGTAAAGATTGCTCAGCCTTACAATGATAGTCATAATAATAAATACAAGGAAATAAAAACATAGAGGTTATCAGTTGGCTAAGCATCTTATATGGCTGTGTATCTTTACGAGTCACAGAGTATTTTGAAGAGCCTTTAGGTGAGCCAAAATACAAGTGACAAGTAAAAATGCAAAGCCGTATCAGATGCTTAGCCTACTGATAAGTTGTTTATTATTTAATTTTGTGAATAAATGCTCAAACTCTCTCTAACTCTATTGTAACCAATGCGAGCAGATGAGGAGTGCTGATACGGGGTCACATGAGGGCTGTTCTTTTCCCGTATCACACATTTTCACGCATGAAAATATCATCAATGAGAAACACAAGTAATTGGTTGGGAAGATCAAAGTCAATGATGGTGACAACCTTTTAATTTTTTTAATCATTTTTGATTCATTTTCTTGATGCGATGGTGTTGATTAATATTGAATGGTGAAAATAATGGTTATGACGATGATAGTGATGATGATGAATGTAATGAATTGCACAAGTAATTGGTTGTGATGACCATGGTGAATGATGGTGACACCCTTGATGATACTGAATGATGATGGTGAACATAGTGATGATAATGGTGATGATGATGAATGTAGTGAACTACACAAGTAACTGGTTGTGTTGACCATGGTCAATGATGGTGACGGCCTTGATGATATTGAATGGTGATGGTGAAGAAGATTGTGATGATAACAGCGATTAAGATTATGAAAACAATGACAGTGCTAACGATGGAAACATAATCTACAATGTATACCTGGTTTCCTGTTTTTCTCCAGTAATCTAGAAAAGGTTCTACAATTAAAGGATTCTCAAACAATATGTTGTCCACATGTCTATATTCCTATGGAAAAAATGTAAAATAACCCCTTTACAGTTAATAAATACTATACTACCAAAGCTAACTTCATTATTGCTATACACATGGTGCAACATTGCACGCAACAAATTTGGAGTGACAAACATTGCAACAAAATCATGCAATATTGCTTGTGTCAGCAAGCTATGCTAAGACATTTGGTCAGCGGTTATAAATTTGTTGCAAGTAGATTGGTTTGAATTTTTAAATTGTTGCACTGTTGCAATGCAATGTTGCATGCAACATGTTTCAGGGGTAGACACATGCTGCAACAGTCCTGTTGTGTGCAATGTTGCATGCACCGTGTGTCTTACGCTTTAACTACCTGTCTTTTCAAAGTGATAGCACTTGGCTGACATTTTGTACAAATTCCACCTGGCCATGGAGGATGTTCAGTACATCCTGGTTTGATCTTACAACTGATGTCTTCAACTACTGCAAACTTGCCCCTAGAGGATTTAACAATTTTGTCAGAAAAGTGACGGGATGGTGAAATAGACCTCAGTACTTGGGATAATTCCCTAGAGTACCATTACTTTGTTTAATGGTTGCACATGAGAAGACATACATATAAATATGGATACAACTCAAACAAAGAATCTTACTCTCAAGACCATGTGTCATTCCCTTGAGTACCATTACTTTGTTTGATGATTGCACATGAGAAGACATATAAATATAGATACAACTAAAACAAAGAATCTTATTCTCGAGAGGGTGACACATGGTCTGCAATTGGCAAACAATGACACACCCAAGCAAGCCAAAAGTGGTCTATTTGCTTTGGTTGGTTGTCATGATCATTGTCCTAATTAATTACATACTTGTCGGTGCCATGGCAGAGTCTCTTCAGATAGGCATGGAAAGACATGTGTTTGATGGGAGGGTCATGTTCCTTTAGATATGTTTCATCATATGGCTGCAAGCATAATAAGTAGTCTACATTAGTAAAATCTTGTCTGGAAGAGACTAAAACTGAACCAATGGCCACTTCCCAGATATATGCTTCAATAGTCATTCAGAAAGGTTTCAGTAAGAGACTACCTGCTAAATTATATTTATTTATATGAATTATATATATAAACTATATATTGAACTGCAGTTGTAATGTATCGAATTGAAATGATCTTCATAGTATATCAACTATATCATAGTATAGCAACTCAGAAAAATTCTTAAAGAGTCTTGAATGGGATTTGAACATGTGCCCTGGCGATTCCAGTGCCATGCTCTAACCACTGAGCTACCAAGTCTCATATGAGACTTCAAGGATACATTAGGTGGGTTTATCGGCCAGATAGGAGATATATGTATATGAAAAATAAAAATATATTATTTACTACGTTATTATTTTCTTCTGTAATGATTCACTGCGCTTTATACAGTTAACCTTAGATTAAAACCTTATTAGTGTGTGTGATAAGCAAAGCATATCACAGAAGTGCACACTTCAACACAGTTCATCTTAATGGAAATTTCTGCTGTGGTGTTGGCAAAAGTCAGCAAATGTGATGTAACATTAACACAATAATTATCATATTAATGCATACCTCCAATGGGACACAATGTATACATTTACTATGGTCTCCATGGTGACACCTGTGAAAAAGAATTACAGTACAGCTATTTTAGTTTATTGTACTGTCATTAAAAACAAGGATAACAAATGGAATTATTTTAATAACAATATTTAACACTTGTCAGAAATGTTCAAAGCTTTTAACAATCAGCAAATCACGATGAAGATGGTGATGATGATGATGATGGTGATGATGAAGGTGACAATGATCATGATGATATTGATGATGATGGTGATAATGGTGATGATGATTATGATGATGATGGTGATGGTGATGATGAAGGTGACAATGATCATGATGATATTGATGATGATTGTGATAATGGTGATGGTGATGATGATTATGATGGTGATGAGGATCATGATGATGATGATGATGAAGATGGTGATGATAATGATGAAGATGGTGATGATGATGATGGTGATCGTGGTGATGATGATGATGATAGTCATGGTGATGGTGGTAGTGATGATGAGGGTAATGATGGTGATGAGGATCATGATGATGATGATGATGATGTGGAAATTGAATGGGCTGAACTGCGGTGAAATAATGATAGATGTGTTGATCATCACAGTGAATGAGCGATCTAAGGGAACGCTGTAAAGAAAGACTTGAAAAAGTGATTTCAAGCTTCAACGGGAATCGAACCCATGACCTCCGCGATGCCGGTGCGATGCTCTACCAACTGAGCTATGAAGCCAATCATGTTGGCAAGCGGTCATTTTGTTGGGTTCTTCAAGCCCTCATAAATAACAAGTGTGGAAATTGAATGGGCTGAACTGCGGTGAAATAATGATAGATGTGTTGATCATCACAGTGAATGAGCGATCTAAGCGAACGCTGTAAAGAAAGACTTGAAAAAGTGATTTCAAGCTTCAACGGGAATCGAACCCATGACCTCCGCGATGCCGGTGCGATGCTCTACCAACTGAGCTATGAAGCCAATCATGTTGGCGAGCGGTCATTTTGTTGGGTTCTTCAGAGGTCATGGGTTCGATTCCCGTTGAAGCTTGAAATCACTTTTTCAAGTCTTTCTTTACAGCGTTCGCTTAGATCGCTCATTCACTGTGATGATCAACACATCTATCATGATGATGATGATGCTGCTGCTGATGATGATGGTGGTGGTGGTGATGATGATGGTCATGGTGATGATGCTGTGGTGGTGGTGGTGATGATGATGATGATAATGGTGTTGATGATGGTGATGGTGATGATGATGGTGGCGATGATGATGATGATGGTCATGGTGATGCTTTTGATAGTGATGATGATGATGGTCATGGGGATAATGATGATGATGATAATGATGGTATTGTTGATGATGGTGATGATGATGATGATGATAATAATACTAAATCATTAGAGCATTTGTATTACAACATACAGTACTGACTTAAAACATGTACTAGGTACAAGCTACAAATAAAGGTACAACATGCTGTAACGTCCAGTATTTAATCTAATCATGGTAAGCAGGGCTAAAATACAATGGTCCATCATTGGACAATATCATTGGACAATATCATTGGACAATATCATTGGACAATATCATTGGACAATATCATTGGACAATGTTGGCATTTGAATTGTAGCTAAATTTCCAGTCAAATCTTTGCTTTGCCAGTCATTTTGACCAGGAACATTGAGCCAGAAATAAAGTATAATCAATTTAGAACTAATTTGGTCAGTCATGATGACTGGCAACTGACCAGCCATTATTTTAAGCCTTGATTACTGATACTGTATAATATATTTCAGCTATAATATGGTCATGAATTTATCATATTGTTTCCCACTCCTACAAAAGAACACTATTTACATATGAGGATCCTTTTTTCTGTGAATAAGGCCATCTTCTTTGAACAGGAACACATCAATGTCATCTTCCTTGACTTCATTAGATGACGCACCAATAGGAGAAGATGATGATGAAATTGACGTTGATGTCCATGATGATGATGACTCATTAGAAGGAACTTCTGATTCTAAGAGTTTGGGCTTGTCAATGAATAACATATCTCCGTGTCTGCAATGATAATTAATATGAAAAGGATATGGGGAAAAAACCTATACAATTAGCATGGAGAGGAGTTAGTATTACACATCCCTTTTTATTTCCTAGTTACCGGAGGATTAAGTTGTGTTGGGAGACGAGGGGAGAAGATAGGAAAGAATGTGAGAGGACAGGAGAAAACAGGAGAAGAAGGGAGAAGATGGAAAATAAGGCGAGGATTCTCTTAAGTCACATTTATTAAGGAGTGCTAAAGAGTGGAGAAAGTAGAGAAGCCTTTGGTGAGGAGGTAAGAAATCATATATTCTTTCTCAATGTAAAATGAATTGTACTGGGAGTAAGGGGTTAAAGGGGAACATGTTTATTAAAGCCAGTAAAAGATTGGGGGGTACATTTTTGTAATGGCCAAATTTGGAGGGGGATAGGGTACGTATGTAGTAGTGTTGAAAGAGGGGGGTACATTTTCTATTTGATGATTTTAAAGGGGGTACAAATTTCATTTCATTTGTTTGCGAAGAAAATACCCCCCCTGGAACGTAATAAATGATCAGTCCCCTATATATATGATTATACTATTATAGTGTCTTTACCAAAACCTGTCCTAATCGCACCAATACTCACTTTAGTGATATATAATCTAGAGTCTTTCGTGTTGAGCTTTCAATTTTTTCAGTCTTGTTTCTGTTCTTGTACAACGTCCAGCCTTTCTTGGGAAGAGAGAGTTCTGTTTCAATCTAAAACAAATAAACCAACACTAGCTATCATTCAACCTAGATCATATTACGTCATCTTGTGGACTTCAACAAAAGACTCATTAGATCCTTTTGTAACTGTCCACCAGCATGGCAGCCATGTCTTTTATCTTTTGATCCCCTTGGGAATGGTTGAAAACCACTAATAAGGTAATGAAAAGTGCTAAGTCATGAATAATCTATGGCCAGAATATACTTGCAATTTTTAATCAAATCTTTGCTAACCAACTACACAATACAATGTACAATAAAATGTGTACATTCAAATGGACTTTATAATGTGTCTAATTATTATTAACGTTTATACAAAGGAACTTAAAAACTTATACAATGAAGAAATATTACAAGAAATATTACAAGAAATATTACAAGAAAGAATCGTGATATTTTTGAATGTTAAAAAGGCAAGAGAAATGAGTGGCAAAGATAAACCATGTTTATCCTATAACCCAACACAGTCTCGCTAGAAAGACTTATCAACTTTACTCTCCTTTACATAATGTAAGCTTACCTTTTTAAATAATGTCGACAGTGTTTCATCAGAAGAGGTTTTCACTCTCACAGTTCCCTCACTGGACTGAATTCTTATAATCTAAAAAAATAAAATAATAGGTTTAACCATGTGAACTGATACTTAAAACATAGTTTGATAAACATATATAGTTATGATTCTCACCATTGGAGACATGGTTTTGGTATGAAGAAATATTTTTTACAGTGATTTTTGTGCTTTCTTTTCAATTTTTCGCGTCTTCTAGTCGGCCATTTTGTCTTGAGAACTAAGTAACCAGGCCTCTGACAAGAAACGCAAGTGACTGGTACCTACCTCTGTGTTACAACAAATAGTCTGATGGGCTACCTTCGTAATTGTATCCAAGACGAAGCTAAGACTGAACATTTCTGCTCTTTTGGAGAATTCAAGCAACTAGTGAAATACTGTTTATGATCGTCTTATATCTACACGGTTTAGAAGACGTTTCAAAACGTGAGGGATACTGTAAATCATCAATAGCCAGTTACGAAACATTAGATATATTCCCGACATATCAGAGGGTCGACGTTTTCATGACGTTCTTGTTGATTTAGTGCAACGTAAGCGAAATTTCGTATCTCGGAATACAGCGCAAATAAATCCGTTGTACTAGAAAAACTGGCCTCCAAACAACGTAAAGCAAGCATCAAAACAACCATGTGTTATACAGAGACTTGATAATAATGCATGGACAGCGAATCACTAAGCTGGGAAGACTGAACATTAGTATAATTTATGGCATATCGTTACAGTCAATTTTTTCCACTCATATGAAAGCCTTTCATGGTCCTTACGCAGCCCTAACAATGTTCAGTTCATCCGATTTCAAGTGGTTTCAGTTTTGATTGCTAGTTAGTCCCGTTGACCGGCGCGGAGAGGTAAGTATGTATCTCAAAGTAATAACAACCCTCGAAAGAACTAGTTTTCCTAGTATTAAACAGCGCTCATCAAACATCATCATGGTTTTTATATCTATAATTTTGCGGCTCAATATTCAATTTTTAAGAGTGCAATCCAATATCACAAAGGTTTGGGCAGAGTTAATAGTTAACTCTGGTTTGGGCTACTAATTGGCTTCAAATTTGTGTAAAAGGGAATGGGTCGTTTTGGAAACTCGGAAATTCTGCGAAATGACATAAGCTTACACACATATTTTGTAAAGCGCTAGAATTGAACGTTTTTCTTAATGGTTATAGTTAAGTAAGTAACTCACAATAAATATTCCATAATTATAATCCCCCTAATTTCTACTTTACTATAATCCCCCTAATTGACTCCTTAAAATCCACATATTCCCGCCTAGTCTATGGGCGGCCGACACCACCAAAAATACATCGTTTGTCGATCGGTCTAGCTATCGATGTCAAATGGTATAGCTAACTATCAATCGGTCTAGCTTGATGTTGAATGGAATAGCTATAACTGTCAACCGGTCTAGCTTGATGTTGAATGGAATAGCTTACTATCGATCGGTCTAGCTATCGATGTCAAATGGTATAGCTCTAAACTGTCAACCGGTCTAGCTATCGATGTCAAATGGTATAGCTTACTGTCGATCGGTCTAGCTTGATGTCAAATGGTATAGCTTACTATCGATCGGTCTAGCTTGATGTTGAATGGAATAGCTTACTATCGATCGGTCTAGCTATCGATGTCAAATGGTATAGCTTACTATCGATCGGTCTAGCTTGATGTTGAATGGAATAGCTTACTATCGATCGGTCTAGCTTAATGTTGAATGGTATAGCTATAACTGTCAACCGGTCTAGCTATCGATGTCAAATGGTATAGCTTACTATCGATCGGTCTAGCTTGATGTTGAATGGTATAGCTTACTATCGATCGGTCTAGCTATCGATGTCAAATGGTATAGCTAGTCTCCCGCAGAGCGTGGTTTCTCGCAGACACAACTTACTAGGGAGGGGTGAGTTGTTGGAGTTAGAGCGCAGTGATCATGAAACCTGATCGCATCCGATATCTGGTCACCACGTTGGCATCTTAACCTTTACTCTAGGTAAGTGATTTGTTGTGTGCCCGTTTTTCCTTTAATTTAGATTTTTTATCGAAATTTAAGTTGAAATAACCGGCTAAGTAGGGTAGGGAACATATCAGCCCTGCTTTAGGACACAAATTTGTCAAATCGATCAGCTATTTTACTTTATAAAAAATCTGATTGAAGTGTTCGTATAACCCTAGCCGCGTGAACTGAGTAATTTCACTTGAAAAGCAGCAATTGCCTTCATACAAAACCAAGAATATTTTAGGAAACTGCATTTATTTCCAAGTCCCCCTTGTCTAATTAGTGTATGGACTTCAAAAAAAGACCTGAACGTAGTGGGTCGATTGAGCGTGCCTTGGTTTCACTTGATTTTATTAAAAAGTTAAAATCTAAACTATGCATCATACGTGCCTAGAAAAAACGTATGTTACTGACTTCCTTCTTCATCTTTGTCTGATTCTTCTTTGTCATCAAAAGATATTGCAGATTTTTTATAAAGTAAAATAGCTGATCGATTTGACAAATTTGTGTCCTAAAGCAGGGCTGATATGTTCCCTACCCTACTTAGCCGGTTATTTCAACTTAAACTTCGATAAAAAAATCTAAATTAAAGGAAAAACAGGCACACAACAGATCACTTACCTAGAGTAAAGGTTAAGATGCCAACGTGGTGACCAGATATCGGATGCGATCAGGTTTCATGATCACTGCGCTCTAACTCCAACAACTCACCCCTCCCTAGTAAGTTGTGTCTGCGAGAAACCACGCTCTGCGGGAGACTAGCTAGACCGATCGATAGTAAGCTATACCATTCAACATCAAGCTAGACCGATTGATAGTAAGCTATTCCATTCAGCATCAAGCTAGACCGATCCATAGTAAGCTATTCCATTCAACATCAAGCTAGACCGATCGATAGTAAGCTATACCATTTGACATCGATAGCTAGACCGGTTGACAGTTTAGAGCTATACCATTTGACATCGATAGCTAGACCGGTTGACAGTTTAGAGCTATACCATTTGACATCGATAGCTAGACTGATCGATAGTAAGCTATTCCATTCAACATCAAGCTAGACCGATCGATAGTAAGCTATACCATTTGACATCGATAGCTAGACCGGTTGACAGTTATAGCTATACCATTCAATATTAAGCTAGACCGATCGATAGTAAGCTATTCCATTCAACATCAAGCTAGACCGGTTGACAGTTATAGCTATTCCATTCAACATCAAGCTAGACCGATCGATAGTAAGCTATACCATTTGACATCGATAGCTAGACCGGTTGACAGTTTAGAGCTATACCATTTGACATCGATAGCTAGACCGATCGATAGTAAGCTATTCCATTCAACATCAAGCTAGACCGGTTGACAGTTATAGCTATTCCATTCAACATTAAGCTAGACCGATTGATAGTTAGCTATACCATTTGACATCGATAGCTAGACCGATCGACAAACGATGTATTTTTGGTGGTGTTGGCCGCCCATACTAGTCTCCTACGCAGCCGCTATTAGTTTCCGCCCGCTTTAGCCCCTGAAACCACAGGCAGCCCAAGCAATGTATCTGTGCTGCCGAAAAATCGTAAAATTTTAGAATTTAAAAACGAACTTACCTTGATCTCATGTTGTTCTTAATGTCATTTATCTTGTCCTCGGGTATTTTTTTAACTGTTTTTAGCCGTTTTTTATCTCATTAGGGACTTAGGGAGGGAGAAAATGAAAAAGGGCTAAAAACAGAAAACTACCCAGGGACAAATTAAAAGGCATTAAGAACAACATGAGATAAAGCAAAGACAGCACAGATACATTGCTTGGGCTGCCTGTTGCTATACATTAATTATGAATGCTTCCTTTTTACTGGGATACCTGTGATAGTCCAGTTGTAAAATACCTCAGATTTTTTATCCATCCTGATTCCTCCCCAAGAAAATAGAAAACTTTTGCAATAGTACCCAGGGGTATTCAGGGCCTTACCCAAGATCTTCAGGACCTTGCTATAATTATTTTTGTTGTAACAATAACAATAATGGAAGAAACATTTTGAATTTCAACCAAGTGAGCACAGCAGAAATAAATTTGTTTATTATACATTGTACTCACAGTTGTCTGTGCCATCTTGAAAGGTAGCCATGCTTTTGTATTCAAGTGAGACGAACCTTGAGCTTGCAATGATAGAGACCGTTTTTAAGACCTTGTACAATTTTTCACATGTCTCTATCATTGCCAGCTCATCGTTAATCTAACTTCAAAATTGTACTGGGCCTGTTGGCTTCTTCCAATTTTGTCAGTCCTTAGAATTTTTTCATCCAATTATTTCCAAATTGGAAAGACAAGTACTCTTATTATCTATACTTATTGGTCTTCCTGTGGTATGAAATAGTCTTCCTGTTATAAGGGACTGGTCATCAAGTATAGGGGAGTGGGAGGGCAAAATTAGGGGGTGGGTCACATAATTTTGAACTCCTTCAAAGGAGTGGGATGTTGATAAAATTTGGCAGCTAAAAAGAGTGGGCCATTACAAAACAGAGTAGTTAAATATATTTGTCATCATCAGAATTTCTCAAGGAAATTTGCAGTTGCAGAGGATCTGGTTAGGAAGTATGTAGAACATCTGTAGTACCTTTGAATGAAAAAAATTAAAAAGGAAAATGAAAAGGAAAAAATATGGAAGCAGAGAAACTTAAAGCATACGAAGACTAAAACTGGAAAGACATACAAGAAAGCGGAATGCTTAAGAAACAGATGGTTGCAGTCTTGGACATCTTTTTTATAAAAGCACAGTTCACTCAAGCTCAAAATATACAAAAGTTAGAAAGTCCAAGTAATAAATGCTTGGCTGTCTATGCAGCTTTTAAATACTACGACAAGTACAACAGAGGAAGAGCATGAAGAAGATGGTACTTCACGCGAGGACACTGAAGATGATGATAATTCATATGACACTAATGAGGCTACAGAAGATTTGCGGATAGCGACGGAGAAACTGACATTGTTACTCATGAAATAGGAATTACTGATAGTGAAGTAGACGTGTGCAACCAAGAAAATTCTTTTGGGGTTTAGATTTTTTCAGGGGTGTGTCATCTGCAATTTTGCTTCTAAACTGGGGTTGGGTCATCCCATTTTCAGCATCATTTTATGATCAGGCCAAGATTAAAAGCACTGATTCTATTCTGATTTTGCCCCCTCACTCCCCCCCCCCCCCCCCTATACTTCATGACCAGTCCCTAAGTCAAAATAATAGACACCTTTAACATCGTGTTTACCGCTAACCGCGCTTGGAATCAGGCCAAGAAAAAACCCAAAACAGGGAGAAACACTAAGCATCAGTGAAATTCAATATGGCGGCTCTTCCAGCAACAACTTCGTTATGACGCCTTGCTAGAGAAGGGGTAAGGCACCAACGTCTGTTGGACTACTGTCTGGTGGCCCTACACCTCTGGTGACCCCTGTCCTGGTTTCTCCTAGGCAATGCGTGCTGTGATTAAGAAACTTGGCAGGGATGTAGTCACGTGGCTTCTCAATCACTCCGATCATTTTAGGTGTCTCACGTCACATCACATGACTTATTAGGATAACACTATAGCCAGTTTTTGAAACAAACCTTTTATTTGACATAACTATCCTACCAAAGTCTCTGTATGCCAACGATGGTACCCACCCCTCTGACAACATGACGTCACAGGTCCCGATAAACCGTCTGTAACTCTACTTACAAAGACACAAGCCAGAAATTGAACATTTTCCGTGTCGTATTATCACACACGTGTGGTGACCCCATCGTGCCAACGGCCGTGTGGCCCCATGTCAAAAGTTTGACGGAAAACGCCTGGCGTCGAATTGCAGTTTGAGGCTTGCGGGGCTGGCAAGAACGTCCTGCTAAGAGTCTCTAATGTCAATTTTATGTACGCCGCTTTCTTTGATATTTATTTGAGCCCACGTTAATTTTCGAGGAAAACAGTACTCAGCAGTACATCAATACCACAGAAATACCTATCAACTAATATATTTCTGCTGTGCTACCTTGCTTCAAAGGGCAACCCTCAAATTTTGAACGAGACTATATTTATTTTCTAATTTCCGAAAGAACGCATAATGAAAAAGAAACTTCTAACAAAGTTTTTTTTTTAAATGACATGTTTTGCTCGTAGAAAAAGTGGTAAGTGTATATTTTAGCACTCGTAGTATACGTACGCATGCGCATACTTTCTTTTTTTGATGATCAACCTATTGTCACCATTTCCTAAGCACTAGTTTTACCCCACATCTCAACTTCGTAGTCTGTCATGTATTGACTAAATTATTATTAATTTAAATTATTTTATAGATCAGAAGATCATCCTTACATTTGGAGATAACGACTGAAAGAATTAACAGGTTCTGTGAGGTACTGACCAAAATGGGCAAGAACGTGGAATACGACATGGCGCTAGAATGATATACAGTGTGTCCAAAAAGATAACAGACTCGGGAGTAGGTGTATGGTGAAGAACAAATGAGTCTGTCGGGAGAAGATGGAAATTTGGATCTGTTTAATGCTGTCAAGAATAACAATGAAAGTGCGATCCGTGGCTTACTCGACGCTGGAGCAGATGTGAATATCACTGATGAATCCTGGAAGAGAACTCCTTTGTTTTATGCTGTTCTTGGTAACCTTGAAAATGTGGTTCGTGTACTGATCAAGGCTGGTGCAAATGTTAATATTAAAGACAGAGAAGAAAACAGTTGTTTATTCTTTGCAGTTTTATGTGACCATTCAAATATAGCCCGCGCACTAATTGATGCTAAAGCAGATGTTAATGCAATCGATAAATTTCAGGAAAGAACTCCTTTATTCTACGCGGTTAGTAATGGTAATGGAGAACTAGTAGATGCGTTAATAGATGATGGTGCTGATGTCAACAAGACTGATAGTGATGGCCAAACAGCTTTGGTTTATGCATTAAGAAGTAAAAATGACAATATTGTACGGGCGATAATTGATGGTGGTGCTGATGTCAACAAGACTGATAGTGATGGCCAAACAGCTTTGGTTTATGCATTAAGAAGTAAAAATGACAATATTGTACGGGCGATAATTGTTGCTGGTGCTGATGTCAACAAGGCTGATAATTATGGCCAAACTGCTTTGTTTAGTGCAGTCGAAAACGACAATGACAGTATTGTGCGGGTGTTAATTGATGCTGGTGCTGATGTCAACAAGACTGATAATATTGGCAGAACTGCTCTGTTTTTTACATCAAGAAGTAAAAATGACAATATTGTACGGGCGATAATTGTTGCTGGTGCTGATGTCAAGAAGACTGATAATTATGGCCAAACTGCTTTGTTTAGTGCAGTCGAAAACGACAATGACAGTATTGTGCGGGTGTTAATTGATGCTGGTGCTGATGTCAACAAGACTGATAATGATGGCCAAACTGCTTTGTTTAGTGCAGTCGAAAACGACAATGACAGTATTGTGCGGGCGTTAATTGATGCTGGTGCTGATGTCAACGAGACTGATAATATTGGCAGAACTGCTCTGTTTTTTACATCAAGAAGTAAAAATGACAATATTGTACGGGCGATAATTGTTGCTGGTGCTGATGTCAAGAAGACTGATGATGATGGCCAAACTGCTTTGTTTAGTGCAGTCATACATGACAATGAAAGTATTGTGCAGGCGTTAATTGATGCTGGTGCTGATGTCAACAAGACTGATGAGTATGGCAAAACTGCTTTGTTTATTGCAGTCATACATGACAATGAAAGTATTGTGCAGGCGTTAATTGATGCTGGTGCTGATGTCAACAAGACTAATAAGTATGGCCAAACTGCTTTGTTTATTGCAGTCATACATGACAATGAAAGTATTGTGCAGGCGTTAATTGATTCTGGTGCTGATGTCAACAAGACTGATGAGTATGGCCAAAACTGCTTTGTTTATTGCAGTCATACATGACAATGAAAGTATTGTGCAGGCGTTAATTGATTCTGGTGCTGATGTCAACAAGACTGATGAGTATGGCCAAACTGCTTTGTTTAGTGCAAGCGAAAACGGAAAGGAAAGTATTGCACAGTCGTTAATTGAAGCTGGTGCTGATGTCAACAAGACTGATAATATTGGCAGAACTGCTCTGTTTTTTACATCAAGAAGTAAAAATGACAATATTGTACGGGCGATAATCGTTGCTGGTGCTGATGTCAACAAGACTGATAATATTGGCAGAATTGCTCTGTTCCTTACATCAAGAAGTAAAAATGACAATATTGTACGGGCGATAATTGTTGCTGGTGCTGATGTCAACAAGGCTGATAATTATGGCCAAACTGCTTTGTTTAGTGCAGTCGAAAACGACAATGACAGTATTGTGCGGGTGTTAATTGATGCTGGTGCTGATGTCAACAAGACTGATAATATTGGCAGAACTGCTCTGTTTTTTACATCAAGAAGTAAAAATGACAATATTGTACGGGCGATAATTGTTGCTGGTGCTGATGTCAAGAAGACTGATAATTATGGCCAAACTGCTTTGTTTAGTGCAGTCGAAAACGACAATGACAGTATTGTGCGGGTGTTAATTGATGCTGGTGCTGATGTCAACAAGACTGATAATGATGGCCAAACTGCTTTGTTTAGTGCAGTCGAAAACGACAATGACAGTATTGTGCGGGCGTTAATTGATGCTGGTGCTGATGTCAACGAGACTGATAATATTGGCAGAACTGCTCTGTTTTTTACATCAAGAAGTAAAAATGACAATATTGTACGGGCGATAATTGTTGCTGGTGCTGATGTCAAGAAGACTGATGATGATGGCCAAACTGCTTTGTTTAGTGCAGTCATACATGACAATGAAAGTATTGTGCAGGCGTTAATTGATGCTGGTGCTGATGTCAACAAGACTGATGAGTATGGCAAAACTGCTTTGTTTATTGCAGTCATACATGACAATGAAAGTATTGTGCAGGCGTTAATTGATGCTGGTGCTGATGTCAACAAGACTAATAAGTATGGCCAAACTGCTTTGTTTATTGCAGTCATACATGACAATGAAAGTATTGTGCAGGCGTTAATTGATTCTGGTGCTGATGTCAACAAGACTGATGAGTATGGCCAAACTGCTTTGTTTATTGCAGTCATACATGACAATGAAAGTATTGTGCGGGCGTTAATTGATGCTGGTGCTGATTTCAACAAGACTGATGAGTATGGCAAAACTGCTTTGTTTATTGCAGTCAAAAACGTCAATGAAAGTATAGTGCGGGCGTTAATTGATGCTGGTGCTGATGTAAACAAGACTGATGAGTATGGCAAAACTGCTTTGTTTATTGCAGTCAAAAACGACAATGAAAGTATTGTGCGGGCGTTAATTGATGCTGGTGCTGATGTCAACAAGACTGATAATATTGGCAGAACTGCTCTGTTTTTTACATCAAGAAGTAAAAATGACAATATTGTACGGGCGATAATTGTTGCTGGTGCTGATGTCAAGAAGACTGATAATGATGGCCAAACTGCTTTGTTTAGTGCAGTCGAAAACGACAATGACAGTATTGTGCGGGTGTTAATTGATGCTGGTGCTGATGTCAACAAGACTGATAATGATGGCCAAACTGCTTTGTTTAGTGCAGTCGAAAACGACAATGAAAGTATTGTGCGGGCGTTAATTGATGCTGGTGCTGATGTCAACGAGACTGATAATATTGGCAGAACTGCTCTGTTTTTTACATCAAGAAGTAAAAATGACAATATTGTACGGGCGATAATTGATGCTGGTGCTGATGTCAACAAGACTGATGAGTATGGCAAAACTGCTTTGTTTATTGCAGTCAAAAACGTCAATGAAAGTATTGTGCGGGCGATAATTGTTGCTGGTGCTGATGTCAAGAAGACTGATGATGATGGCCAAACTGCTCTGTTTTTTACATCAAGAAGTAAAAATGACAATATTGTACGGGCGATAATTGTTGCTGGTGCTGATGTCAACAAGACTGATGAGTATGGCAAAACTGCTTTGTTTATTGCAGTCATACATGACAATGAAAGTATTGTGCAGGCGTTAATTGATGCTGGTGCTGATGTCAACAAGACTAATAAGTATGGCCAAACTGCTTTGTTTATTGCAGTCATACATGACAATGAAAGTATTGTGCAGGCGTTAATTGATGCTGGTGCTGATGTCAACAAGACTAATGAGTATGGCCAAACTGCTTTGTTTATTGCAGTCATACATGACAATGAAAGTATTGTGCAGGCGTTAATTGATTCTGGTGCTGATGTCAACAAGACTGATGAGTATGGCCAAACTGCTTTGTTTATTGCAGTCATACATGACAATGAAAGTATTGTGCGGGCGTTAATTGATGCTGGTGCTGATGTCAACAAGACTGATAAGTATGGCAAAACTGCTTTGTTTATTGCAGTCAAAAACGTCAATGAAAGTATTGTGCGGGCGTTAATTGATGCTGGTGCTGATGTCAACAAGACTGATGAGTATGGCAAAACTGCTTTGTTTATTGCAGTCAAAAACGTCAATGAAAGTATTGTGCGGGCGTTAATTGATGCTGGTGCTGATGTCAACAAGACTGATAATTATGGCCAAACTGCTTTGTTTAGTGCAGTCGAAAACGAAAATGAAAGTATTGTGCTGGCGTTAATTGTTGCTGGTGTTGATGTCAACAAGACTGATAAACATGGCGAAACTGCTTTGTTGGTTGCAGTCGGACATAACAATTACAATAGTGTGTGGGCGTTAATTAAAGCTGGTGCTGATGTCAACAAGACTAATAAGTATGGCCAAACTGCTTTGTTTAGTGTAGTCAAAAACGACAATGAAAGTATTGTGCAGGCGTTAATTGATGCTGGTGCTGATGTCAACAAGACTGATGATGATGGCAAAACTGCTTTGTTTTGCGTATCACAATTTTTTTCTTCGGACGATTCCATTATTGGTTTATTAATTGACAAGGGTTGTGATGTCAACATACCTGACAACGAAAGGGAAACTCCGTTGTTTCATTTTGTCAGATGGGGTATGGACATTCATGTTAAAACCTTGCTGGAGAAAGGTAAAGCCTTGATAAATGTGAGAAATCACCATGGCAGAACGCCCTTATTTTATACTCTGCAGCGTTCACCAGTGATTACCCTTTACCTTCTCGAAAATGGTGGAAATCTCTATTTGAAAGACAATTGCAATTTAAGCATTTTATCATTTTTTATTGAAGAGCTGTTGGACAATGAAGTTCGTTTTGATCGTATTGATCTGACTGAACAATTGAACTTGCTTTGTAGAAGAGGTGTTACGGAAAAACATGTAGTAAAAGCACTAATAGAAGTACTATTTTGCAAAATTGTGTTTACGTGTACGCCTTTGGGTGAAGTCAGAACTTCCTATTCATATCTTATGCACAAAGGATGTCTTTCTGAGTTCTTGTCAATGGCTGATGATCAAACTAAAATAACCATAGAAAACGTGTTGGAACAGGTCTCAAGTGAGCAACTGTCACATGTAGTTCCTTCATTTGTGAATTTAGGTGCTGATCCAAACAGTGTAGACTCACATGGCAACACTTTACTTCACTATGTAACTCTCCTGCCATTTGTCGGTGTATCTCAAAAGGAGGTCATGGAAACATGTCACCTACTATGGAAGTATGGAGCATCGATGAACATCAGAAACCACCAATGTCAAACGCCTCTGTTGTTTTGCTTGTCAGAACTTAGTTTGCATTCGAAGTGGTTACTAAGAACTGATGGGGTAAAGATGCTTGTAGAGATCTGTAGACTTTTGCTAAACTGTGGAACGAATGTCAACGATACATTGCCAAACGGAAAGTCCGTTTTTCATTTGATAATTGATTTGTTCCAAAATGGTCTTCGATTGGAAGATGAAGCTGTGAGACAAGAAGTACTAAACGAAGTGTTTAATCTGTTGCAACTGTTTTCAGATGCAAATCGTAAACAAGCTGAAAACTTTAAAAATAGCAGTGGCCATCTTTACTTGCTACTTCATTCATGGGCATCGCTCACTTTACCATCTTCAGAAAACTATTCGCGTAAAGTTACCCATAACTACACATTTGAAGAACTTTTAAAAGCCATTTTACAGCTTCTCCTGAAATGTGGGGCAAAGCCGAATGCCAGAGATGATGATGAAAGAACACCTCTGCATCACTGCAAGACTTGGAGCGCTGTAAAGCTCTTGATAGATGCTGGGGCAAAGACAGATGATGTCGATTCTTCAGGACACCCAACCCTATTAGCTGCAGCGGGAAGACAGACTTTTCTTAAGAGATCAGATTGTTTTTATCCAGACGTTTTAGGGGATCCAAAAGCGTTCTGGAGTACTGCTATCAAAATGAACCTTGATCCATGGACTGTTGACCAACATGAGAACTCTGTTCTAAGTAACATGATAGAATGCAAAGCCTTTGTTCTTGCCAAAGCCTTAATTGAAGTCACTTGTGAGGACAAACACATTGAATCTGATACAATTGCTCATTCACTTTTAAGCACAATTTGCAAGGACAAGACGACACAAACACGTTGGAAAACTAATCTAGTCGAAATTATTTTGAATTTATGGAAAAGACTGCTAGTGAACTTAGATGTGCCACTTCGCTATTGCTGCAAGAATATATTAGAACTTGGTAGCTTAGAAGACAGTTCACATGACAGTTTACATCCCTCTAAAGGATTAAAAAGAAAATTCGCCGATAATGAGTTCAAAGGTCTGTCGA
>WHPX01000302.1:0-47848 GCA_011057435.1 Actinia equina | reverse complement strand
TTCAATAGGTGCGATCTGTATACCACGCGTATAAGGACTATGGTTAACAGCATTTGACCGCGCGCAAAGGATAGAACAAGGAATTGGTAGTGTCATTCTACGTAAGGTCCGCACACCTACGAAAACGCAACCTACTGACGGCAGCGGAGAAACCGCAGTGGCAGACGCAAAGCGAATAAAGACCGCCTATGGTAGCAAGTATGTCATACCGCTGGACTTTGAAGTAATCACGAATCACGGTGTGTATTACCCAAGACAGTTATCCGAGCTACAGTTTGAAGTAACTTTAGCAGATGCTAATAACATCATTGGTGGGCTAAGCACTGCACTTACCACAACAACCCCATACTCTATTACCAACTTAGAGCTACAGTACGAAACGGTGTACAGCGAAGAGCTGGCCCGTAGCGCTGGCATGGAATACAGCTCCGGGAAGGCATTCTTATACGACCACGTAGTGATGTATAAGACGTTCAGCTTCCTGGATAAGACGGATGAGGTTATCAACCAAAGCATTAACCTCCCCCGAAGAAGTCTCACGGGGCTAATGCTGGTGTTTGCCAAACCCTACGAGGCTGGTAAGCGCGACTCCGAAGCCGTTCACAACCCTAACATTACTAACGTAGGGGTCAACATAAACGGCGTTCCAAACAGGTCTACTCCCAGGGATAAAGCCCGCAGACGTGTACAGGGAGGCAATGCGCAAGTTTGGCGACCAAATTAGCCCCGAGGAATTCTTTAAGGATAAGTATGCGCTGTGGATTGACATGCGCACCATTAACGACGAAGACCTACATGGTCAGGGTTTACGTCTAGTAAATACGCAGGACGGCATAACATTGGAGATCAAGCGCACCAAGAATGCCGCTGCGGGCGACGGCGACAAAATAAACTGCTACGTCTTCGTCGTGTCTGACGCGCAACTGAGGCGTAGAAATGAATCAGCTAAAGAGCGTTGCATATTAATGTTAAAATATTTCTTAAATATACAATGCTTCGCGTATTTGAAAACAACGACACCAAACTGCAATGCATAGTGCAAGGCGAAACTTTGTACTTCAAAGCAAAGGAGGTGGCTTTGGCGTTGGGCTATGAGCGCCCTAGAGATGCAATTAGAGCACACGTATCTGAGAAATACCAGAAAAAATGGGTTGATCTACAAGGGGGCTGCGAATCACCGCTCCTTTACTACGCAACCAAATGCCGTGTTTATATCCGAACCTGGCTTGTATGAACTGATATTTAGCTCCAAACTACCCAAAGCTGTGGAGTTTCGTGATTGGGTCTTTGAGGAAGTCCTACCCGCGCTAAGGAAAACGGGTAAATATGCAATAGAAAGGCGGCTTGGCGGCCCAAACAAGTTAGTATTTAAGATCGAAAATGAAGCCGACCTACACGCGAAGGTCGTCGACTACACAAGTAGGTTTTACCCCGATTTCATCATAGCGCCGGGTCTTGGCGAACTTCAAGATTCAGACAGCAAGCGAATAACCTGCTGGCGAAAAGGCTACCAAGCCGGTCAACCCGACCTTTTAATCCTAAATGCGCATAAGAAATACCGCGGGTTGTGTATTGAGTTGAAAACCCCAAAAGGAAACGGCGTCTTATCCGCGAAGCAATCTAAGAAAATCTCACAGCTTGACGTAAATGGTTACCTAACGATGGTTAGCAACGATTACGACATTATCTGCCGTGCCCTGATGGATTACGCGGATGGTATTCGTATTCCCTGTAAGGGCTGTGTAAAGCGGTTTAAGTCCTACGCCACTTTGAAAACGCACCTAAAGATATTCCATAGGTATAATGAAGCTCAGCTTGACTCACTGGCGTGATCTTGTCCACGGTAAAGCATACGAAATAAAAATTACGTCGTCTTCGAAGACATCGACCGTTTACGGTTAGTCCTCAAAGACTTAGAAGGCAAGGAATATTCCCTTTGGGCGCCGGATTGCGTGCGGTACGTAATTCAGGGCGAGGAATTCACCCACTTACGCAGCTATGGTAAGGTAAATGGCCGATGGAAGTTTGACATTGAAAGAAGAGTCACTCCATCTCCTCTTTGTAGTTAAGCGCGTCTGCTAAAGTCCGCTGCGCTTTAGGATCCGCGGAGCACCAATGCCCCACAAAGGATCCTTCGGAGAATACCCTGTCGCAATGAAGGCAGGTGTATTTTTTACGCGGTTTGGGTATCGGTGGCTTACAAGGGGTAATGCAGTCTGCAGGTAGTTCGCACGTAATACAGTCCATATATTGAAAGGGTGATTAGGGCGCCCCAAAGAATGCCGTGAAGTAGGCTACCATATACTTAGGGGACTCTGCAAGGCCCCTTTAAAGGGGTCTTTATTTTTATTTATTATTATTCATTATCCTTAATAATAATAAATAAAAATAAGGATGGGATTTGAGACTCTTTGCGCAAACCCTACCTTACTATTAAAGGCCCCAAGAAATGCTATTTCAAAAGTGTCTCAGAATGTTAACAATAAGGTTAAATCTTGTTAAGTATGTGTGGAAACTATTTCAAAGAGTGTCTCAGAATGTTAACAATAAGGTTAAATCTTTGTTAAGTATGTGTGGAAACTATTTCAAAGAGTGTCTCAGAATGTTAACAATAAGGTTAATCTTTGTTAAGACACCCCGGAAACTATTTCAAAGAGTGTCTCAGAATGTTGACGTTTAGGTTAAATCTTTGTTAAGGCAGTTGAAGATATGTTCCTCTTCTCTAACACAACCACAACGATCGCACTCCTGCCTCCAATACTCCCTTTTAGTCCACGGAACGCCTTCGGCGCGTTCAAAAGAGGGGAAAGTACGGACTATCTTCTTATGGTAATCTATGCGATTCCTTAAGTAATCCTCTTTATGCGGGCAGCGACACATCAAATCCGCACATTGGTAGCAATCCACGCCTTCCAAGTCATACGCCCCAAAGAGAAATCGATAATTCACTTCATGCGTTCTCCGGTGCGTCTGTAAACGTTGACGACTACTAAGTATATTATTACAGAAACTACACTGTCTGGTTCGATTACAGACGCCCCTTTTCAGATGCTGCTGCATTTCGAAGGGGTTGTGGAATTCCTTATTACAGTCCTTACAAAGCCCACAAATGCGTTTATCCTGATGTTGTTGCATCTTTTGAACGGTGCTGAATTCCTTACCGCAATCCTTACAAGCGCGGCTAAGGGGTTTCTTTGTACAAACGCCGCGACGAACGTGGTATTGAAGTCTTTGTTTGGTGCTGAACACCTTCTTACACAACAAGCAGTCCATATATACTTAACAATATCTTAGCCTCCATTTAACATCCTTAACAAAGATTTAACCTAAACGTCAACATTCTGAGACACTCTTTGAAATAGTTTCCAGGCATCCTTAACAAAGATTTAACCTAAACGTCAACATTCTGAGGCATTTTTTGGAATAGCTTATGGGCGACTTAACAAAGATTTAACCTTATCGTAAACATTCTAAGACACTTTTTAAATAGTTTCCAGGCATCCTTAACAAAGATTTAACCTAAACGTCAACATTCTGAGACACTCTTTGAAATAGTTTCCAGGCATCCTTAACAAAGATTAACCTAAACGTCAACATTCTACAGGGGATATCGCATGAAGTCCTTAACGGACTCCTTAGCCCACGTCGCCATCGTCACCAGCGCGCCAAACCGTTCTGCACGCTTCAGACCGCACATTTCATCGTACAACTCCTGCACGCGCTCTTTTAACCGGTCTATCTCCTCCCTTTGCATTTCTATGGTGTCTCTTTTATCTTTTGCGTCGGCGACAATTCTTTGCACTGCTTCCACTGGCTCCATCGTATATATAATGGATCCGAACCATATTCCTTGTAACGCTCTGATCGTAGGACCCACCGGCTGCGGTAAAAACGCAGTTCGTGGTAGAGCAGCTATTAGGACCCTTTAGATACCGCTTCGACTACATCGTACTGCTTTGCCCCACCTACGTGAATAACCGCACCTGGACGGGCATAGGAGTGAAAGATGACGACTTCTTTGTAGATATCTTAGACCCTAACGAGTTATCCAGCCATTTGAAGTTCTGGCACAAACAATTCCCTAAAGATACGCAAACCTTGCTCATACTGGATGACATTGCCTGCGGGGACGACGTAAAAAAGCGCACCTCCGAATTAGTGAAGCTCGCCTTCAGCGGTAGACACGACAATATCAGCGTTTGGTTGCTTTCCCAGCAGCTTACCAGTGTCTCTAAACCCTTCAGGGAAAACATAGGTTCACTTGTCGTATTTTATACTCCGAGCAAGTCAGACCTGGAAACCATCTTAAGCGACTACGGCGGTGAGATATCCAAGGAACAGTTACACGAATACATGCGGCACCTAAAAACGCACCAACATTCCAAGATGATCTTCTCTTTGAGGTTTCCGTATTCCATAAAGATATATGGACATTGAGCAGCTCTTAGATGAAGTCCCCACACAGCTAGATGAAAGTAACCTCAAGGAACAACTTAACATCCTTGTGTCTTCTGGGAAGTGTAAAGAAATGATAGGCAAGGAACTTACCCATGAGCAGGTTAATAAGTTGCCAGAAGAAGAAGTCAAGAAGTTCCATAAGAGATACGAGGCCGCCCTTGCAAGTAAGACCACGGACGCCGTAGCAGACTCCGCTATCCGACTTGCCACTAAATTGCTAGGACTTGCGCTGCCCATAGACGACGTGGAGCAACTGCGGAAGGACATAAGCGAGGACTACGTTATCGCCCAAGAACTTAAGATAACCTGTGGGTGGTTGTCTTTGAAGTGCGGTAAGTTAATGGCAGTCGCCTCTGCGGCTTTGCACGTAGCTCAGCACGTCGACTTGAAGGAACTTACGATGTCTTGGAAGGACTTCAAAAAGGACAGAGAAGTCGAAAAGGTCTTCCAGGCAGCACTTGCTGAGGTACCTGATCAAGTCGCCTCAAGTACTTAGTCAAGTCGTCCTTAAGTACTTGGTCAGGTTGCGCCCAGGTTATTCCAAGTCGTCCTTAAGTACTTAGTCAAGTACTTATCAAGTCCTTCAAGTCCTTAGATATAAATGAGTGAACCAGAGTCGAAGGTAGAGCAGCCCCAAGAGGAGCAAAAGATTACCAAGGCTAAATCTCCGGGCAGAGTCGCTGCCGGTAAGAAGCTCGCGGAGATGAATAAAAAGAACAAAGCCAAAAAAGAAGAAAAGGTGGAGGAAAAAGAAGAGGAATCCTTAATTAATCCTGGGTACGTCATTGGCGCGTTAGGAGTTGCTATAGCAGCAGGCAGCCTTTACTTACAATGGCGGGCTACGAAGCCAAAAGTAGAACCACCAACATATCACGCGCCCGTGCACGCACCTGTGGAACCGGCTGTTAGAAAAAGTAAGATTCCTGAAATGGAGTAATAACCTTCTCGCTCTGTAATATAATGTCGACCGCGTTGTTAAAAACTGTTGAAGAAGCAGCTATTATTACTTCCATCGTTGCGGGTATTGGTTGGGTAGGTAAGAAAGTGCTCAAAGAAGACTTTACTGAAGACCCAAGCAAGAGCTTCGCTAACTTTGCCAAGATGACCGCTGCCGTAGGCGGAGCTATCATGGTAAAGGATTACCTACGGAAGGAAAAGTACCTGCCAACGACATAACTCGCGAAAATCCCTGTGATTTTCTAATATATAATGGCTAGCGTGGTCGCAGGTGGAGTCATTGCAGCTTTAGCATTCACTGGAGCTAATTATGGTGGTCAATATTTGGATAGATTAGTCAGGGGTGATCGCAGCGGAGATTTAGCCGCCGAAAGAAAGAGACACGACTTAGCGCTGGAGAAATATCAGCGAGACGTGGCGGCTTGGAATGAAAAAAGACAAGCTTACAGGGATTGGTTGGACAAGAACTACCAAGACAAAATGCAGGCGGATAAGAACTTTGAAACACAGACTACGCCTTTAAACTTATGCGCAGGCGCACCCCGCGGCATTAACGGGGTTAAGAAAGCCTCAGTTTAAGAATTACTATCCAGCCTTCTAAGAAACAAAAAGACAATGAGTTGGTCTTCGTAGGAGTCGCAGGGCTGGCCGGAGGCGTAGCTTTGGCGTATCTGCTCTAACGAAGGGAACTGTGTTTCCTGAAATATATGATCGTCTTTTTGGAAAGCGATAAAAATAACTTTACCACTTATTTGAATACCCCCATTAAAGCCCATAAGGTTCGGCTGGTTAGTTGCTCTTTGTACAATTCTTGGTATAATTTAGTCAATGCCTTGGTCACTGAGCATAAAGGCGGCGGCAATTATCAAGGCGTATTGCTGCCCGATGGACATTACACACCAATCACCCTTGCTAAGGAATTAGCAAAACACGGTTATACGCTCACCACAGGATTGCCGCACGAAATGACCTTCAAACATAATATGCCAAACTATTCAGTAACTTTTGGAAAGTCTGACCCATTGGGATCTTTATTATGTGCCTCGGGCAAGACAATTACCGACACAGCCATACCTGTGAAATGGAAAGTCGCATCCTCTTACGAAGTCTATTGCGACTTGGTCCATAGTTACAACAATGGAGAAAAGTCTTCTCTTATGTCCAAGTTTCTGCCCAAAGGTAATCCATTTGACCCAGTAGAATACACTCCCATTTCTTTGAGCTATGATTTGTCTAATTTGGTAGAAAGCATAAACATCACCATTAAAGTGGACGGAAAGACGGTGGATTTCAACGGGCGAAAGATCAATCTTGTTTGGAATTCATATAATGGGCCGCGTAGAGGACAAACTCAAGAGGATTTACTATGGGCCTGAAGGCTATTGGAAAGGAGCGTCGGCCATCAAGAAACTCGCGACCGCGGCCAGGGTATCAGAAGAACGGCTAAGAACTGGTTGAAAAAACAAACCCTCTGGCAGGTTTATCTTCCCGTGCCTAAGTACATTCCCAGGCCCAGCTTCACCGTAAATACCCCCAATGAAGTTCATCAGGCGGATTTGCTTTTCTTACCGCACGACAAGGTGAGAAAGAAGACCTATAGATACGCTTTGACCGTAGTCGATATCGCAAGCAGATACAAGGACGCCGAACCCATAACCAGCAAGGATTCTGGAGAAGTCGCAGAAGCCCTAGGTAGGATTTATAAGCGCGTCTTGAAATGGCCTAAGCTGCTGCAAGTGGATGCGGGGACAGAGTTCATGGGCGTGGTTACTAAGACCCTGAAAGACCACAGCACTAAGATTAGGAGAGCCGAAGCAGAGTACCACAGGGGTCAGAGCATTGTCGAAAGATTCAATAAGACCCTGGCCGAGCGTCTCTTTGGGTACCAGTATTGGAAAGAGCTGGAAGATCCCTCCAAACGCAACAGGGAATGGACTCAGCGGCTCCCCCAGGTCATCGCGGCTTTGAACAACGAGGCGGCCAGGGCTACGGGAATGAAACCCAAGGATGCCATAAAAAAGAAACACGTGGAGCACAAGTCCTACGTCAGAAGTTCGAGGGCGGTCGGACTAAAGGAAAAAAAGCTCCCCCGCGACATAGTGGTCAGATACCTCTATCAGCCGGGGGAACTCGAAGGTGGCAGCAAGAGAGCCACGGATCCTAACTGGTCTTTGGAAACCTATGAGATTTCAAAGTCCGTCACCAAGGAAGGGCAACCCGTGTTGTATTACCTAAATGGCCCGAGTCGTGGATTTGTCATGGAAGAGCTGCTCATAGTCCCCAAAGACTCAGAGTAGCGCTGCTCCACGCGCCCGATTACACTCTAGGCATGTCAGTCTTACGTTACCTCTGCAATGGCCGCGTTTATTATTTATGCGATCCACGGAGAACTGCTGATCGTCATTTGGGTCAAACCTCCATAGTAGAGGTATGTTACATTTGGCACACCTTGCCCCTTTCTTATAGACGTCGTCCACGCATAGGTCGAACGTCATATTTTTTTCTTCGTCGTGCCGCTTGTAGCGAAGGAGTTTCTTAGCAATGTTCTCTTTGGCTATGTCCTCTGCCGTTTTATCGTAACGCAGTTGCGGACCCCAGCTTCTTTTCAACTGTTTGGCATACTCCACACGACTTACGGCGGTGTAGATAAGGTTGCTCCAACACAGCCGCTGGTCTATGATCCATAAGGTTTCTTTTATGGTAAGCCCTTGCGCGCTGTGGACTGTCATGCAATAACCCAAGCGCCAGTCTGGATGGGAGGTTATTTTTTCCACCTTTTCTATGGGTACCCAGGCTTTATCATGCGTTACTGCGTTCTGCAGTTGGATGTCGGTACCAGGTACCCAGACGTCTCTTTTTTGCATGCGGGTGTCGTGGGGTTTATAACAAACAGGTACGGGATGCGTAGGGAAGCGCTCTTGGTGTATTTTGAGTAAGTCTTTCTGTATGCGAGACTGTGCTGCGCGTTTGCTGCTCAGCACCAGATCCTTTGGATGCCACGTGTAAAGGAAGTCTTCGTATTTCTTCGCTCGTACGCGTTTGCGCAGCGTCTTGCATTGGTCGGCGTCACTAAGGCCCCTTAATTCCGCTTTCAGGTTTCTTACTTGATCCTTGCTGCGGTAGTCGGTGTTAATTTCCTCCGCATGGTCTACGAACCCCTTTAGCCATTCGTGGGGCATCTCTCCGGCTATTGGAGGAGGCTGGCAGGGATCTCCGGCGAATATTACTTGACACTTTCCACGGAGGAACTCTACGAATTCTTTGAGGATTTCCAAAGGTACGGTGCAAATCTCATCCCAAAGTATCACCGGAGGTATGTCGTGGATGGCTTCTGGTACCCACTTTTGGCCATTCCAACGAAAGAAGCTGTGGTAGGTCTGCGCGTCGTGGCCCATTTCGCAGAGTTCTCTTTCCAAACGATGCGTTGGCGTTAGCACCTTTAAGGCCGGAAAGAGTTCTAACACACGCGTAGTCTTACCGCTGCCTCCCGTACCGTAAAGGTAAGAGAAGCGTTGGTAGGAAATGGGGTCCTTTACGGTTGGCATGGGCCTCATTGTGGGCATTACGACGCCCCAAGTATTTTCTCCGTGATATTCTACGCGTTCTCTCCAGGCTTTTATTTCTTCGTCTTTGACGCGCCATTGGCCACTTTCTGCTAATTCATCGTCGGTGTAGAATTCTTGCATCTTTTCTAAGACGTGCGGTTTCACGTATAGGGAATCCGTGGCTACGCGCGGGATGTCCTCTTTGTCGAACCGCAGCAGCATCGCGAGAAGGTTAATATGCGCATATGCTAACATACTCGCACGCAGGTGGTAATATTGCGGTCGATGGTCTTGGTAGTAACACAATGCATTCCATTTCTGTTCTTTCTGACCTTCTATGAAGTAGTCCCATTTCTCCACAGACACCATTGTTCCTTGTTCATGAGCGCGCTTAATAAGGAAGCTTAACTCTCCTTCGTCTGTTATCAGGCGTCGCTGCATATGTTTTTCTCCTTCTTTAGCGCCCTGTGTGAATTTACCTATAACAATTCGCGCTGTGGGGTTGTGCTCTGGGAGCCATTGTGTAAAGGCGCTATGACAAAGTATGGCTTCATGCGCCGCGTAGGTAAGCAGCTTACGCTCTTCGAAGAACTTTAACAGCGGTATGGGTATCCATTCCTTCTCCTGCAAGTGCTTTCCATACCACGCGTAGATTATTGGATGCAAGTTCTTTGCGAATTTCCAACTGGTCAATCTAACGAATCCTGTAGCTGGCGCATCGTACTTACCATCTAAAGCCACGCGGAAGAACTGGGAGTCCGGATGTCCGTAACGGTCGTAATATTCCTTACAATCGCCGAGGCCTTTGAAACTGGCAGGATAGCAATGTTTCATATCCAGCGACACGTATTCGTCTTCGTCGTACTCCATGTTCCATAGGCCTCCGTGGCCGTGTTCTACGCATGCTTTGGCTACGTCTTTGAACTCTGCCGGCGTGGGTTTCCAGCCGTTTCTTTTCTTGGCAGCCAGAAAGTCCAAACTACGGGAGCTAAGCACTTCGTCTGAGAAGTCTTCTCCTAAGGTCTCGCACGCGCTTTGGATGCGCTGGTGTTCAACTTCGGGGCGGTAAAGAGTACCGTCTTGCGTCATAAACTGACTTCCTTCTGAATCCATTAGCCAAACGGAGTTCTCGTGGATTAAATCTGCAAGTGGCGACTCCTTGTAGACCTTGGTTTCTTTTTTTCGTGGGAATCTAAGTTCTCGCCACGCATGCCCGTTGTGTTGGTAAATTACGATAGGCGCACCACGGCCGCCGTACTTATGCGTCCCGGAGTAAATGAAGCCGTCGGTAATATCTTTCACATGGATTCGCCTCTCCAGCGCCGTTTCTAACTTCTTGATGTTGTCTATCGACCCTCCGGTCCTATTAGTATCTTTTTCCCATTTCCTGATGGCTTCTCTTCTCTTTAAAGTCAGTTTACCGCCCCGAGAGGAGTCTTCAAAGAACTCTCTTACTAACTTCCCTACGCAGTTACCGGGATGTCGCATCGGTTTCAACTTCTTAACGTCTGGCGTCTTTATCTCGTACGCACCGTAAATGACTACGGTAACCGGGTAAGCAACCTCGTAGAACAGCATGTCTATTCCTACCAATGCTCCCGGGCGTGTGTTTTCGTTTAAGACAAACAGGTCCTTCTTACCAGACGCCCTGATAGGATTGCGCCCCTTTTCTATCATCCACTCGCCGTCTAAATACTTTATGAACGTTAGCTCCAACCGGTAGTTACCTTCGGGTATTAAGTTAATTATTCTTTCAGCCCTTTCTTCTGTCATCGTCTCGTCCGTATCTCCCTCCATAAATGTTGTGAAGGCAAAGTCAGCATCCAGACGATCCAACACCTGAGTTCGCAGTCGGCGCACAGTTTTATTTCGAATGCTTGTGATGGTGTCCATCTATATGTAAAGGATATTTTAACCTCCGTTTGCGGTTCGACAACTAGCAGCAGTAAGGACTTATCGCGCGGCTTATTCCCGCTGCCGGCGCCTTCCTTAAACCGCCTGTAAAACCCGTAAATCTTTGACATTGACCGCGAGTCCCCCTTACTGCTGCTTAAACTGTGTTAACTTACCATCATAGCGACATAAGGCGCAAGAACAGCCCAGCAACGACCTAGCATTGAACACCATCCATGCCCCTTGTTCCTGATAACATAACAAAAATCCAGTTATTTTCCATTCAAAGTTCAATCAGGGGCAAATTTCGGTCTCCTCTCCCCCCCCCCCCCCCCCCCCCCCCCCCCCCCCCCCCCCCCCACACTCTCTCTATCTTTCTCCAACCCCCTTTGCATTTATCTGAATAAATGTTCACTCGCTTTATTTACTTATACGTACACTCGCATTCATACATAGACTGTATATCAGCTGCCAGAGGCGCCTTCACATGCTTTCAGTTCGACCCCATTGGGCTGCGCCACTCCTTTCCTTTGCGCTGGTTAGCCGATGAGAGGTTTTTATTTATTTTTTATACTATATACACCTATTTCCGAAATAGTTGTCGCACCAAAAACCTCAAGCAACAAGCCCAGACCGCAGAGAACGCCGGTACTTTTAGCTGTAATTAGTTTATTCATGGTGCATTTTCATTTATTGACTTCACAAATTGCTCCAAGCAAGGCTGCTTGAGATGATAATTAGTGGAGAGCTATAGCCACTTGCATGAACCAAGAATAAATAAATTATAATTAAAAGTACCGACGTTCTACTCTGGAGCCTTGGCTTGTTACTTGAGGCTCTTGGTGTGACAACGACTTTCGAAATAGGTGTATATGAAAGCCGCAAGAATTTGATGGCCCATTTTAGAAATATTCCTGTGTTAAAATTAGGGTTACGGTCTCCCTGTGTTTCAAATGCTTATGCCCGCACGTGCGCACGTGAAGGACTTGTGTTGTTGATTAGCATATACTATCTGATTCAACACATGGAAGGCATGGCGTGACTCTTCTTGGTTTACGCCGCTCGCTCATGTGATGTTTGCGACAACTAAAAGCAACATTGTGAAAGCAAGGAACACTCCAAGGACGTAAAGATAGTTGTTCAAAGTGAGTATGAAATGATAATTATATTTTTATCGCCGTGTATGTGCTTATACCGTCCGAAACTGCAAATCGATTCAACTTGCAAGAAGAGCTCAGCAAAGCTCGATTAAAAGACCTTAAATGTTGTTAAATATTTTCGCTCTTCCTTCTGAATCAAGATATATTCTTCCTGCATATCAACACTAAACATTTCGAATATATATATAGTACTTGTTTCCATCACGAAGAGTTTCCAGTAGTGTAGTTTGCAAAAATTTAAATGGAACCTTTGCAGTTAAACGGTCACGTGTCTGTACTGGTGAGCAAAATTTTATTTTAAATTGGTGATTCTTTTTAGCTACTTGTAAAGAACTGAATGAAAACATGTGTAACCAGTGTGTTACGAAATGCAGTTTTATTACGATCTCTCGAAACAGGTTGTAGAAAGTTTGTTTGCTCACCAGTATATTTCACCCATGGGAATCAAGATGTTCATTCATTTGCTCTCAGTAAATTAGTCAACACGTGATTACTGAGCTGCAAAGGGCCTATTTGTTTGCTTATTCTTGGAGTGCGTGTTACGTCATAGTAGCCATGTTAATTTTCTCATTAAAGCGATAACATACATAGCATCCCTCAATAGTCTTGTTATTTCAAGGGATTTTAAAGTCATATTGGATGTACCCGTTTCATTTGACTATAGGCACAGGGTGTGGTAGTATGGTGGGTGGGGGGGGGGGGGTTGGGGCTGGGAGGAAGGGGAAGAAGTGAAGTGAATTTTAAAGCACTACTTCATAATATACAATATATCATGCTTCAATACTGTAAGGAAGTGCACCCTATTAGCCAAGTTAATACCTAGACACTCATAGACACCAATAGGTTTAGAGATGCATCCATAGTTCCGACTCTCCTTAGTTACCGTTGCTATGTCCCACAAGCGCAACAAAATACCTGGAATATCTCAGAATTTAAAAGTCTGATTGTGTAAAATAAATAATAAATTGCTTCAATTGTTTCATATCCTGAGAAAATAAATTAAAATTGTTCCGTAATCCTTGTAGCTGTACTCTTCAAAACACATACATGTACGTACTGTGTAGTTGTTTGTAGGACAAGATGAAATCGGCAAAACAAGACTAAACACCTCATAGGTCTTCACAACGTAGCGCAAAAAAATACCATGTTTTTTCTCTTTTTGGCGAGTTAATAGCGGTTGAAAAAGTTTATGATTCCAACTTTTGGAACCGAATCTATAGCACCGATAAGTGGTTTTCAAGATGATCCTCTGTTAAAAACGTACTTCGACAAGAGTTCGACATCTGAACTGGACCTGAGCAGAAATCCTAAAGTCAAGTTTTTTAGGAGTATCACGAACCCTTTTCCTTATTCAGCTTTTTTGACGTCTCATCTATCCAAACACTAAGGCGTGCAACAGATAGGTATGTCGGTAGAAAGGATAGATTTATTCGATTACACATCAAAAAGACGGAACTATAACCCAAAAGACTTTTATTAAATCGTGTTAAAATGAACGTTTATGGGCAAATGAAATTTGACTAAAATATAGTATCTTCAAAATATGACCAAAGTTGTAAAAATCCAAATGTGTTTTAAATACTTGCTTTCGCAGGCGATGGCTAAAGTTTGACCGCATCAATAGATGATATGAGAACTGTGCCAAGAGCGTACCTTCTTTCCATACTAGGCTCTTAACTACAATAACTTTGAAAGATAACTTCTACACCATACAATTCCTCTGGTCAATAAATATCTATAAGTCGACTAAAAAGTTGTGGTATTTTTATGCAATCGACTAAGAGTGATACCAGGGATTGAAATATCTGCTCGTAGATTGACATGATCGCAAGGTCGTTCTCACTTCTTCGTTTTCATCTACTCTTTTCTGAAAACCTAAATTTTTTTTACTATTTCTCATCAAAATAACAAAAAGTCACTAACTAGTAAGGCGGAGCTGGAAAATGTGTAAAAAGCCAAACTAAAAAAAGTTGCTCGAGGTTGTAATAGACCTTATGAACCTATAGAAATATAGCATAGGAAAGAATAAAAATGTAGAGCTTTTTTTAGATAGTTATTTCTGCACTGGAAATAACACTAAAATAGGTTGATAAATACTTGAGTTATTGTAAGAGCGCAAACAATTCCTTAAAATACTTCAAGAAAAGACAATTTGGACAAATGTAAAATCGTTAAATTAAAGAGTGAGCATTATTTGAAAGTATGTTCGTCAAGTCCTGCTTGTAAGGCCAGATCAGGAAGAGGCTTGGTAAATCCGTCGCGACCGTTCAAGAAATAGGTACAAATTGTGCCCTTGCCCTAAAAAAGGATATAAAAGTACAATAAAATAAGTACTGGTAGTATTAATCAGGTAATTAGTCCTATCAGAGAACAAGTGTTATATTTATCTTCTCTCCGTATGAAGAAGTTCAACATTACATACCTTCATACTAACTTCACCGCGTTCCTCAAGGTGGTATCCACCAAGTTCGTCTAATATCTGTTTACATTCAGGACTAACATGAATACGTAGAGCTGTAAAGTAATAATTGGTAGATAGATTTAACAGTGCTAACTGAATTTGTTGAGAATCTGCGCAAGATATTGCATAGCGTAAAATGCATATTTGATTGCATTGTTCTTACCTAACCCACTTGACTCAATTCGTGAAGCATAGTTAACAGTGTCTCCAAACAAGCAGTAGCGCGGCATCTTTAAACCAACAACTCCTGCTACACATGAACCTAAAATGATGCAATGACATTCAAATATTACTGGACAGTTAAAGACTTTATCCTTATTGTTTTTGCTAACTGAATCTGTAGGGAAAGAATGACAATTTTGTAAAAAACGATTAATCATTATTATTAGAGTATAATATGAATTTACCTGAGTGAATTCCAACACGGAGTTGGAGTTGTTGGTCAGGGAGATGGCGTATTCTGAAGTTTGACATACATGCCAGCAAATCGAGCGACATGTTAGCAATTTCACCGGCATGGCGGTTTGCATTTCTGTTGGGCAGGCCTGAGGCAACCATGTAGGCATCTCCAATTGTTTCAACCTAGAGAGCATCAAAAATAATTTATGCGATTAAAGATCCCATTTTGGGCTATTTTCAGTAGCCCGCTGTGTTAAACCGCTTCCCAAACCCCCCCCCCCCCCCCCCCTATGTAGGGGAAGGGATGGGAAGCGGCTGTATATGTTTGATATCAGCAAATCAGGGTTCGAGGGATTCGTTCTACCCCTATACGAAAAATTTAACGACCTTAGTCGCACCGTTATCGTATTCAGCTAGCACAAAGACCCATAAAAATGAAAAGACGACTACTTTTAATTGATTAAAATGGCAGTGATCCTAAATATCTCTAAAATTTTTGTTTAAGAGTTTTGCATCAATAACTATACATTACAGCTATTTCTACCTTGTAGACATCATGCATATCGATAATATCGTCAAAAGCAGTGTACAAATCGTTGAGAAGATCAACCACCTACCAATAAGATTGCAAGTATGTAAGTACAATAATTTGCAAGTAACCTTTCCTAGCCTGCGTATGAGCCCGCTGAGCCGATCCTGTGGATTTGGGGCGGGAGCTTTCGTGCGCTCGCAGCTATGTTACATCATTAAAACATCCACAACTAGAAACCTCCAACTGAAATTAACTATGCTTAGAAGATCTTAGGTATGAAACTAAATCATAGTTGACCTTATTTTTCTTGGTTTCACATTTACTTACCTGAAGAGGGGTGCTCTGTGAAGCAAGTTTCGTGAAGCCCACGATGTCACTAAAGAAAATTGTGACCATGTCAAAAGTTTCGGCAGTAACAGGATGCCCTCGCTTGAGTTCTTCTGCTACACTCCTGTTGGTTTCAAAAATAGCTGCTTTTCATACAAATATTTGTCTTCTTTTCCTTTACCTCATTATACCGTCATCTTATGATATATAAGGAGAATATAGAAACCGCTGTTACTGATGACTTGGCATTCCAGTTGCATGAACAAGCGTAAGAACTTAAGTAAATCATAAAAGTAACGTTTTGCCGTCTATTTGGGTCGCTCAAAAAATTACATGTAAACGACACGAATATACAGGCAAGCCAAAAAGCAAAAGTTGATTGATAAGCATAGTTTAACTAGAAAACATTTTCTTTCTTTTGTCTTTCTTTTGTCTTTCTTTTTCTTTCTTTTTTTTTTTTCTTTCTTTCTTTCTTTGTTTCTTTTGTTGTTGTTGTTGTTGTTGTTGCTTTTTTTGTTTTGATTCATTTATTATAGTAACAGCATAAGTCTAGCTTTTGGAACTAAATTATTTATGATTAACCTTGGCAACATCCTGAATAGCAGCTCATCTGTCTTTTTCTTCTCTTCCTGCAGTTCTTTGGTCCTTTCTGCTACGATATCCTCCAAATGATCTGTGTACTTTTCCATCATAGCAATCATGTTGTCCATGATATTGATTTCCCTTTAAATAACAATCAGTTTTGAAAATTACACAAATACCTTTAGGATTGACGAAAATTATGTAAATCAAAGGTTTCAAAATTGTGTTTAACAAAAAGAACTAACTACCAAGAAAGCGGCATTGCATGGGTCATCTCAGCGCGGAAACGCTATTTTTACACAATTGGGTAAGTTTGTGTACTCAGTGTCCTTTTTTCCACTTACTTTCCCTTGTTCATCTGCTTGAGTGTTTTTAAGCATTCGCTGAACTTTGGTCGCACATGAGAGTTTTGGGCCCAACAGTTCTTCGCCATTTGAATATACAAAGGATGACCCACCAAATCAGCAGTAATACGAGGACGAAAGGGTGGCTCTTGTCCTTTGTGCACGCGTTCAACGATCGCTGAGAAACAAGGATTGAAAGTGTTACTGAAGTGTCTAAGTGGAGCAAAGGTTTAGAGTACAAATACTGATAAACATATTAGAACTAAAGTAAACGTACTTTTCTGGTCAAGATCTTTATACATGCTATACGGAAGCCCTCGACAAACGAGCTCTGACAAGATGATTCCATAGCCATAAATGTCTCCGGCTTGTGAGCATGGGATTTCCTCGTTGAAAATGTGTTCTGGAGCCGTCCACAAATTGTCTGGGAAAAAATGGAATTATTTTTAAAACAGCCATCAACCATAGTAAATCTTCTTGCTGAAACAAACAGTGAGTATAAAACTGGTGTGAACAGCGCCGGTGTAAAGACTTTAAAACGAAAAGAAGAAATTCCAATCGTTTCCCCTCTACATTTTTAAAAAGCTAGGACACGCAGCCTTACTTTAAAGCCTTGTGAGGACTATTGAGTGGTTAATAAGGATTACCGTAGTATTTGGCGTTGACTCCAGCTTCAACATCTTCATGTTGGCCAGCCTTGAATAGCCTGAGATCGTGATCAGTTACTTTACATGTCCAACGGTTATCGATAACAACATTAGAAGACTTCAGGTTTCCGTGAACTTGTATTTGACTGTTGTGAAGGTAGTGCATTCCCTGAGAGATAAAAAGCCAATTAAAAATCCTTTTATGATCTATTCTGTAAACCACAGGAAAATTTAGGATACTTACTCTAGCTATATCTGAAGCAATAGCCAGCTGAAACATCCAATCCAGCTTAAGGTTATCGTTGTGTAATACGTCCTGCAATTTAAGGTAATCAGGTAATTTGAATGTATGAAAGATTTAGACCCACTGATGACTGAAAAGCATACCACTGAGCAAGCTTCATCAAGACATTTTTTATTTCGCTACATTTTTCTTACACTATTATTACCTGGAAAAAGCAGTCTTAGTTATTTTGTGCTTGAGTAACGGTACAGTTTCCGATGTTCTGGAAGAAAATCTACATACCTGCAAGCTTCCCTTGGCACAATAACCTTGGACAACACAGATGTTTGGTGATTCCACACATGCTCCAACAAAAGGGTTAACATTTTGGTGATGAAGATCTCGCATCTGGAGAAAGTTAGCAAGACATTGGTCAGCGTGCGGGCTTTGCTGATTATTTGCGTTGACGGGATATTCCATTTTTAACAAAACTAGTAAATAAGTTCCTAGCAAAAAACAATGGAAGCGAAAGCAACAACAACCATCGTGGCAGAATTCAAGTTCAAGGCAAAAGCAAGCAATAGCACATAAAGATCAACTATCTTACCTCTTTTAACTCCACTAGAATATCTCGCGTCAAATTCAAACTGGGCTTTAAGATCTGTTTGACTGCTACATAGTTACCCTGAAAATCAATATGTTGACCATATGTGAGCCCCGTCGTCCCTCTTATCCATGAATTACGTACTTCATTCTTTACTTGCCTCGTATGTTCCCAGTGTAGTGAAAACTTGGCCTTTGAGTTCTCCACCTTCGGACCCTGCTTCACCTCTTCCCACACTCATCTAAGTATATCGAAACAATATTTCTTTAAATATATATCCGTAAATGACCAACACTTTAGTGCGTGTGATAAAAAAACTGGATTGTTAGAGGGATTTCGATCGATTAGCTGGAGTGGTTAAAAATAAAAATGTAATAAAAGGTTATGATTACCATACTCCTCCTGCTACCAAATTGCTTCTTCGTTTGCGGCCATTTGATATCTTCATACTTGATTCGCCAGTGTTGCGCCAAAAGCTCAGCTTCAAAATGTTTCTTCCTGATAATTGGAAAACAAATAAACAGGAAAAAATTGTATATTTTTTTGCAGTTTTCTTCTCTTTTTTCCCTCCGATTTTATTCTCTGTAATATATTTATTGTTTATCTTAATCAGCTGCCCATATGAAGATACTTTTGAGTCAATATTTCAGCTTACGAACGTACCTTTGCCACATAAGGAATCCTAGCAGCCCACCAACAGTTAGAACAAAAATGATCACTCCAACAAGGATGTAGGGCCATGTTGCGACTTCCTCTGTGTAAGGAAAAGAAAACCATTTTGTTTTAATAAGTGTTAGTACAGTTTGGGCTTATAAAATGTGAGGGGTAAATATATATAAACTTAAATTTTAGCCCATGACCAAGTGCGAGAACATTACCAATGGGAAAATAATGTCAATTTTAACCAGTTACAGTTGCAAGACACCGGCTTCGATCCTGTTAATTTATGAGCCTTTTTGAAAAACATGATTGGCTTTTTCTGTCATGATGTGCTAACTAAACATACCTACGACTTCCGGGGGGCAAAGCTCCCCATCAAAGCCACAAATTGGACGTCCAAGGGGTGCTGCGGTGCCTCCACCAGGCCAGATGACAGTTTCATTCAAGAGAAGGTACTGCTTCGTTGTTCCAAAAAAGTTTGCAAAACGTACGAAAGTAGAGTTCTTGCAAATCTGAAGCTGGTAGGAAGTGACCCGATCTCCATTGTTGTCGATGCCAAGTGGCCCGGTTTCACCTAAAAAATAATCATCAGCATAATATCACGTAAACGATCTAGATTTCCTATTGAAATTAAAAAGCAGGGGTAAGTATAGCATAGATATGTAGGGAGTATTTATCTTAACGACACTCACTAAAAAGGTGGCGGAAGTTTGCGTTACTTACCAAGAAACTCTAAGCCAAACATATTTTGAGTGATAGTCCTTCCATCTGTGTAGTTTCCACCTTGGTCCAATGTCTTGTTTAGAGCATGCGCGTACACCAAGACAGAATCGTGTAAAAAAGCGCTGTACATATTAACCTGTGAGTATAACCATGTGCAAAGTTAAATTTGTTGGGGAAAGGAAAATCCAGTATTCCATCTAAATGCCCATCTTTACATCCAACTGGAAAACACTTTACGCTTAAACTAAGTATACTCTATAGTCAGTTTTTGCGTTGCAACTTACATCACTTGGGGATGATAAATTGTATCCAACCTCAGGCATACGCCTCCAGACCTCGTATGTAAAGTTGTTGTACGCTTCTCCCTCTGGTATGTAGAAATTGATGTTTATGAGTCCTTTAAATGCTTCACATGCTTCTGTATCCCTTCCATCACTTCCTCCTTGACACGCGGAATATATATTTTCCATGCAAAGAAAAACGTAGGTGCCATCCAGCATACCGAGATCATAAGCTCCCAACATGATTTTTCTTATTGCAGCTCCATAGGCACTAATGAGAATCACTAAAAAGGACGATTAAAGCTTAGACAAAATTGTTTTAGGTAATGACGGAAAGCAAAGCAAAATCATATATAGGGTTTTGATAGAAACATACCGTGCGCCTTTTCTCTTGCAGTCTTTAGCATTGCTCGGATGGTGTAATCGCTTACAGAAGCAGGATCAAAGCTACCAAAATATGGAGCACTGAAGGAAGAGTTTCTTTCGAGGCCTGTTTTAAGGATGTTACAAGTTTGCGACCAGAGAGTTTCAGTAGTGCACAGGAGAGCTATACGATCCCAACCATACGCTGGGAGAAAAGTCTTGAAGAGATCAGACATGCCATGGAATGTTCCGACAGTCCTAACAAAGGTTGGGTACAAAGTTTTGTCCGAGAGAGCAGATGCTGCACAACCCCAGGCAACCATTGGCACGTTCCAGTGGTCTGCAATATGACCCCCTGGAAGGCAACCAACGGAACATCCTGGTCCGATGAAAGCATCAGCAACTGGCTGCTCCATGCGAAAATCTATCAAATTTGCAATAGAGTGCTTTTGGTCACACTTGCTGTCTTTCATGGCGTAAGTGAGGTTGTAACCTTGTAACCAGTATGGATCGTTGTTAACTTTGTCAATCGCAATGAGAACAGCAGAAGCCATTTTCGGGCCACCGGGCCAAGTACCCGTGAAGGGGACGTTGACTCCCAGTTTGATATCTATCATTCGTACTGTTTGTACGAATGTTGCAAGAACTAGTAGAGTCAGCAGGTTCATCTTCAAAGGTTTGAGGTGTTTGTGAAGAAGGTATATCTGTGCAATAGAGATAATTGTCATAAGTTTCATGTTTAATCAAATAGTTGGAATGTTTGCTAACACTTGAAATTTTTCTGAAAAATAACAAGCTCGATAATATTTTTAAGTATAAATAACAATGGGCAGAAAATGTTGGCATTTTCATGACTAATTTTTCAGTTAGCATTTTCATGACTAACTTTTCAGTTATTAATATAGTTTTTTCAAAGCTATACAGTAAAAACCTATTCTTAACTAAGGCTGTAATGGTTCTTATATAATTTGGTATCTGGTGAGAAATCAGGCTAAGTAGGTTTTTAACAGGTTCTTATTTCGAAGTCAAAAACAATTTTCTTCGAAATAGTACTACTCAGTAAACGTACGATTTTTGAACAAATAAGTCCTAAACGAGGACGAGATGACCATTTGGTACGACCTAAAGCTGAGACACTCACAAATATCAAAATCTAAACTAAACAGTTTTACTCGTTAGTGGATGTAGTAAGATATAGTTCAAATATTAGAGTCCTTTGTTTTCGTCACCTTTCTTGATTTTAAACCACTGCTTACAGAAGCCAAGAATCCCGTTAAAATTTCCCTTTATTTCGAGTTGCAAAACAGAAAGTTTATCTGTGTGTCTTTTTAGCGTTTTGTAGACGTGCTGAACAACACAATCCTAATAGAGAAAAAACAGATATTTCTGCTGCTATTATTCTTGTTTGGATATGCAAGAAACGATATTGACCAAGGGAGATTTGTATAGCGACAAGTAAATTTTAATCTATAGACGGTACTTTTTAAGCTTCATGATTTTTTTGATCTTTTTCGCTAAAAAGTTTTTTCACACTTTTTATGGCTTAGCTTTGAGTTCGTTGTCAGTTCATCTAACTCATAATTATTTTTGGCAAAACAAAGTTATTCCATTTTTCTCTTTTCCTTTTTTTGAGGTATGACAATTAACATTTCTTAAAAAATACTCCTCTGTAAAATAAGCTTACATTTTTAGTTGAACAGCCTCAACAAGCGAGGACAACGATCGAGGCACGTCCGAGTAATTTTACTTTTGACCATTTCAGTGGTACGAGCTAAACTGAGACATTCACTAATATCAACATCTAGACTTTACAATTTTACTTGTTAGAGGTTGCAGTAATATAGTACAACTACGAGGGTAATTTGTTATTATCACCTTTTCTTGATTTTACACCACCGTCTACAGAAGCCAAAAACTTCCCTTGATCTTGAGTTACACAGCACTGAGAAATATTTTCACTGTGTTTTAGCGGATTGTAAAGCAACGCAAACCTAAATAGAGAAAAGAGAAAAGAAACCAGTTATATTTCTGCAGCTATTAGTCATGTTTGCTGTTTGAATATGCAAGGAAAAATATTAACCACAAAAGTTGAAAGGTTTTTTTTTTTTTTCAACTGGGAAACGTTTTGCTAAAATGCCAACAATGTTTGCGCTTTTAAAACAAATTGAAAAATTTTGAATGACCAAATTTTTATCAAAGTAATGTCTTTGACTTACCCCTTTTAAAATCCCCCAACCATGAAAGGTGAAATATAAATGAAAAGGGTTTAAAACGAAGATAATTTTTGACTTCCAGTGCAGATAAAGCAGCAGGAAAATGGAGCTACGATATGTGCTTGTGTCAAAGCTACCACTGCCTTACCATTATAGTGTTGAACCAATGACGTCATTTGACATTGATGTGCACTTCTGATTGGCTGCTTTTGCTAAGCCTTTACTTGATTGGATGATTTTGGCGTCTTTTCAAGTTTGAGAATTTTCAACCAAAGGCAGCCCATAACGATTTTTAAATACGATGATTTGCTATAGTTTAATACACTGTAATTAAAATACAACAATTAATTTATAACTGCAACATTTCAAAATTTCTCCTCTCGTATAAGGAAACTCCTGACGAAGTCTCGAGGAAGGCTTATTTTTAATGATTTTTCATCTTGGTCATGTGACTGCAGACCACGTGCAGCAAGCAAGGCGAGGCTAGCTTACAGATGATAAAGCGAAGGTATAGATCTTATATTTCAAGCGTTTTTAAAAAGTTTATTCGCTTGTCTTTCTAAAAATATTACGTTATAGTGATTTAGCTTAGTTGTTTATGTGTTTATAAGGGATATCTTTTCATGACTTCGCTTCAATTTATACAGAAAGGCGTTTGGGAAGCAATGCTTCGATCAAGTCTGCATTCATAAGCTCATGTTCCGTGGTTCGTCGTGGTTTGTGGCAGAGGAAGTGAGTAGTATTTTAATGAGCTTACTCTTATACTTTACAGTCCAAAACTTTATCAAAGCATTTTTCTTATTTTTCTTAGTCTGTAGTAGTGGAAAGGAATACCATATTTTATACACCTTTGAATTAATTGATTCATAAATCAATCTGAGCATTGCAAAGCAGTCAGGTTAGCCCACAAGGTGGGGGAAAAATCGGAAAAATATCCCCTTTACGTATTTCACAAGATTGAATTATCGTTTGGAAATACTTATATTGTTTAATTCTGGAAGTAGTTTTCGCCAAAAGTTTATAAAATGTTATATCCTATGAAGGGGATAGAATATTTTTATAACCGTCTTGCAGCTTTAAAACATCAACTTTTGATTGGATCAATAATAATAAAAAGTTTATTTAAGCTTATTTATTTATTTTAACGAAATTTAAATAGTATTTACAACTATATATACAATCTTTGGGTCATTTTTCTATTCACATTTACATCCTGGGCATGATGGATGTTGTCTAATTTGTACACTTTGGGTGATCTTTTTACTTGAGGATTCTTGTGACTGGGACATGGTTGATTCTGGTGATATCTTTATAGTTCGAACCTGAAAATATAGAAAAAATTTGATTTGATAAATAGACCTAATCCGCGTCTTGGTGCAGTGTTTAGCCATTTCAGGTAACGTGTCATTCCCTAGATAATCCTTTTTTTTTTTTTTTTTTTTTTTCAACCCTAATAAAGAATTGATACTCTTGGGAATGACACGTGATCTGAAATGGATAAACATTTTACCGAGAAGAATTCGGTCTATCGATCCACTTTTAACTCGATTTGAAATACTTTCTATCTTTGACTTAAGTTGCCTTTCCTTTCCTTTTAGTTGTAGTTTTTTTCTTTCACTTCCTTTTTCTCCTTTTCCCTTTCTTTCTATTTTCCCTATTTTCATTTTTTCTTCGTTTCTCTTCAAATTTATTTAGAAATTATGGGATGAAACTGTATATCATTTCATTTTTTGTCATGTACTTCTATTAATGATGGTTCCATATTTTCAAGTTCAATATATCGACTTAAAAAGGCTGGAGGCCCAGGAGAGAGAGAGAACATGAGAGGGGGGGGGGGGGGGGGGGGGGAGTAAGGTTTCCTCTTACCTTGGGTCCAAAAACAAGAACCAGAGTAGAAGTAGTACAAATATTAATAGCACAAGAAATAAGTCCGAACTCTGAATTTACATTGGTATAGGTGACCCATTCACTTAAAGGCACAGTTATACACGCCCAGACCACCACGTTGTAGACGCTCATTCCAATATAACGCGAGTCGTTCAGCGCCCGAAACGTTACGTTCCGTGTTTCCCAGGCCAGAAATAATCCAAATATCAGTAAGAAAGCTTTACAGGCATAGAGGCTTGTAATCCAAATTGCGTATTTATCACAGGTACAAGTGAGAGCCACATAAGAAATAATCCTTTGATTGTCTTCATCTTTCTGTGGAGATTACAAAAAAAAAAAAAAAAAAGCGGGTAGGAAAGAATTTCAGATTTTGCTCGAATTTCAGAGCCTATATTCTTTTTGGTTCCTGTCATGAAAAGGGACTTTATTCAAATCCAAGAAAAAGGACTGATCTTTTTTGCTAATTTGGTAGGGAAATTTTCATTGAACCAGCATATTCTATGGCTTTTGAATTGGAGAAAAGGGTCATTATATAAAATTAAAGTAATTAGAAAGCAAAAGAAAGGAAGGAAGAAAAGAGAGGGAACGAAGTAAGAGAAGAGATTGAGCCCTGTAGTATTAAATGTTGTATAAAAACATCTTATCTTACTTTCGTTATATCTCTTTGAACAACTGCTTTCAGTGGATCAAGGATTTGCCAGACCGATAAGATTACAAAATCCACACAGAGAAAGATGACAAGCAGGATAACAAGATGGCGGTCGTAAAGATGGCCAAGCTAAGGATTATAAAACAAAAGTAATTATCGAGAATATTATTAACATTTATTTTTATTTATTTGTTCATCCATCCATCCATCCATCCATCCATCCATCCATCCATCCATCCATCCATCCATCCATCCATCCATCCATCCATCCAACCAACCAACCATCCAACCATCCATCCATCCATCCATCCATCCATCCATCCATCCATCCATCCATCCATCCATCCATCCATCCATCCATCCATCCATGCATTTAATTAATTAATTATTCATTCATTCATTCATTCATTCATTCGTTTGTTTGTTTGTTTGTTTGTTTGTTTAGTAACATAAAATCATCTGCTCATCACCTCTTTGTTGAGCTTAGTATTAGTAAAGATTTTGTAGACTCTCCAGGTTTTGACAAACATTGTACCAAAACCTAAAGTAAATCCACATGCAGTTAACCATGTTCGAACCTGGAACGACAACCAAAATGTTGGTTATTATTGTTCTCTCTAAATGGAAGAAGTCACAAAAACCTAGAATTGGAATTAGCTATTGAATTTTAATTTTGATCCTCTTTCCAACCCTCGCTCCAACCCTCTTTTCAAGATCTCAAGAGGTCACTTCAAAGGGGGTAGGTTGGATGTAGTAGAATTAAAGGTAGGCCCTGATGGTCTAAGATCGACTAGAATGCCTGAACTAGCGCTTTTTGAATTAAAATTAAATCATCAACAATTAATTATGAGAAAACCCTTCACTATTACCCCAACTCATTCACAACGATCTCAAGAGGTCCAAGCTGAGGGGGGGGGGGGGGGTAGGATTGAATGTAGTAGAGTTAAAGGTAGGCCCTGATGGTCTAAAATGGTGTAGCATCCTTTAACTAGCGCTTTTTGAATCAAAATATAAAACTCTTAAATATAGCTGAGCCCCTCAAAAATCCCCACCCATTCCTATAGAGGTTTTGCACCATCATGTGCCCATCCCATAATACTGTTTGGGCTTCTGTGGTTAGATGGCAGACCAATAAAATCCCTTTGTTCTCGGTAATTTTATTCTTTCTCATGTAAGGCCCCGTCCACACGTATCCGGAATTTTTTGTATCCGCAAACTTTTTTTTGCGGATACGGGTTGCGTCCACACGTGTCCGCAAATTTTACGAAAACGGATACGTGTGGACGGTGAAAACGATTCGAATACGATGCGTGTGGACGCAAACATTTTCGTATCCGCAAAAAATAATTTGCGGATACAAAAATTTCCGGATACGTGTGGACGGGGCCTAAAACGACTGTATTGTTCCTGCCATCTAACATGGCTGCCGTCACGTGGTGGTGCAAAACCTCTATTCTTCCACCCCCAGATTAATAATTGATCTTTGGTTTACATTCCTAACATTTGTCCCCAGTTCTTTTATATATACTTACTACGCATGTCCATTTATAGATAGCCGTTTGTGATTGGTCAAGAAATGCAGCTGATCCATGAAGGAAGACACAGATGTAACACATCAGTGAACCAATGATAATGAGATTATTGAAGTGAGGTGAGGACATTCTAATAAAGCTGTACACAATATACCACGATAAAAAAACTTTTTTACATACAGGGGAGCATTTATTTTTCGGGTACCGGTTGTACGAAGGGTGAATAGCGCTATCCGACAGTTATTGGATAACGGGCATTATCGAATTATCCACTGGATAAGGATTTATCCGTTGGGTAGCGCAATCCACCCTTCGTACAACCGGGCCCAGGAGACCAGGGGGCAGTGAAATGAAGGAAGGGTCCTCAAGTTTACACAGTCGAGAAGGAGCATCCGAGGCTGAAACGTTTGAAACGTAAAGTCACTTGAGTATAATCGACTACCTACAGCCATCCCATCAAAGGAATATTCAAGAAAACCCTTGTAGAGAGATAGCTGCAAACAAGGCTAGGTTCTAACTCTCTCCCAGACTCTTTCACTTTCTGATCTTTCTCATGACCACTTTCTTAGTTAAGATTACAACATAGGTCTTGCACCATCACGCGCCGGCGGCCATAATACAGCTTGGGCTGCCTGTGGTTAGAAGGCAGAACAATAAAATCCCTTTGCTCTAGATAATTGAATACGATTGTATTGTTCCCATCTAACATGGCTTGCCGTCACGTGATGGTGCAAAACCTCAAGAATAACAAAGTTGAGAAAAAGAATATTATAAAGAGCATAAACGAACCTGTTTTTGCGATGTTTGATGTTAAATACAAGAAACCCACACGCCAAACTAATTCCAAGGCACGTCACTGTTGCCATGACAATGAAGAGCGTCTTATTGATCTTTTCTATGACTTCGAGTGATTCTAGGTCGCTCGTTGGAATCTTGCCGTCTTTGGATTAAAACGAACGTACATTAAAACGGGAGATAAACCCTCAAAACACATGTTTTCTTCGTGGTACATTTTTAAAAACAGCTATTCACTAAACCGGAAGTCCAGAAGACATAACGCATGCACTGTGAAATTTATAAGAAATCTTGGTCAATTTGGTGGATTGTGCTAGAGTCTTCGTTTCTCGGTGATAACCAGAAGAAACGCAGGCTCTGGGGACGAAATTGAGCGGTACGCATCATTAATAAATTAAAGGCGCGCGCGCAATCCTAACTTCACTTGCAGGTAATAATAGAAAGTTAGTTTAATTTTAGACTTGAATATAGAATTCGCGTGCTGTGATTGATCGAGCGATCAGTGATTAAGAGACGACATTCCCTGCTCGAGCGGTGATAATGGGGTTTTCCAAAGTTTGCTATAGCGGAAGTAATGCTAAAATGTTAATCCTTAATTTCGTCTAAAAGTCTAAAATTATACTAAAAAAGACTCGGGACTTGACTATAAATATTCACCAATAATCACTCCCCCTTCGGCAAATAATTGTTAACCAGTCCGAATTTCTCGACCAATCAGCGCGCGCGATTTTCTATAATCCCCTGGGTATTTATTTTCAAAATCAAAATCACGTTGAGTCTGAATTTTCTTTTACACATAACATCATGGCCGCCATCTTGGTTAAATTTAATGAAAGAATTGTCAATGAATTCTTTTGTTGTATCACCCAACATGGCCGCCTTGTCTATTGTTATTGCGCTCCCTTGGGAATGGTCGAAAACCAGCTATACCTGGCCACAGAAAATCAGCATTACCTGGCCACAGAAAATCAGCATTACCTGGCCACAAAAAACCAGCTATACCTGGCCACAGAAAACCAGCATTACCTGGCCACAGAAAACCAGCATTACCTGGCAACAGAAAACCAGCTATACCTGGCCACAGAAAACCAGCATTACCTGGCAACAGAAAACCAGCATTTACCTGGCCACAGAAAACTCCCGTTCAGCTTGATAGACTGAATTTGCGGCTCGTTAAACGTGGAGTCAAAAATTCCAAGTTTAACTTCATCCTCTCCCTGTAGCTGTTCGATCCAGAGCTTGTTTATTCTGTCTCCATTGTCTTCAAAGGTGACTAAACCCTTCAAAGAAATTGAAAAATTTTTGATGATCAGATTTTACATTGGTTAAATATAAGTCTTGGCTAATCAGTAGGTTTCCATTTACCATTACCACACGACAGTCATATTGACCCGAACAATTAGATTTCCCCCCGCGTGGCCTCACATTCAAGAGCTTCAGGATGAGGTTACGCCATTTCTCCTTCTAAAGCACACGGCAGGGCCATTTCGCAAGAATATCCAAAATTGCCCACACTGTTCTCTTGCCTCCCACTCTCACACACACACTACACACACACACACTTCACACACACACACACACACACACACACACATACCTCCCTACCAACTTCAAATATTTTGGACAAAAAGGGTTGTGTCCCTTATCAAATCCCACTTACCGACATTCCCGTAAAACTAGTATTAGCCACCATTCTATGAATCAGCATCGATATTTCTTTGTTTTCATAGTCGAAGTCGTTCAGTGTCTGATTCCTACTGGCGAGTATGGTGGCAGCTTTGTCCAAGGCGAGTGCTACTGTCCATAGCGTGTCGTAACCGTAAGGTGCGTAACTGTTTATTGGCAATGACATGTTTCTAGCTTTAAGGAGATACATTGAATGCAGCTGTGAGGGCGTCTGGAATAGCAGATCAAATATTGTCAGTAATACGCAGAAAATACTGTCTTAATATTGCGGACATCATGGGCGGTGTAGCAGTATGCATTTGCCTCTCAAATTCGAATCCAGGACTCGCCATCTCATGTAGTAGAGTTTGGTAGGTCTCTCTCTTGATTCGAGGGTTTTTCTCCTGTATTCTTCCCTCCAAAAACCCTGACAAGCTATAAATTTCAATTTTATTTGTGACTTGACCCATGTGACCCCCTTTTAAAATGTCCATTATTTATCATTCTCGTGACCTACCAGTCCAGATATAGTCTTGTTTTCATCTGTGCTAAGGAAGATTTCTTCCAAACCTATGTAATTTCCTGTGGCTTTTCGTAGTTGGTCGCCCGTACAACCATCACCCGTCACATTCCACCATTTGTCATCGTACCATCCTCTTAGCAGCCATTGAATGTGTTTGCCGTACAGACCAAGCTTGAATGCCTAGTGTATAAAACATTTAATATATAGTGAATCGCAAATCATGTTGGGTGCGTCTGTGTGATATTAACCAGAGTGTGGCGCAGCCTTGAAACAACCTCTGATGATCAGAGTCAAGGCATCGCTAACTCAAAAAAGCAATTGGAATTTAGCTCGTTAGGGTTTCCGGAGGATGGAAACCGGAAAAACCTGGTAAAAAAAATTGAAATCAAGCGAGAGACCTAACCTAACTCTATCCTCATATACTTCCGAGTCTCATGAATCGATTCTGAGACCCCAGAGATGAGTCTGAGACCAGCGCACTACCACTACGCTGCATTAGCCTTTCTTAGGTTGAGAGGAAAACTGGGCCGAGTTGGAGCTGCAGTGTATTTTGGGACTGTTTTAGGGGACATTTTCCAAGATTGCGTCTATTTACGTCTCCTAAAAGAGTCACAATGCGCTGCAAGGCCAACTCGAACCAGGTTTTCTCTCAACTTTGGAATGGCTAATGCACCTTTGATTACCTTGCAACTTACATCGAGGCTTTGTATTTCGTTAAACTTTGTTTTATTTCGTGTGTTTTCTCATGAAAATATCCGTACGCAATATGGCAACCTTTTTTATGAACATTAATGATCCTTTCTAACTGGAACATGGTAATATTACCTCACACATCAGCTTGCGGCATTTTCCTTCATAAGCCAATGCGATGATAATCCTGGCGTCTTTTTCCTTTGAAAAAACAATAGTACAGCAAAACCTCTATTAAGCGACCACCTATTAAATGACCAACCTCTATTTACCGACCAGTTGTCAAAGTTTCTGAGAGCTCTTCTACAGTAAGACCTCTATAAAACGACCAACCTCTTTTTACCAACCCGTTGTCAAAGTCCCAAAGAGGCTTTTTTGCAGTAATCACAGTTATACCTCTATTTAGCAGTCAACTTCTGTTTACCGCACACTCGACAATTCCCCGAGGGTGGCCGCTTTGCGACTTGTTACTAAATTTCCTGGTCAAAATTGACCATTTTCCAAGGAGTAAAATAAATTTTTAGGAAAGGGTTGGGGAAGATATAGACACAAACTCCATTTTCTCACCAGCATGCCCTGCACTGCATTCCTAGGGTTGTTTACGAAGCTGGTGGTAGAAATGATAGTTATGTTGCTTTGTCTGAGAAGTTCATGGAGATCTTCGTGTACCTTTAGGGGGAAAAATAAATTATTTTATTGGCAAATCTAATATTTTTGTAGAATTTGATATTGACACAAATTGCTCGCTTTTATGTGCTACACTTGGCGTAGAAATACAGAGGGAGGCCTTCACTGATCATCAGCAAGACTGAAGGATGGGAGGAAAATGGGCAGATGGACAGACTCACACTGACAAAGTAACTGATAGCTCCCGATAGAAAGACACACTACACAGAAACAGAGTGACAGACGAAAAGACAGACAGAAGCTGGCAAACCATCCCAGATAGCTTCCGATTGACAGACACAGACGTCTGACGGACGGACAGATAAAAAGACACAGACTGACTAATCCACGGACAAACATACATAGACTGACAGACCGGCTCAGACTAACGCAGGGACGGACAGACAGACAGACAGACAGACAGACAGACAGACAGACAGACAGACAAACCTAAGAGTGCAAATATAAACCTTCAACAACAACAAAACAGATTATTCTGATAATTTTCTCTCAATACTAACGTCATTAAAGACTGGCACATCTTCCTTGACGATGGCTACTTTTGTCCACTTAAAATACTTGCACAGAGCAACAATACCCAGGTTAGGTACGGTCTCTGGCGAATTGACCCTGTAGAACAGTGGAAAACGAGTCTTGTCTGATAACCGTGGTGTGCCAGCGCTGTATGCGACCTTGCAACAGAAATATCAGTGTTACTAGAATAATCGCACATAATCTGTTAAACAGTACTAAACTTGTCTTGCACCAAAAGGTGCCAAATAATGTAATGTCTATTGTTTAGTAGTGCTATATTTAGTACACAGCAGATTAGTGCTAATTACAAAGTGTGCTGTTTTGGGACCAGGGATGTAGGGGGTATGGGTTATAGGGGATACATTGTATCACTTTCCCGCCAAAACACACGCGTTTCATCACACGCGAGTCTCCCGCCATATCGACAACCTATGTAGAGCTTTTTGGGCGACTCCCCTCCCTCCTCGCTACGCCATTGTTCAGAATCTTGCTTTGCCATGGTGCTCGCTTAAATTGCGGTTTGCTTTAAAGTCAACGCGTGTTCGTGAAGATAGTTTCGGACCTTGCAACTAGCTGTGCCCACTGAATGAGCGGTCGGCTTAATACAGGACATTGGAATTCTCAGTCCTTTTAAGGATGTCTAAAAGGACATTTAAAAGGACATGTCTATACCACTGATCCCTCTTTATTCCGAACACATTTTTTCTGGTCATTCGGTGTCCGTATCGTAGAGGTTCAACTCTATCACTCTAGATAATGGAAAATGCTACTGTTACTGACCAAGTTTTTTTGCTTCATTCAGGTAGCTGCATTAAGAGATGAAATACGGATGAGGATGGCCGAGTAGGCCGAAAGCTCGGATCACATTTATTAAATTTATGGTTGATAAAACAAACTATTATGAAATACAGATGGTATGGAGGAGTCAAGGTTTCTTTTTACTAACCTGAACAAGATTCCAAAAATGAGCAGCGTCCGCGACAGGCTCAGCAGAAATCGAACACCCAGGGCCAATGATGACAATCTTCTTGTTTGGAGACGTAATCTGCTCCACAAAGGCTTTGATACTATATGCATACGAACACTGAAAAAGTAAAAATGCAATGATAGACGTCCTTCAAAACTCAATCTACCATAACCTGAGTCAGTGGTCATGGAAAGACACTCACTTAGCGACGTTGATCACTTTGGTGATTGCAGTTGGCTTCTTGCAACATAAGGTATGGAAAAAACTTAACATTTCTAATGCTCATAATTTAATCTCCAGTTTACTGGAGCTATCTCAATAAGATCTCAGTTCTCGTCTTGTTTCACTTGGTAGCTGTTAGTTTAACCCCAGGGGCCTGGAGATGAGGGAGGGGGGGGGGGGAGGGGAGGGGAGTGGTACTCCGATTGGAAAAGGGCCGTATCTTTTAGGGTTTTAAATCTGTGATTTGGTACTTTTTAGGGTATCACAAAATTAAAATGACCACCATTGAGAAAAGAGCATCTCTGCCCTTCTTTATATGGGAATATCCCCCCTCCATCACCCTTTTATTTATTTGTATTTATTTTGGGTGGGGGGGGGGGGGGGGGGGGGATTCTTAGAGAACTAGCCAAAAACGGCCAGAAAACAATTATACAAATAATCTATTTTTATCAGTTATTCTCAAGAGTTTCGAAAATAAGAATTTGACATTTATAAAAACATTTTCATGTATTTTAAATTTTTTAAGTTTTTAATTTTCCTTTAAATTAAAAAAAAATTCTTAACATTGTCTGATAGACAATAACTTGCCGGTGTTTTGAGCCTGAAATATAGAAAAAAAACCTATTGTTTCTCGTTAGAAAATTCAATTTGCCCAAAGCTATGTATTTTTTAAATCGAAAATAATTAAAACTTATCATAGTCTGATAAAGAATAACATGCATGAGATTTGAGCGTTAAACTTCCTTATTGAGATATTTCTTACGGATTGCGCGAGTATGTTTATAAACAACTATAAGCTGAATCAGTTCTTCTTCAAAAGCTTTGTTTTAACCTTCATGATGGAACAACATCGGCAAGACCGACATGAATATTTTGAAATTACCGATATCCCGCAGAAAATCAATAATATAGATTCCCGAAAGATATAAAAGAATAAAAAACCTGTCGTTTCTCGTTAGAAATTCAATTTACGTTTTTTGCCTCAAGCTGTCATATTTTGCGACAATAAAACTATATCCCGAAGTGTGTTGACGTTTGCCAACACCTGTTTGAGGATAAACATCTATATAATCGTTGGATTTCAGTGATATCTTGATCAATCGATGACTTCTAATCCATTCCGTTCCGTTTTTGTCAATCTTTAATCACAAAGTTTGGATTTTTCTTCAGTTTCTAAATCTAGATTATTTAAAAAATAGTGTTTTATTTTGTTTTTTTCCCTGGATTTTTTGGGTCATTTTTTTTTTTTTTTTTCAAGTTTGGATATTTAAAAAAATAGTTTAGTTCGACTGATAGAGTTTGGAACTTTTTATTTTGTATTCTTCCTAGAAAATAAAATCGATCCAACTTTTCCCCCAATGAATATTGAAAATATAATCAGAACACCAATATCCACACCATGTCCTGCTGTTCTGTTGAGCGTACTGTCCTGTTTACATAAGTTGGGTATGTCTCATGCCTAAGTACAAATCCGCTTTAAATTACCCTTCCTCACCAGGTGATTCCAAAACCATAGTTAGCACTAGCAGTACTAGTAGTAGCACTACCTTCATGTAAACAGAAACTCATTTGCTAGAATTTTTAGAAAAGCTTCCTTCCTTTCTAGTTTCTTTGGGTAATTAGTCGTATCCATCAAGAGTTTTCAAAATTGTTTTTACAGTTATGGAAATGAATTTCTCTCTAGTGCTTTCCTCTCCATATCGTCCTTTCCCGCCTACACTTGACATAATTTGATTCAATCTCATTCAGTATGTGTATTTTACAAACTACTTTTCGTTCTACATAAAGACCGAAAATAAAATATCGCGGGCACCTGCACACTATTAAAACTCAATAAGTAGGGATAAAAAGGACAAGAACAAGTTATAGTTTTAATTAAATTTCTGAGTGAACCAACAAAAATTGCGATCTCATCACCTTGACCCATACTTTTGTCAACAAATTTGCTAAAACAAATCAGATAAGTATTGATGGCGTTTTAAAATAGTTTTCGAAGTGACATATAGTGTTATTCCCGGTTTCAATTCTGTCAGAAGAATCTTCTATTCAATATGAGCAAAATTTCTTCACTGAGTTGAACCTAATAAGTCTTAAAAGCAGATTTTTCTTTCTCTTTGAGGCAAGGACTAGAAGAGAGTGAATACTGAGAAAGAAGAATTTCTTTGAATAGATAAATAGATTGATCTTAGCTTAATTTATTTCCACTTAGTAGTTAAGAAATAATTCGCAAAAACATACTTAGTTCAAATGAATATAATATTATTCATTACTTCGGTATATTCTATTACTCTGTTGCGAATTAGTTGATTCTAATTTCAGTTAGGACGATAAATTTTACAACTGTTATGTTCGTTTAGGTTTTAGTTTTCGTAGTTAGGACATCGCAGGCTACTTGATTGATATCCTTAAATCTTGCACTTTCAAAAAATCTTAATTCTAAATGGCATATTTTTTCAATTTAAGATCAAAAACATAAGCGTCTTAAGTGTTTAAATTCTAACAGACAAATGATATAAATATAATGTTCCTTTGGGAACTGAATTTCTAATATTAATGTTATAACGTTTTAAAACTAGCAAAAAAGTTATTTGTTTTACCAATAAAAAAAATTTTTAGTCTTTCGTAAACGAGTTAAATATCAAGGAACAAAAATTAGTACCTTGGAGTCTTTGACATTCACTTCGAGTTTGATTCCTCGAAGCAGGTTTGGATTTTGGTTGATGTGATCCTTTGCTAGCTCAACAGCAGGCCATATTCCCGCACTATTCCATCCACCATTGGTCGTATTAACATCTATAAACCCTCCGATATAGATTGGCATGTTGGCACAATTATAAAGGCCGAAGCATAGCGTAATAACGAATGCAGAGACGCATATATTGTCCATCTTCAAGCTCCTTGAAAGTTTTTTGATCACATCTGAAGGCAGTACGGCTTTTATGGTCTTCACGAAACACACCTGTTGGAGAAACAAGTTCGCAAAGTTTATTCTAGTTGAATAGGCCAGTATGACTTCAAATCATGTGAATCGTCCCTCTACGATCTGTGAATAGACCACTGAAGCTGGTACGTCATGTTTTCTTTTTTCAAACCAGGTGCCATCCCCTTGAGAATAATCATCTTTTTTCGAGCTACATCAATATTAATATATTTTTGTTTACGAAAAAGAAAGAAAAAATAAGAAACAATGCTCCTACGATCTAGGAAGCGTTTATCGTTAACGAATTTGAAAGGGGTGGGGGGGGGGGGGGTGATTACGGTAGATTTTGAAGGTGAATGAATATAATAAGGGCTATTGTATTATTTTCTAGGGATGAGAGAGAGTTGCATGCAAAATATTTCTTTTTTACGTACTGTTCAATAAACGAGCAGGAGTGTGTATGTTCTCATATTGTACCGAATTCTTTACGAAATGAACCAGGTTTGATAGAGAAAATCCAAGTTAAAGTTTATGCAAATGAGGACGGAGTCTATGTAATGTTTAATAAACGAGCAGGAGTGTTTTATCGGGTATAAAACACGAGGCGCAGCCGAGTGGTTTTAGACCCGATAAAACACTCCTGCTCGTTTTTAAACATTACATAAAACCTCCTTCATAGTCATGATTTCTATTGTGTTTCCTTCATGAATTAATTATTATCAATGATTTTTTTTACATGAATATAAAGAAACCCTAACAAAATACTCCTTTATTATTTTTCTCCCCATGACCAAGGAACAGTAAACAAGAAATCAATGTATATATTACCAGAGAAACGTCCTCGTATCTCACACCCAACCTATATCTTAAAAACTGAAAGAATACTGCAACTGACCTAGACATAGATATTGAATTCCAAACCAAAAACCAGTAAGTGCTTCAAGTTTTGAGTGAGGCTCAGATGATTTATAAATAGAATTTGCAAACCATCTGGAGGTTTTATAATCGATAACTGTCTTTCCATCTGCTATTCCTCATCAAATTTCAAACGTCCTTGCTTTTTGAATTGACTTTGTAAAGATTTTAAAAACAGTTTGAAGGCAGAAAACCTGATGCCTTTCTGTAGAATTATTTGTAGGCAGACGCCATGTCGTGAATTGCAAAAAAATTTCAAACACAAACGAATAGAAAGTGAATGACAAAATAATTGAATGAACAGTATGGGATATCTAACGATTGAATTTCTTGTGGAAAAATATTAAAATCCACTACAACTATTTATAGCTATACGGAATTTTAAAAGTAATAAAAAAATACCACGTTCGACTTTCAATACTGAATGAATAATTGTATTTCAATGTCCAACGGTTGACTTAAAAAGAAATGACTCTTAAAGCTATAATAATTATGGATAGCTATTTTTGTCGCTTTTGTTGTTGTTGTTGTTGTTGTTGTTGTCAGTTTTTTGTTTATTTGTTTGTTCTTTTAATCATAAGAAAAGAACAACTGCAAAGAAATAGAAATGAGCAAAACAAAAAAAAAAAAAAAAAAAAAAAAGAAAGAAAAGAAAAGAAACCGGAAAAATATTTCTCTGATTTTAAAAAGATTGGTAAAATTGCCACACAAAAAGAACTCAAATTAGTAGAAAACTCGCAAGAAAAGTAAAGGGAAAATGAGAAATACAAAAATTAATATAATGGAAAAAAAACCGGTTGAAACATAATCACATTTGTTATAATCGGCATTAATAAATCATCAATATTAATCATGCTTTTTATTCATGCTTTTGAGACTATGAAATGGCTTCCCCAGCAAGAGTTTTGATGACCGCAAAATGGCCTCTTCAAGGTAGACAGCACAATTGCTCTATCTACAGGATATAGAACTTTCTCATCATCATTAAAGCCTATGCCGGTGTAAAATTTTCACAAGTATTGCGTCGTTTTATCATCCCTAGTGAAACTTTACGCTAGCGCTGAAGAGAAGTTTTTAGCTATCATTTTAAAACATTTCTATATCCACCGTAATTTCCTCATTGTTTCAACAACAAAAAAAAAAAAAAAAAAAAAATACTACTGCTTTCTAGAAGTTCTAATAAATTTGATAACTGTGATAGAGAAAGTCTTTTAAAACCTTTGTCATATCGCTCTGTACTATCTCCTCTCAGCCGTCCTCTCTTTGAGTCGTCTTGCCGACCAACACCTTTATGCGTAATTGAAATCTCTGTAGTTTCAAACAAGAATTCTCCCTTTGCCCCGTCGTTGCTACGACAATGAGCACAAACAGATCCCTTGGATTGTTGCTGTGTATTCACCGTCATTCAGTAGATTATTCCCAGGAACGGAACGTCAGCCACTCTCTTAATCAAACCACTAGTCGACACGGCTATTATATTATGATGTCGTTTTAGCTTCCGTAGGAAAAAAGACTTCGATTACCTATCAAGAGAACAAACAAATACTCGGTCTGCTTTATCCTCAGAAAATCCATCCAGTTTCTTGCAAGTAAACTGACCTAAATCTAAGTTTCAGTATTTGATTTGACCAATTACAGTCAACTCTCGTTACAGCGGACACCTTCGGAACCGTCACTTCATGTCCGTAATACTGTAGCGAGCGTCCGTAATAGCGAAAATTATTTACTGTCATTTCTTTGTCAGTATTTTTGTCGGGGATTTTTCTCCTGTCCGTAATAACAAGGTGTCCCTAATATCGGGGTTTCCGCAAGGCGAGAGTTGACTATATTTGAGTGAGAGATTTTGAATCATACTGAAATGGCTTTTTTTTGTAAACCAATCAAAAGCGAGGAAATGAACGGAATGAAATTTCATTTTTTTCCTGGAAGTACAAATAACACAGCAAGACTTCTACAACAACACAGTTATTTTTCTTGATAAACTCTTTACCTTGTACGGTTATGTGAATCTGAATCTCTCTCAAATCAGAAAACGAGAAAATACAGCACATCCAATCACGACACTTGAACAGTGAAAATGACGCTCGACATCATCGAGAGCTTGTTGATTGGTTCGTGTTCAATTTTTAAGCTTTCTCATTGGCGGACACAGTTAAAGCACTTTGTCAGTCATGTTATGTATCCCTTACATAATCTGCTCTAAGAAAGCTTAGTTGAACTTCATTTTTGCGTTTTAAGTAATAATTGAAAAACAGAATAAAGCTGGTCGTTTTTTTTTTTTGTCTAGGAAATTAAAACGGGTTAACTGATCTGACCGTTATCTGATCCTAGTTCTTTCGAAAGATAATGGATTGCACTAGGCTGACAGCTGAAGATTCGTTCATTTGATATTCTCTAGGTGATCATATCAAATTCATTTCCTTGTTTTAACACCTGTTTATAACCATTATTCTAGTCTCTTAAGATTTATTTTTGCTGTTGAGGACCAAAGCCCTTCTTACTTAACTTTAGAATTTCTTTCAACTCTCCCCCCCCCCCCAATTTCACCCTGACTTAGATTTTTTTCGATTCTTCATGATTTGCTATGTCCTTTACCATAGAAAATACAGCCAATCAGAATGCAGAGAAGCCGTTGTATATTTGTCAGTATTTCATTCTTTCTTCCCAACATGCACTGCATGATGCGAGATGTATGATGTGAGCTAAAATGGTTATACAATGCTTTCTCGTGGCACACCATGGAATATTCCACTTGTCACTTGTATATAATAGTTATTCAATGCTTTCTCATGGCACACCATGGAATATCCCACTTGTCACTTGGATATAATAGTGACACAATGCTTTCTCATGACACACCATGGAATATCCCACTTGTCACTTGGATATAATAGTGGCACAATGCTTTCTCATGACACACCATGGAATATCCAATTCTCTACCTTCACATCCCCATAATACTTTGCGTCTTTGGGGGGTAACCAGAGGGTAAAAACCCACTTATTTTGCTGAAGGCTGATCAGACAATGTTGACAATACCTTGTTTGGTATCCAAAAATAAAATGAAGAAGTAAAAAACAGAAAAAGATAGAAGCTTGAAGACGTTTAAGGTAAATTTTAAACATTTTTTCGTAAGTCAATACATTTTCTGTAAGACCAAAACTCTTGATGATCTGTACACGCAAAAATAACTTGGAATAAACTGATAATCAGTATTGTAAAGATAAAAGCAGGTATAGTATAAATTCAACGAAGAAACCTTTCAATTTAGGACAGTTTTTTGATTGGTTATCCCCCAAAGACGCAAGGCATTATGGGGATGCGAAAGCAGAGAATACTTTCTCATGAAACACCATAGAATATTCCACTTGTCACTTATATTAACTTTTTTTATATACAGACTCTTCTAGAGCCTCGTGTATACACAGAGAAAGTACAAGTGATGCGTGGGATATTTATACCACTGAAAAGCATTGCATAACTAGTATTTATATAAGATTTTCTTCAAACCCTTTTTCTCTCCCTTCAACCTTCCCCTTCTTTTCTCAAACCTCCTCTCCCCTTTCCTCAACACATATAAATAATATGCTCTCAATATCCTACACTTCGCGAACAGAGTTTTACTTAATTCTAACGAAGGACACCCTCTCCCCCATAAATGGATAATTCGATGTTACTAGCAATTAAGGTGATGATCTTCTCCACAGTTCTAGTAAACTCTAACAAAAACGCCGCCCCACAGGAGGTCCTAAATATAGAACATTATTACTTCTCTTATCGCTGTGGGTCATCGAGCATAATATGATTGAATACGGCAAATAGTACTCCCACAAAGAAAACTCTTCTTTAAACCTATGAACAGCTGCCAATGCTACCTAGAAAAAATATATGGTTTCCTTTTTTTTCTTCATTTTTTCTTTCTCCATCTTTTATTATTTCTCTTCTTATCTATCTATCTTTTCTTTTTTTCCTTCCTTCCTTTCTTTTTTTCTTGACAAAATAAAGCCACCTGTTCTTTAGTTTTTCCTCTTTTTTTTTTTTTTTTTTTTTTTTTTTGCGAAATAAAAACGAATCCGAGATTTTTTTTAAAACCCTCCGCTTAAACAAATTATATTTAGAATTCTTCCAAATGTAATGTCCCATAGCTTGTTTCAAGATTCAAATTTGAGTTGGGCAAACAGTTGCTGGCAGCAATAGTTGAAGCGTTTGTTGAGGTATGAAGTGTTTCGTTTCAAGATGTTGAACAATGATACATAAGTGTATGGTGTATAGTGCATAGTGGGTAGTATATTATCTTCCCTGGATCTCTTTAACGATGAATCAGACCGGCGTCTTTGATATAAATTATTTTTCATAATATATTCCGTATTTCAACCAAATATCAAGTGCATTGTAATTTCTTCCTAATAGCGTTTTCCGCACGGATGACGTCACAATTGTGCATCATGGGATTGAAATGCGGACAAGCCAATCCCAGCGCAGCGCACATGCAAATATAATGCAACAAGCTCTCTTGTTGTTTTCAATTCGTAAAAAACCCATATCCTTTCAATTGATTTATATCGTTTTTTTCCAACAATATTTTGTTGTTTCGAATTCTTGGAGAAACGTTTTTTTCCGCGTAACCGAAGCTTTTAATTTGTTTTTCAAAGTTTGTCCTCATATTGATCCCACACAGCTTTGTGATGATGATATTTATTTTTAGTAACCGCGAGAAACAAAGAAGTTCGTTTCTCTAGATTATTAATCTTAATCAGTCGGAGCTTAACGAAATCTAGTCTATGGCTGTTAATAGCACATTTAGATCTCGCACTCTATCCACTTACGCCTGTTGTATGAACAGGAAACGCGATAGCTATTAGACTACCGACTATATTTACTTTTTTTAAATATTTTCCGCTATCTTCCACTTTGCTGTTGACATTTGAGAGAGAGAGAGAAAATGGAATATTCCACCAACAAACTTATGCCTGGTTCTCATTAGCGCACGACGCAAGCAGGCATAATCATAAGGACAAGTGCAAGCCAACGCAAGAAAAATAGGATCTTCCTTTTTTTTGCGCTTGCATCGTTTCTTTTCATAGGGAGAACATGGAGTTGGGTGTGCGTGCATCGCTACTGAGAACCAGACTTTAACTTTCTGGTTGTATTATTTTGAATAGTTGCAAAAAAAATTTCAGCGTATATTTATAGCAACAACTTACTTTTTGCACGCCCACTTTAACGATGATAAGACCACAACTTACTAAAAACCTCTAAATGTTTTCAATCCCTTAAAGCAATGGTACATTAGTAGCAGTACCTTCATAGGTACCTTTAGTTTCCTCTCGTCCGCTTAAAATTGTGCCACTTCTAATTCTGCTGTCATGTAAATTTAACATTCACCTCTTATGTTCCTTGGAACTACCTGTTTATAGGAAGAATTTGTATTGGTCGCTTAAGGGTTCTTTGAGTTAGTCCCAATAGTCTTTCAATCCCTTGAAGCAATGGTACATTAGTAGCAGTACCTTCATAGGTACCTTTAGTTTCCTCTCGTCCGCTTAAAATTGTGCCACTTCTAATTCTGCTGTCATGTAAATTTAACATTCACCTCTTATGTTCCTTGGAACTACCTGTTTATAGGAAGAATTTGTATTGGTCGCTTAAGGGTTCTTTGAGTTAGTCCCAATAGTCTTTCAATCCCTTGAAGCAATGGTACATTAGTAGCAGTACCTTCATAGGTACCTTTAGTTTCCTCTCGTCCGCTTAAAATTGTGCCACTTCTAATTCTGCTGTCATGTAAATTTAACATTCACCTCTTATGTTCCTTGGAACTACCTGTTTATAGGAAGAATTTGTATTGGTCGCTTAAGGGTTCTTTGAGTTAGTCCCAATAGTCTACGTCTTAATTGCCAAGTAATTACTTGGGTAGTGGTCATGACTCTCAAATCCATATTTTAGCATTGGGATTGGATTGATTTGAATTGCAAAAATTGAAAATTGTTCTTTTTAATGGTGCAGAGATAAAAGCATTAAATTAAATTCATGGCAAAACAATTTTGATTATATTAAAATCGATCCTTTCTGTTAATGATGAGTCAAAATCACTAGATAGGAGATACAACCACACGGCGTTTGTAAATCCAACATTTACTCCTTATGTTCCGTGGATCTACCTTTTTATAGCAAGAATTTGTATTGATCGCTTTAGGTCTAGGGCAAACGTCGAACTTTCCATGCACCGAACTTAATTACACCAAAGAATGCCGCCTCATTATCACCTGATATCCATTGTTTTTAATGAGTTCGGTGCATGGAAAGTTCGACGTTTGCCCTTGGCCTAAGGGTTCTTTAGTTAGCCCCCAATATCTTCGATTGCACGTTTCGTCATCGCGGCCATTTTGGTGCCATTTAACAAGAGATTTCTCATTATCATCCATTGTTAACGGCACCGCAATGGCCGCCATGTTTTTGTGTTTTGAATCTCTTGGGAATGCTTGCAACCCATCAATAGTCTACGTCTTAATTGCCAAGTAATTACTTGGGTAGTGGTCATGACTCTCAAATCCTTATTTTAGCATTGGGATTGGATTGATTTGAATTGCAAAAATTGAAAAATGTTTTTTTAATGGTGCAGAGATAAAAGCATTCAATTAAATTCATGGCAGAACAATTTTGATTATATTAAAATCGATCCTTTCTGTTGATGATGAGTCAAAATCACTAGATAGGAGACAGAACCACACGGCGTTTTCAAATTTCAAGACTGCAAAACTTTTCCTATAACTTTGACATATACAGAAATTTTAATTTACTATTTCATATTGTCGTGATCCTTTTTATTGCGTTTTGTTTTTTTGTTTGTTAATTCTAAAAACTCAAATAAGAATCGACGCATACCATTTGAGAACTGGTCGCTGGGTATGTAGTCGGTTCGATCACGGGGAGCCCAATTGCGAAAGAGTAAAAAAAATCAAATATGGCGACTGAAGTTTCCTCCCTTGTCAGAGTATATACAGTCAATTCAAAAAACGTTGTCGTCGACCGGTTTCAAGCCTACGCGACTGGACCGAAAGAAATATGGGTAAAAATCAATGAAGCGGTTAAATATTCGTTCTGAATTAATTGTTCCCGCTAGTAATAAGATAATAATGGCGAGAAACAATCCATCAAATGCATGTCTTTGGGTTTAGTGAAAGAAAAACAAAGTAGTTATGATTCAGTTCACAATTTCGAAAATATGAAGGCATTAATGAACGCTCGCCTACGAAGGTTCGTGCTGTAAACCAGGCATAACTAGTCAGATAAAATTATGGAGTAAATTCGGCTTCAATGATTGCTACCCAGAGTTCCTTTCGGTCCAGTTGCGCAGGCTTGAGTTGGTCGACGACAACATTTTTGAATTGACTGTATACATAAGATCGACATCAGATACCATAGGGAAATTATATAGGAAAACAAAGGCGCGCGCGAAAAAAAAATGTTCTAGTGTATTTTTTATTGATTTTTTACTCTTTCGCATTACGGAGGACATTATCTTGATCTCGAATTTAAAAAATCATTAATTTTTAAATTTTTTTTATTTATTTAAGCGCCTCTATTAGTGTTAAATCTTAAGGTGGCAGACCGGCTACTTTTGAACGTTCTTTTTGAGCCTACGATGTGCGCGTGCTCAAAACCCGCTAGATAACCTTCACGATTTTATTGAAGAACCATACGCGTTTCGAACTTCAAGAGGGCAAAACCCTCAAATTTTACACGGGACTCTATACTTTTTATGAGCTTATTCGAAAAAAACTCCTAAAAATCTAGGTCGTATTATTATTTTTAGGAAAAGTTGATTTTTGTAACACATGAAAAAATTGATTTTTGTTCGACTTTTTTTGAGTTTTTGAGAGCACTGAAAAGACAAAATATGACAAATAGATGCGTTTCTTTGTCGTTTTGTCAAAAATAACCACGTATTATTGTAGAATGATGCACTAGCCGTCATTCCTGCAATTTAAAAGTCTACAAAGAACTATTATCTTATGAATCTTCATTTTTCTGATCACTTCCGGTGGTGCAATTTTTGCTCCAAAAGCTCGCGCGAAGGCATCCATTTAATGCTGGTTAACTCGAAAATAATCTCGAGACACCCCATTTTCTTTTCACATATTTGGAATCAGCATTAAATTTCAGGTTAAGAAAGTTTCAATTTTCAATTTTCTGTTTGTTTTTTCCAAAGTAGTCAGCCACCTTAAAGACAACTTCAATGGTATTAGAGTGTACAATGCAAACATTGGTACAACTTCAATACAATATAGCAAGTAAAGTTAGACAAATAAAGGCAAAATCAATTTCAGTAATACAAGCTTTCTCACACTATATATAGTCACTTTTCATAATTACTTTACAGTACTTCGAAAACAAATGCAGTTAGCAAATACATTTTCAATTTTTTTTTTGTCAATGGCTATTTTGAATTGCCCTATTTCACTATGACGTCACTGCTTGATTTGTTGTTGTTGACGACGTTGATAATGAGTAGCCTTCTTTCTTTCTATTTTTTTAATCTCATGTATTGTTATTAAATAAGATGTGAATTATATTTTTTCATGTCATTCACGATTTACAGTAGATTTGAGTTCATAAATTTTAAAACTAATCCAACATCACTATCCAACTTCTGTTTACAATAAATCTTAGTCGGATATTTTCTAGGATTTTTCATCATATATGTGCCGTGGAAGCACGCATAGTGCGAAAAACGAAGGCGCTAATATTTGAATTATTCAACTTATGAAGAGGAATTTTTGCTTAAACAAATATTGCAAACCTATAATTTAAAATGAAAATTAAATATGCTTACACCTACTAAACTGAAATATTAATGGCCAAGTGCTTGCAAGCACTTACCGAAAACCTTTACGATATCGTATTTTTTGTTCACATTTTGCTTACTCATCAGTTCTGTTAAAACATTTTGTATAGGAAATCGCACGACCCTCGAGTACAATTCGGAATTTATAGGTACGAGTGATGTTTTGAAAGTTTTCAAAATTGGACAAAGCATTTAGGCGAGTATCTATAAATTCCGAATTGTACGAAAAAAATCGTGCAATTTTTGGTATATTAAACACTCAACAAATTGAGCAACTTAATTGGGACTCTACAGAGTACAATATAAAATTTTGTAGCGTGTATTATAAACCAAATTTTATATTTTACGAAGAAAATATCAAGACTTTCCGTGTTAATTTGTAAAAAAAAGCTATTAAAATTTTTAAAATCTCTCGCACTCACCTTTAATCGTAAATAGGACTGATTCCATAGTTTTCGACGCTATTTTCTTTTCCACCTAGATTCACGAATACAAGTCAGAATAATAAACTTTTAAATTCCTATTTTAAAGGCCTTTTTTGGTTTTTCTCCAGCGGAATAATAGCGTGGTAAGTCTGTTTGGTTTGAATAGGAGCTACAGACACATATCTCTTAACCATCGGAGAACCGACACGCCTGTATGCATGAAAAACAATGTTGTCAGTGCAGCTGACTTATATAGAGAGCTATAATCTAAAGTGTGAGTGACATGTGCCAATCATATATACCAAAATTGGTATTGTTTCGACTGGGTGAGCATTAAGATAAATAACCAGGTATATTTTATATTTTCGTAGTACTTACTAGTTTTTTCTATGTTCAGCTGCCATTTCTCCTCAAAACAGCTAACAATAATTTGCCAGAATCGCTAGAAAATATCGAAAACAAAAAACAAAAAAACTAAAGTTATTGAAAAACTATTGTCTCCTGATAAATAAACATATCAGTGTTGAAATATTGTTTTCGACAGAACGACATAAATCATTTTATTATTTATCTTATAAGTAGTTTTAGACACCTTACAAACAAACATATCGCACCATTCATTTAAAGTCAGTCCATGCCATGGTAATAAAGATCGTTTTGGAAAATAGGCCAACAAGAGTATGGAGATAGCCATTTCTTATTTATTTTTACGCTATCGTGATGGTTTTAAGAATGTACACAGTAAACGGGGACAGGAGCTATTGAAAATATGTTTTCCTGCTCATGTAGTTTCTCCTTCCATTCCTAAAGGGTTGGCCACGGATGCCATAGATACTAAAAGTTCGACGTAAGACGTTTTCCGGCCAACTTTTAGCATTTAGCAAGGCGTCATAACTAGCCTCGCCCCAACCCCCCTCCCCAGGCTACGTCATACGAAGTTGTTGCTGGAAGAGCCGCCATATTGAATTTCATTGATGCCGAGGTGTTCTCCGTGTTTGCGGCCGTGTTTCGACTGGGCCTGATCCTTGCGGTTAGTGGAAACTCATGCTAAAGATTTCTAATATGCATATCAGTATGGCTGCTCGATCATTCTTTTTCCACCTTTAAAACCATGTCCAGACAAGTTTTATCATGTTAAGACAAGTTTTAGACTTTTTTTAACCCGAATTAAGTTGCTTATGCGGCATGCTCTCATTCAACCACGGTCAGAAGCACTCGAATTTCGTAAGAGGAAAAAAGAGAGAAAAACAAACAATCCGTTGAATTAAACAACTCTTAATTAAATAATCTTATAATGAAAATTAAGCTATAGTTATTAAATATTGTTTTACAAAATATTTTAATGACGACTCATTAACACCAAATTATGAAGTGCTAAAAATAAAGTATTTTCAGCAGAAATCAGTCAAATTCGAATGGGGATGATTTCTGGCCAATCATTCGTTCAAAAACGATCACTAGGTACAGAAAAGAGCCCTCATGCAAGAAAAACTTCAATCAACCGATGGTACAGGAAAACTGTATCACGTGGTACAAGACACCGGTTAAATTACGTGTACAAGAAATTCATCACGTGGTGCCATATCCATATTTGGTATGCTCTACCTTTCATTCGCACCATCGCCTCCCTGTGATGACATTGTTAGCTTCTTGTCATGTTTTACAAAAAAAAAAAATTTAAAATTATTTTTTTTTTTCCCAGTTTCTGAGTTATCTGCTCTGCATGTTTGGGCTTTGTGCTCTCCATTACGACACCCTTCTAAGCAATACCCTGTGACTGGAGATGGCATACCCACGGGTGGGATGGGGATGTGCAACGAAACCCAAACACCACCACTCCCTTTGGTGTCAACCTGAACATTTTTAGGGCTCTCGGCATCATATTACATATAGCCAGGTGATGGGTGCATAGTTTGCGAACGGTGAGTGATCCACATAGCCTTCTTTACCACCAGTCAACCAAATTTTTGCGTTTTTTCCTGTTTTCTTTATCATAAATATAATATCGTGCCGGAACAAGAAGATGAAATTTTGAAAAAGAAGAAACAGGACAACTTCACTTTACCAGCAATGATTTGCTTCGTTCTTATCAAGGTCGACAAAAATGATATAGTGCCCAGATCATGGATCTGTTCACAAGGGTCATAGCTTTAGCGCGCCCGCGTTCACGGGCGCTCGCACTGAATGACTGAAAGTGCTGCAAGGGGCCTATAGAGCACAACCAAACTGAACAGCGGGATGTAG